>CM022949.1:29043814-29519857 GCA_012931725.1 Litsea cubeba
GCCTTGCCTAAATTGGAAAAGGCCAAACCAAGATGAGACCTTAAGGACACATTTGTGCAACTGGGTTGGCGTGGAAAATGAAAGAAAAATCGGCTGCTTTTCCTCGCACATCAATGATTGGAGCATTTGATGCGGTCTAATTTCATCACTGAAAACCCAAAATAAAGTATTATTTTTCTTTGCGTATGAGGATTTGGGAGTCCGACTCCGAGGTCAAACTTCCCTTTTCGCGGAAGAAGAAACCAAGGCGCCTGCACAAACAAATCCTAATTGTCAAGCTTAAGTGCAATTTATGCTGAGTTGGGCCCCACCTCTTATGATCAAGTCTCAAAGGATGATGGTTAGAACTAAGATTTTCCGCACATTAGGCCCACTATAATGCCAAATTCCACTCTATAAAATGGCCAAACAAAGAACTCGCCACCTCCGCTCAACCAAAAAAAAAAACGAAAGCTATGGACCTGATATCACGACATCTTTTTTGTTGTTTTGATCTGTTCTATCTCGCTCTTGATATGCTTGTGTTGCTCACCGTCACTATTTTTGTCGGGAAGTGGGAGGCAAAAGTATAGGTACTATGAAGAGTGAGAATGATGCATCTCATTTTCACTCTTGGACATCGCACTTATGGGATTTCACTAAATTACCTTTTGTAATTCTCAAAGTTACTAAGTTTAGATTGAGAGATTTTCACCCTTAGGATTCCTCCATTATTTGTTAAGTATATTAGTAGTCTTTATTAAGAAGTTGTGATAGGGCTTTGCCAAAACATTTGAACATTTGATTGAAAATGTGATCTACTAGAGTAAAGCGGATGTTGCGGATTAGGATTATCTTAGTTTCTTTCTAGGTTAGAGATCTAGATCTCTTAAGATTTCCAATGATTCTCATAATCTCTATTTAGACTAAGAATTTGATTATGTTTGGTTCCAAGAGGTGTGAGAGGTTTTGTACCGCCAAGCTTACATGGGTAATTGAGGCGTAAGCTCGAGCCCAACCCAAATTTTACTCAAGCTAGGCCTGAGCTTGAGCCTAAGAATAGTTGGCTCGAGTTACCATTTCATAGGCTGGGGGTTAGGCCAACAGAAATCGCACCCCAAAGTGAGTGTGACGGGCACTTTGCTTGGTCACAGAAGAGCCCTTTGTGGGTCCAAAAGAGTGCAATGCAGCTAGTTTTCATAAGTCAAAACTGTACACGCAACACTTGTGTACAGTTTATGCGAAAACCATAGGCTCCAAGGCCCAAGCTCACCACTAACCAAGGCAATGAATGGATGGGAAGGTCCATGCACGGTAAGAGATGTGCAAAAAATCCACATGTATTCTTAATCAACATTTTAACAATTTACTTCCAAACATGTTGCACAGTGTGAAGAGAGTACTACCAACCCTTCAATCGATGACATATTTTCATATACCCTTCAACCAGTCTAAAGAGTTTATTTCAAAACACGATTAACCAAAGTGGGGTGATTGATTTGGAAGAGGTGGTTACCACCTACCCATCTACAAAACTACCCACAGTTGTAAATGGCCTGGATCTCACACAATTTTTAAAAAATGTACTAAAATATCACAGATAGAAAACTCAACAAAGCTAAATTATGTTAAATAAAATAAACCATGATAGTGAGAGCCCTAATTTTCCACAAAATCAAATTCCAAACCTACAACCAATTTCTGCAATATCACCATAAACAAATCATAAACAAGTCAACTCAATAGTTCAAATAAGCCCAGCCCCAAAACAGCTAATTTCGTGTATTAAGGTTTTGACACATGATGATAAATCTTCACTAAAAAAAGGGTTTTTTTTTTTCTGAAGAAGGGATTATGGTTTCAGGTTCCAGTATAGGTCATGCACAGGTTAGAGAATGTCTAGAACTACATGACTATGCCAGTTGGATTCCAGATTTGGTTAGATTTCAATGAAATTAACCATATGAAAGGCACCGATCTCAAGGGCTTTTCCCATTTTAGGGCTCACAGATCTGAAGAAATCATCAATGCAGAGTGGATCTGTAGCAAATAAAAGAAAAAAAGAAAGAAGAAAGACAATCAAAATGTACAGATCTGTGCAAATGAAAAGAAGATGAAACCAAATCTACCTGAAACGAGTGAATGTGCAGGCTCCCTGTGCTCGGATAGAGATGGAGAGAGGAGAAGATGAGATTTTGTGAGGGGAGGAATGGAGTTCGAAGTGATGATACTTGTGGGAAAGTAATTACCATGCCACAGTTTTACGGGTGAAAAGAAGATATAATAGGAGCTGTTTTTGGTTTTCTTATAAGTCAAGACAGATCGCCACTGTCTTTCTTTTTCTCATTTTGCCATGTCGTTATAAGGACTGTTTGTTGCGTAAACAGAGACAGACGTTGACGGAAAATGATTAAACAAAAGAATTCGGATCCTCGCAAGTTAGGATCTGAGACCCGTTGAGCTATATTAATCTTAAAAAACAATTGGTAATAAAAAATGACACAATAATAATTTTACGATCCTTTGATTTTGTGTTCAAAATACATTCGATCATCACTCCACCAAGAGCGCACACGAGGATTGTACTAACAACCTAACAATTTTGTCCTGGGGAAACCGGTCATGGTAAAAGGTTTTCATGGTCTTGGTCCTGGTCGCTGCCAGTCGTGGTGAAAGGTAAGCTTAAACATTTTGTTTTGGAGGTCAAATTAAAATGAGGCCCGAAACAAAATTAACAACTACCTCTTGGCCGTCCAAAAGTGTCAACCCATTTCAGCAGCTTTTCTTCAGTTGGAGAGATTTAGATGAACTTAAAAGAAGAGAGAAAAAAATGTGCAAGACTAAAATTAATGCAGACTTAGATGGACTTAACAATAGGTGAAGGGAAATATCTTTACTCTCAAACCTGGTGCAAGGGTCTTTTTACCCTGACTGGGCTTGGATCAAGTTGGAAAACAACCTTACATTTTGTCTAATTACCAGGGTCATTTTAACCTAACTGGGCTCCACATGTCTTCGATAAGGTTGGACAATATCCTTTTATTTTGTGGGAGGTAATTTGTAACATTAAGAATTTTAACCCAAGCAAAGATCCATGCCATGATAAAAGTCATCCTTATTGTCAGTTTTTAATAAGAATTCTTCATCTGATCCTCCTTTTGTAGAGTCTGAACTGCTACTTACAATCGATGATAGTTTAGTTTTACTAGCATTTTCGCCAGTTAAGTGTTTAAACTGAGTTCTGTCCAAAATTGGTTTTAATTTCTTTCCGAAGGTCCTCATATATATGAGAAGGAAATGTCTTCCTTGATTAATAAAGTTTCCATTTGTCCTTGATTCTTTGATATATAAATATTTTTAGGAATGAGATAAATCTTTTTTTTTTTTTTTTGTTATGTTTTGTTGCTGTGGCTCAGTGGCCAAGGAGGAAGGAGGGTAAACCTCCCACCAGGGATCCCTGGTGGGAGGGATGGGATGGAGAGGGCCTTACCAACAGGCCAACTCACTTTTTGTTATAGAAATTTCTGTGCGTACATAAAATTCATTTTCACGAACGCCCACATGGGTCCAACTTGTGGGACCAGCTTGGAAGTATGACCGTCATGGGAGGTTTAGGGGTTTATTTGGTCGCTAGTTAGCTTGACGGTGGAAAAAACACACAAAGCATACTCATAAAGCATTCAAAGCATACAAAAGGAGAGAATCCACATATGCGAGGAGTGAAACTCGCACATGCGAAGAGAGAGAACCCACACCTTGTGAATGAGAACTCACACACGCAAGGAGTGGGAGAAGACCAATGTCATCTAGGTGAGGAGCAAGGTTGCCAACCAATTGAGCAACTCCATGTTTTCAATCTGGTTTGGAAATTACGTCGCCCTTAATTGAATCAAGGAGAATTTAACTTGAGCTTGCCTCTAGAAACAATTTAATGAAGCTTCAAGTCCCCTTGTAATTGAACCAAGTGAAGGTAGCTTGTGACCTAGCCTATCTTGTTTACGACCTTACGTACTAAACCTGAGGGTTGGATTTGGCTTATGTGTCTCGTCGTACAATAAAATTTGTAAATTTCAAACAAAAGTCTAAATGGCCTGAACGTGAGCCTAAAGAAGTCACATCAAAGGAAGAAAAAAAAAATTCAATACATCCCCCCTTGCAAAAGTGTAGCCCTCGCTGACAATCCGGGCTCTCATTTGGGAATATATTCGGGCCATATAGACGGGCTGAATTTCAAATATGGGAGATGCTCTCATACCTTCAAATATGTGGCCGATTGATGGCCGAATTTTTATCAACAAACAGGCTAGGCTTGGCAGGCTTAGGTCTGTCTTGACTTAGCCCATGTGCCCAATAATGGTCCATCTGAAGTAGAACAGATCTAAACAAGGATCATAACCACCAAACCATAGGCCCCAGATGCAGAAACTCAGGGTATGCACAGTATCCCCTTTCATATCCATTTTTATGCACCATGAGTACTTCCCAAGGCTATTCTTCCATGTTCAATGTGCAAATGAACATACTTTCCTTAGACATCACCCCAACATACGATGATTATATATTGCTAGTGTTCCTCCTCTCTTTAGCTTTTTATTTCTTCACGTTTCATCAGGGCTAGAGATAGCTGGCAATGCAGGCCTTTGTTTTTCTAAGTGGGAATGAAACTTTTCTGCAATGCACACTGAAATCATTGTACTTTTTGTAATGTGGTGTTAAATCAACATCTACTCTACTAACATAATAATAATAGTAAAAGTGATTAGTCACTTCTCACTATAGAGGAAACGACGCCATGACGCACAATCCTTCTTGTAGCTAATGATGAAAAGGGGGGTTGGGAGGAGGTCCATTTTATGCCCGGACCTAAATTAGAATTGATATAATAGAGGACCCATACCTAGTTGGATAAACTGGGGTCAAGGCTACAGTACACATATCCATACCTAGATTTAAATTGAAATATAGTACATGTAAACCCATTTACATATGTAGCAGAAGAAAAATAAAGTTGCAAATGCATTTTAACATAAAAAGGGAACCACTACATCATCATAGTCATTCCTATCAAAATTTTGAGACAATAATAGAGGCAGCATGAATAAATTTTAATATTCTCCTTCGGATGGTAGTGGCGGACCCAAAATTTTCATTTGAGGGAGGCTTACGATTGTCCCTTGAAAACGTCAATCACTACTTTGTTGTTCTTTTTTAATATTAACTTTGGTAAAAGAGAAATGTATTGGGTTAGCAAAATATCTAAGGGAAATATTCAAGTGAGAACTAGTTCTCACCTATTATATGAGAACTTTTTGCGGGGCCCAATTGTGGGCCCCATCCAAACCTAGCAACCAATAGGGAACCCCCTGATAGTCACTAATCCCAATGATTGGTACACATCCGAATGGACTAAACCGTTGGATCGAGGGTTGAATATTTTTTTGAATATGAAGCCATTAAACTTATGGGCCACGGATGAAGGGGTTAGGGGCATGGATTTGGGGTCAAACTTGATACTTTGGGTGGTCTCACATAGATCTTTCCATCCCCCCTGGTCTCATCCCCAAATGGGGCCCACAATTGGGCCCCACAAGAAAGTTCTCATATAATATGTGAGAACTAGTTCTCACCTGAATATTACCCAACAACTATAAATTATATCATCAAAAGTCATATTTTAACTCAAACAAAGCTTTCACACATTATATACCACTCCGCCTGAATGATCATACACATGGAAAGAGCCACAAAAATATAATAAACATTATATGACATTTGTACTAGTATTTTACTTAAAAAACCCATATTCCAAGTGGATAGAAAGATTACGGATTTTGAGCAATTTGTGTGTGTGTGTGTGTAAATAGATCCCAACCTATAAATTTGTGGGTCACTATTTTTTTATCCAAGATCATTAACATTCTCAAATTAACGATAATTATCAATACCTTCAGTTTCATATCTTTTAAATTTTAATAGATTTTAATAATTTGCGAAATGCATCCAAATACATTTAAACCACTAAAAAGTGAAATTGATAATTTGATAAGCAATGATCTCTAATTCCAAATTACGATTTTGGACTAATTCTATGATTCTAATCCGGTGATTGTAAATTGATGGACCAAATATATGATTGTAATCTCATTCATATCAACTCCTAAAATCCAAAGAAAACCCTCACAACTAAGTCCAAAATGTCTCATAATTCTATGAACCCTATGCCTTTTTTTTATTAAATACACCTTTTTTATCAAAACCAAACATATTTTTATACTTGAAAAATACAGGAATTTTTTTTTCCAGCTAAGTTCAATATGGGGAAGAGTCTTCTTGTTAGGGTTAAGGCTGATTTGTAGAGATCCATGTAAACCCACCAGTTGTAGATAGTATATTAAGCCCTATTTGAAGAAAAAATATAAATTTGGACCACTAGTTGAAAGGTGTTTTTTTTAGTTCGGAAAGGGAGGTGGGGGCTATCGGTTATTTTAAGTGGGGGCTAGGATAGACTTTCCTTAGGGACCAAATAGGCTTTTCTCAATTTTAGGGGGGCTTAAGCCCCCATCCCAATGAATGTAGGTCCGCCCTTGTCCTGTGGAGCCCACTCCTCACCCCCTCAGGTGGAACCCGGTTGGTGTACTTTTGGTGGCACGCACGTTTTTATATATATTAGTAGAGACGATATAAATACTTTTAATATACTCCCTCAAGTGGAACCCACTCCTCAACAATATCAAGACTTTCTATTGCTTTTTATCAAAAAGAAAAAATTGTATTGCCCATTTCCTTATTTTTGTTTCTTCAGCTGCTGAATCAGGGTATATGAGTATTTTATTTGTAAAAATCTTTTTTTCTTGTTTTTGAAACGAGGACTGCTTGAATGGTTTAAACAATATATGATTGGTTTCCATTTACCTGAAGAAACAGGTCGGGGCTCCCGTTCATCTATGTTTGGGCTTCTAAAGAAAGAGTAAATAAATATAAAAATAGAGATTAAGTATAATTCATTTAAAATCAAATTTAAAGGATTAGTAATAATAAATATCATATTTTCAGCATTAATAAAAGGAATTGATCACCAATCATACTAGATCTCTCATTGAATGCCTTAATAAAAATATCACTAAGCAGGCTTAATAATTTCAAGAGAAAAACACTTCCTTCTACACTCTGCTATTTTTCAAGAGCAAAAAGGATAAATTAAGAATAGCAATGCATCCCTTTACCTGACCATCCCAGGAAATCAATATTAAGCGTGGGCATGCTGTTGGCATGTTTTGACAGCCAGGTTTTCATTTAATTGAAAGCAATGAATCCATCAGGCAGTGGACTGAATGCGGGTCTTCACAAGGGTGGTTATGTTTTGGGCTGGACTAGGCCAAAGCTTGCCTAAGCTGAAACCATTTAGGTATGAGGCCTAAAATTACAGTTTGGAATCAGACTACAATCCTAAAATAGATCTCTAATTGGAGTAAAGCATGAGATGCCACGGTCGTAAGAGGAATGCTTCTAAGCTGTAGTGCCAGGATCACCCCTGGCAGTCCCGAGTATCACCCCGAGTGTACTCAGGCGGAGGATGAGGTGGAGGCCTACTCAGGCACCATGGAGGATGAGGGGAAAAGAGCACTCACTAATATAAGAAAAAAAAATTGAATACATATTCTATTCCAAACATGTCATTACTTATCAGACGTTGGCCTAGCTCCAATTGTAGTGAAATTGGACCCTTCACTAATGCACATGCAACTATGCAAGTAATAAAGATTTTAGCAATTTGGATTTCAGATACAAGATACAGACTCCGCCAATATTTTAAAAATCAGAAAAATTCAACATATTTCAACTCTTGGTTTGACTTGACTGCTGGGTGATATTCAAATAATGAAATGATTATAAAATATTTTTAAATAATTAGATAGTGGGGTTCACTGGTTCAACCACCGGCTTTAACAACTTTTGACCCAATTTGACATTTTTATATTGGAGTTTTTCCTCTACAGTCACTATTAACCATGGTGATGAAAGTTGAGAAAATCTCCTCATATCGTAAAGATTTAATTGAATTATATAATATCATATAAAATTACCTTGTTAAAAAACCAAAGGAGCGCATCTCTATATTTTATGCGATATCTCATAATTCAATTGAAATTTTATGATATCGCAAAAAAAAATCTCACAATTTTCGTCCAAAGGTGTAGGTTTTCATGGCTATGTTATATCAAAACTTTTAACTTTGATCTTTCCATAATGTATAAGGCATTGGTTTGGGTTGAACCTGGCTTTATGGGTCCGGTCCAGTTTCTAAAACAGTCGGTTCCACAGCTGATGCAATTTTTTTTTGTTTTTTAATCAATTAAACCTTGCGTAAGAGAAAGCTTACGGGGCCCACATGTGCACGAAAACGGAAAGCTTAAGGGGCCCACATTGTCACGTGAGCGCTAAACAGCATTTTGCATATGCGCGACGTTTGTGGGCCGCACACGGTGGCCTTGCCGTCTCTAACTATAATAACCAGCTAAATACCATCTTGATCGTTATTCAACAGTTAATGATGAGTCAGGTCCAAGTGGCATAGAATATGATGAGCCAGATCCAAATCCACCAGGGAAGCCCAGGTCCAGATCCACGGAGTGACCAAGTCAAGGCAGGCATCTACGTCGCTTTGGAAGCAGTCCCGCTTCTACCAATTCCTGCGGAGAATATCTCACCTGCCTCCACCTGGCCCGTCCCTCGAGGACAGCTCTGAGGCTCCAAAGAGAAGTCGTCCCCATCTGTTAGGGGAGGACTATAAATAGAGGAGCCCTCTTATCACTGAGGGGAGGAACATCTTACTCTCTCTCTCTCTCGCTTGTAATCCACATTATCAATCAAAGATCACCATATTCAAAGTGGACGTAGGTCATACAGACCGAACCACTATAAATTCCCTCTCTCTCTCTCATTTATTTACTACATTTTCACCTAGCATTTATTACTTGACCGGTGGTGTCCGAAACCTATTTTTGGCATCATCAGTTTGGCGCCGTCTGTGGGAAACGAAAATCAAAACTAAAGTTCTCACTTCACACATCTTCTTCAGAAATTATGGTGATCACCACTAGATCGACAAGACGAGCAGAGGGCGAGGGTAGCCCTCCACCAATCAATCCTACCTCGAATGCTCCTGCTCCCACTCCTCAGCAAATGTTGGAGACCATTCAACATCCTACAACTCCTGCTCGCAGGGCAATGAGGAACACAGCTCGGAGGAGTACTGCCTGAAGTACCGCATCTAGGATATCCAACTGCTCCACGTCGGGAGCACCTCACCTAAGCGCCCAACCCTATGGCGCAGAAACCCCGGGCGCCCAGAAGAGATCCAAGCACCCGCCATCTGTCCTCTCTGCAGACAGGAAAGTGAGCCTACCAAGTTGCCCTTCGCAGAGGGGGTCCGGGGGGGACCCCCGGCGGGGGTCGAGCTGACCGGTCAGCTCGCGGGGGCCCAGGGGGCAGCGCCCCCGAAAAAAAAAAAAAAAAAAAAAAAAAAAAAAAGGAATACACGTCCGCCACGGGATCAGACTCCCCCGGGCGCCCAAGTCCCTCGGCGCCCAAAGCATCCCTCGGGCGCCCCGGACTCCCCCGGGCGCCCAAGTCCTTCTCTCCTCGCCCAAGGGGGGATCTCGCCCAGCGCTGCCAGCGCGCCGCCCGCGGGGCCCGCTCCTCCCTCGCCCAGCGCTGCCAGCGCGCCGCCCGCGGGGCCCGCTCCTCCCTCGCCCGAGCCTCCCTCGCCCAGCGCTGCCAGCGCGCCGCCCGCGGGGCCCGCTCCTCCCTCGCCCGAGACTCCCTCGCCCAGCGCTGCCAGCGCGCCGCCCGCGGGGCCCGCTCCTCCCTCGCCCGAGCCTCCCTCGCCCAGCGCTGCCAGCGCGCCACCCGCGGGGCCCGCTCCTCCCTCGCCCGAGCCTCCCTCGCCCAGCGCTGCCAGCGCGCCGCCCGCGGGGCCAGCTCCTCCCTCGCCCGAGCCTCCCTCGCCCAGCGCTGCCAGCGCGCCGCCCGCGGGGCCCGCTCCTCCCTCGCCCGAGCCTCCCTCGCCCAGCGCTGCCAGCGCGCCGCCCGCGGGGCCAGCTCCTCCCTCGCCCGCGCCTCCCTCTGCCGCGACGCCCAGGGGCTGGGCGCCTCCCTCTGCCGCGACGCCCGCGGGCTGGGCGCCCCTTGCAGCGCCCAGCGCCGCCGCTGCTCCCTCTGCCGCGACGCCCAGGGGCTGGGCGCCTCCCTCTGCCGCGACGCCCGCGGGCTGGGCGCCCCTTGCAGCGCCCAGCGCCGCCGCTGCTGCCTCTGCCGCGACGCCCAGGGGCTGGGCGCCTCCCTCTGCCGCGACGCCCACGGGCTGGGCGCCCCTTGCGGCGCCCAGCGCCGCCGCTGCTGCCTCTGCCGCGACGCCCAGGGGCTGGGCGCCTCCCTCCGCCACGACGCCCACGGGCTGGAAGCCCGGGCTCCGCCCGCCAGCGCCATCAGCCACGCCATCCTCTCCTTCAACCTCGCCTAGTGCCCCTTGCGCTATTGCTGCAGTCCGCTCAACAACGGTCTCCGTCTATTTTTTTCTCTACTGCACCCATCATTACAGCTACTTGCACACTCTTCTCATTCTCTTGGGATGATTTTCTCTCTCTTGGATGTTCCATTTGGATGAATCATCTCGCGGATCGCCCTACGTGGTGACATGCCTCTGTACTGTTCTCAAACAGGCAGCCTATACATCCGGCTTAGCGGCTCTCTCACGGGTCGCCAAAAAAGCTTGGCCTCTGCACTGTTTTTAAACAGGCAGCCTATCTCCAGCTTAGCGGCTCTCTCGCGGGTCGCCAAAAAGCTTGGCCTCTGCACTGTTTTTAAACAGGCAGCCTATCTCCAGCTTAGCGGCTCTCTCGCGGGTCGCCAAAAAGCTTGGCCTCTGCACTGTTTTTAAACAGGCAGCCTATCTCCAGCTTAGCGGCTCTCTCGCGGGTCGCCAAAAAAGCTTGGCCTCTGCACTGTTTTTAAACAGGCAGCCTATCTCCAGCTTAGCGGCTCTCTCGCGGGTCGCCAAAAAGCTTGGCCTCTGCACTGTTTTTAAACAGGCAGCCTATCTCCAGCTTAGCGGCTCTCTCGCGGGTCGCCAAAAAGCTTGGCCTCTGCACTGTTCTTAAACAGGCAGTCTATATATCCAGCTTAGCGGCCCTCTCGCGGGTTGCACAAAACGCTTCGTCTCTGCACTGCTCTCAAGCAGGCAAGAAGTCTGCCTCTCTTTCCAAATTGAATGTCAACAATCGGGCCTCAACCGCTCCTGGATACTAAAGATCCTCCTGGCATCCCAGCTCCCTGCTGGCGCCCAGCACCCTAGCACCTTGGCGCCCAGCTCCCTGGCACCTTTGCTCCTGGCGCCCAGACTGCCTGTCGACCGCCCAGGCCTCTTCCGGGCGCCCAGCCTCCTGCTGCCTGCTTCGTCTGTTGGCGCAACCACCTCCTCTCCGCCTGCACAGCAAACTGCAGATCGGCCGCTTGGTACCCTCGTCCTCTGCTCCAACTTTGGGTCTGGGGCATTCTTTTTAGCAAGTTTTAGGCTCATCTCCTTCTTCTCAAAATGCCCCCCTTTCAAAGCTTCTTTGTGCGCAGGGCATTGGGGGCAAATGATGAGTCAGGCCCAAGTGGCCTAGAATATGATGAGCCAGATCCAAATCCACCAGGGAAGCCCAAGTCCAGATCCACGGAGTGACCAAGTCAAGGCAGGCATCTACGTCGCTTTGGAAGCAGTCCCGCTTCTACCAATTCCTGCGGAGAATATCTCACCTGCCTCCACCTGGCCCGTCCCTCGAGGACAGCTCTGAGGGTCCAAAGAGAAGTCGTCCCCATCTGTTAGGTGAGGACTATAAATAGAGGAGCCCTCTTATCACTGAGGGGAGGAACATCTTACTCTCTCTCTCTCCCGCTTGTAATCCACCTTATCAATCAAAGATCACCATATTCAAAGTGGACGTAGGTCATACAGACCGAACCACTATAAATTCCCTCTCTCTCTCTCATTTATTTACTACATTTTCACCTAGCATTTATTACTTGACCGGTGGTGTCCGAAACCTATTTTTGGCATCATCAGTTAGTACTTAGGACCATATCATGTAAAATTCAACTATGTATGAAAAGATTAATTTATACAACATGTTTTTTTATTGAAATTCATTTATGTCTAAAAAATGTATATATATTCTCCAATGTGTAAAGTTTTTTAATTCTCTTACGTACGTAGCATCTAGAAATTTCAATAAAAAGTGAAGAGGCTGAAATTCCAAGGTTTCTTAAAGGTAATTTTAAGATATTTTAGGTAGTTAAAACTTTGGGATTTTGGTAAAGAAGAGAGCTTTAGGATGCATTATTATGACGAGAAGAGTCTACGATAGAGGAGAAAATTGCTCTAATCTTTCAATCAATCCACTTTCATCGTGTTTGTGCAAAATAGTTTTTATGCATAAAGAAGATTAAATTATATTTTTTATAATGAGTATTTTTAATATACTGTGAGAGGGGTCAAAAAATGCTGGACGCCTCACTTCTAAGACAATAAAAATCCTCCCGAGATTACCTTGGTTACACAAAAAAGTCGGACCAATTTATTTAGGGGAATGATATTAGCACTCCTTTTGCTATCCTTTTTATGCCGGCACTCTCAAAAAGTTGGGAGTGCCTGTATCAAAAGGGGAGGAGGGAGTATCAATATCAATTCCCTTTATTTATTAGAATTTCTAATAAAAATTTATTATATTGGAGTTTTTAGTTATAAAGTACATATTATCCCCTTTCATTTACAAATATCATATTTCTTTATATGTATTTCAAAATTTTAGCTATATAAAATATCACAAATACCTTTGGAATTTTAAAATCTTCAACCCCTTTAATTTTCAAATGCAAAGAAGCATTCAAGATTTTCATTGATAATTTTAAAAATTCTCCGGACAGAAAGTCCATGAACCCGAGTAAAGAAACCTGCGTTGAATAAATGGATAAGAATGACCAAATAGTGGCAGACACTGGTACCCAAGATTTTGATATAATTTCACGGGAGATTGGGTGGTGACCCTATCGATCATATTCAGCAGCCATGTTTGTGTTTCATGTGAGTGGGCCCCGCATTGGATTGCGATATCAGAATTTTAAAATAATTTGGCCAACACCCA
This sequence comes from Litsea cubeba, assembly GCA_012931725.1. Taxonomy (NCBI): domain Eukaryota; kingdom Viridiplantae; phylum Streptophyta; class Magnoliopsida; order Laurales; family Lauraceae; genus Litsea; species Litsea cubeba. The sequence continues at coordinate 29,056,978 of CM022949.1, forward strand.
ATCTCGTTGGGAAAGAGAGACATCAATTTCATTTAGTTTTTTCTTTTGTTTTCTTTAACGACATGGAAATCCTTGATCTCTTTGATCTGGCAAACTTTATTTCCCCGGCCGGGTGGCCTTGCTAAATTCATATAAAAGCACGTGGAGTAACTTTGGGATATATTTTGAGCACCCACATATATACCATTCCGCCAACTTTTTAATAGGATTGTGCCTAGCAATTGAATGCCTAAAAAGACTAATCGGCATTTCCCATAAGAAGGTAGTAGCACAAAAATTCATACTAATCACGGGTATGTATGAAGAGATATGATTTTATGTATATTTGAAAATGAGAAGATGAGAGTCCATGAATAGAGAAATATATTAGTGGTAAGGAGAGGGAGAGTATGTTAGAAGTTGCAGCAAACCAAAAATAACTTACCAGTAGTTGTACAAATCGAAAACAACTTCTAGTCAAAATTAAATTCAAAACCTTCAAGCTTAATATATTATAATGGTTTTAAGTAAAATTTTTACTGGATGAGACCATATATCAAATTTGGGGTCAATCCCATTCCTCTAACCCCTTCATTCGTAGCACACAAATTTAACAATCCATTTGAATAGGTGAAAATTCAATAAGTCTAGTGTACTCAAAGGAGTTCCATGTGTGTAGATGGTTCGGATGTATTATAAAGTCAACCCTACTATGTTATCCCTCACCATAACATGGTGAGAGATTGATGCACATAAATATTTTCTTATATATATGTGTGGGGAAAATCCCAAGAGAATCCTGGGCAAGGTGCTCCATCCCGGGCCCCCGCATTTTCCCAAGAGAATCCTGGGCAAGGTGCTCCATCTCGGGCCCCCGCATCAGCAAGCCCATCCCGGCAAGTTCGGTCTCGTGCTCCACGCTTCCTATGCTCAACTCCCCCCACCTCGGCAATGCACGCCTTAGCAAGACCAGACACTCCACCTCGGCAGGATCCACTTCGGCCAAAGCATCCCACTTCGGCTGCCCAGCTCGGCTACAGTGTCGGCCCCTTCCACTTCGGCAACAGTACCATGACCCTACATCTCCGCCAGGTCTCACCCGGCACGACACTCCATCTCGGCCAAGCGCCTCATATCAATGAAAGTACTGAGCACTGACAGCTGTCCTCCCATGGACGCTCAAGCACGCTATGGCCCGTGCGACAAGACAAGGGGATAGCCCGTATCTCCTGACAGATCACCGTCCACAGCTCCCAAGGCACCAGGATATGGCCTAACGGGATAAGACAGGCTACGACGGGACCAGACAGGCTACGATGAGACCGCGCCTCCCTAGTACCTGACAAAATGGGCTATGACAAGACAGCCAACTACCCCTTTGCCTCCTTTTCCTCTACATAAACACAGCTACAGCTCCAGAGGAAAGACGGACGCCATTACCACTCTGGTATGCCATCTTCTTCCCCAAAAATCTCCTCCTCCCTCTGCTTAGTTCATATACTAACTTAGGCATCAGAGAGCCTTGCGCCGCCCAGGCCAGGGTCCTCTGACCTACGTTTCTCCTTCCTTTTCTCAGGCTCCAGGCGCAGGCATCGGTGTCCCTAATCTCACTTGGGTAAGTCCTCTAAGGCACCCCCCATTATTGTGGGTCATTATTTTTTGCACCTACAATTGGCGCCGTCTGTGGGAAAGCAATATCCCAGCCTTCCCAACCTTCTCCAAATCTTTCCAAACACCATGCCTCGAAGAACCAGAAAGGGAAAGGAACCTATCGCACTGTCGACCCAGCTGCCGACGGTCCCCCGCCGAGAGAGGTCAGGAGCAAAATCTGGTCCAGCAGGCGACCAGCTTTAGGATACTCGGTCGGGTTCATCCTCTAAGGATTCGACCTTGACTCTACCCTCCGAAAGACGCACCCTGAAGAGCAGGAGCAACCGGGCCCATGGCGAAGGCTCGGGTAACGACCGCGACTCCAGAGAGTGGCTCGATCAACGCATAGAGCAAGCAGTACGACAGCACATGGAAATGGCCGACTACACTCAAGTTCGGATGAACTCTAATGTTTTCGGCGCATCTCCTTTCTCTCCAGAGATCAGAAGCTTCCCCCTTCCCGAAGATTTCAAAGTCCCGAGGTTCGTCATTTACGATGGAACCTCGGACCCAGCAGCACACCTACGGCACTTCTCCCAGCGGATGTCGGTATGGGGCAACGCGGGCCACCTGAGCTGCAGAATCTTCTCTTCCAGCCTCGGGGACCTCCCCCTAAAATTGTTCTGCGCACTCCCCCCGGGATCAATCAAAAGTTGGCAGCAGCTCCGGAGTTCATTCTTGACGAAGTTTCAAGTTTACGGGGTCATCCCCAGGTCAGCCGCCGACCTGATGGCCCTCAGAATGAAGCAGACCGAGAGCATCGCGCAGTTCGCCAAAAGGTTCTGGGCTATCTACAGCCAGATCGAGAATGCCTCAGAGGCAATAACAGTCCTGTCTTTCCAACAAGCCCTCGTACCAGGCAACGAGCTCTGAAGCAACTTGGTCATGTATCCCGTGGTCACTATGGCAGCACTCATGACTAGGGTAAATCAATTCGTCAGGCAAGAGGAGGACGAAGCCCGAGCCCGGGAGCAGTTCAACCTCCGCGACAGCGACCAGATCGCTTCCAGTTCGGCCGAACCTGCCAGCTCGGCCGACGCCTCCAGCTCGGCGGACGCCTCCAGCTCGCTAGCAGCCCCCCGCTCTGCAGAAATCTCTTCCAACACGGGGAGCAGTTAGGCGAGCCTTTTTCTGTCATTTAGCTTCGACTGCCCGTCAGCTTCGATCGTACGACCCTCTACCGTCACTTCGGCGGCACGGTCCTCTACTGTCAGGCTTCGATGACGCCGGCACGACCCTCTACTGTCGGCTTCGATCGTACGACCCTCTACCGTCATTTCGACGGCACGGTCCTCTGCTGTCAGCCTTGATCGCACGGTCCTCTACCGCCATCAGTCGTCCAGAGCCACCGAGCTCACCCTAGGGCCGTTTTATACACTCAGGCGTGACTCGCGTTCGGCGCCAGAGCAACCAAGTCCTCGGGTAGGCGCACCCAGGCTCCTTGGCCTCCAAACGACCTCATGCTGGTCCGTCCACGTGCTGGTCTCCACCTCACGCTGGTTTCGGCCTCATGCTGGTCTCGACAGCATTTAACGACCTCATGCTGGTCCGTCCACGTGCTGGTCTCCACCTCACGCTGGTTTCGGCCTCATGCTGGTCTCGACAGCATTTAACGACCTCATGCTGGTCCATCCACGTGCTGGTCTCCACCTCACGCTGGTTTCGGCCTCATGCTGGTCTCGACAGCATTTAACGACCTCATGCTGGTCCGTCCACGTGCTGGTCTCCACCTCAAGCTGGTTTCGGCCTCATGCTGGTCTCGACAGCATTTAACGACCTCATGCTGGTTCGTCCACGTGCTGGTCTCCACCTCACGCTGGTTTCGGCCTCATGCTGGTCTCGACAGCATTTAACGACGTCATGCTGGTCCGTCCACGTGCTGGTCTCCACCTCACGCTGGTTTCGGCCTCATGCTGGTCTCGACAGCATTTAACGACCTCATGCTGGTTCGTCCACGTGCTGGTTTCCACCTCACGCTGGTTTCGGCCTCATGCTGGTCTCATCTCGACAGCATTTAACGACCTCATGCTGGTCCGTCCACGTGCTGGTTTCCACCTCACGTTGGTTTCGGCCTCATGCTGGTCTCGATCGCATCTAACGACCTCATGTTGGTATCGCCCTCGTGCTAGCTACGCGCTTCACAGGTTCGGCCTCATGTTGGTCTCGGCCAGTGCCATCGAGACTGCCCTCGGGTTCGTACACCCGGGCTTCTCCATCTCGGCGAATGCCAGAAAAGCAAGTCACAAGGGTTAACAGCCCTGGAAAAGGCCTCGAGTTCGGACACTCGGCCAATTCCTAAACTCAGGGTTTTTACCCATCTACAAGGGTTAACAGCCCTGGAAAAGGCCTCGAGTTCGGACACTCGGCCAATTCCTAAACTCAGGGTTTTTACCCATCTACAAGGGTCTACGCCCTGGAAATGGCCTGGAGTTCTTACACTCAGCCTTTCCTAAAGTCCCGGGTTTTGAACCCACTCAAGGGTCTACGCCCTGGAAATGGCCTGGAGTTCTTACACTCAGCCTTTCCTAAAGTCCCGGGTTTTGAACCCACTCAAGGGTCTACCGCCCTGGAAATGGTCTGGAGTTCCTACACTCAGCCTTTCCTAAAGTCCGGGTTTATACACCTCTCAAAGACCGTTGCCGAACTCATGCTCACATCTCCGAGACCAGCGGGATTCTGGATCCACTCTGTCGCAAGGCAGTTCGTCTCGGCCAAAAGCTGGCCACTTCGGCCAATGGCAGCTCGACAAGATTGCCGTAGAGAGTGTTCCATATCACCTCCTCGGCCTCATGACAGTCCTCAGCTCGGCATCAGTGCCGGATTCCAGGTTGGCAGTTACACTGGTCACCTCGGCAGCATCGCCAGAACACTTCCAACGGGGCTGCGCCTCCGGCGACGGGCCAGCTGGTCATGCCTCGATCTCTTAGTTGGTGATGAATCAGTTGGCTGGACCATCAATCTCAAAGCGACAAACTGCTCCAAGGCACAAGTGTTGTCCTCCATGGTACTTAGCTTCCGACCTCAAAGAGGAGTCTAATGAGCTCAGAAGCTGGGGGGCTTTGTGTGGGGAAAATCCCAAGAGAATCCTGGGCAAGGTGCTCCATCCCGGGCCCCCGCATTTTCCCAAGAGAATCCTGGGCAAGGTGCTCCATCCCGGGCCCCCGCATCAGCAAGCCCATCCCGGCAAGTTCGGTCTCGTGCTCCACGCTTCCTATGCTCAACTCCCCCCACCTCGACAATGCACGCCTTAGCAAGACCAGACACTCCACCTCGGCAGGATCCACTTCGGCCAAAGCATCCCACTTCGGCTGCCCAGCTCGGCTACAGTGTCAGCCCCTTCCACTTCGGCAACAGTACCATGACCCTACATCTCCGCCAGGTCTCACCCGGCACGACACTTCATCTCGGCCAAGCGCCTCATATCGATGAAAGTACTGAGCACTGACAGCTGTCCTCCCATGGACGCTTAAGCACGCTATGGCCCGTGCGACAAGACAAGGGGATAGCCCGTATCTCCTGACAGATCACCGTCCACAGCTCCCAAGGCGCCATGATATTGCCTAACGGGATAAGACAGGCTACGACGGGACCAGACAGGCTACGATGAGACCGCGCCTCCCTAGTACCTGACAAAATGGGCTATGACAAGACAACCAACTACCCCTTTGCCTCATCTTCCTCTACATAAACACAGCTACAGCTCCAGAGGAAAGACGGACGCCATTACCACTCTGGTATGCCATCTTCTTCCCCAAAAATCTCCTCCTCCCTCTGCTTAGTTCAAATACTAACTTAGGCATCGGAGAGCCTTGCGCCGCTCAGGCCAGGGTCCTCTGACCTACGTTTCTCCTTCCTTTTCTCAGGCTCCAGGCGCAGGCATCGGTGTCCCTAATCTCACTTGGGTAAGTCCTCTAAGGCACCCCCCATTATTGTGGATCATTATTTTTTGCACCTACAATATATATATATATATATATATGATCTTAGTAGGCTTAAATAAATTTCTAAAATATACAAAAAAAAAACTTTTTTTAGTGTATGTGATCAAGTTATTTTTCAAATTTGAGTCCCAGTAAGCACAATTCAACATCCATGAATTGGATGCCTTCACAGAAGGTGCACATATTGGGCCACACTTCCTAAAATGTTCGCCTTCGTTGGTGGGAAGATAAAGTTAAATGGGAATATTATTTGCGGCTGAGATCTCATGATTGGCATGCCTTTTGGGTAAGTCCAGATCAAGAGATGGCCCAACAGATCCTCTAATTAACCTAGAGAAATCCTCTTGAGTTAAGGAACTGAAACTCGATAGTGAGGCAATCCTGTTGAAATCCTAACCGTTCAAAATAACAAAAGTCTACATGGACTAACTCTATGAGTTAGTCCATGAACTAATCCCATGGTTCTCATCTAAATATTGGATAAGAACATCCAATATTTGGATAAGAACCATAGGGTTAGTCCATGATTCTGTCCATGAGTTAGTCTATGTAGCAGGACTCTCATAATAAACACCCTCCAGGCATACAGGGTGTCTTCAAATTTTATGTCAGATTAAGTTCGCTTTTCCACTGTTGGATTGACGTTTTGGTGAAAAACATAATAATGAATATGCATTCAACTGTATTAATAACGGTTTTCAGTCAAAATGTCTATGGGACAGTGGAACGTACTTGGATTGACTTAAAATTCGAGGTACCCTATATAACTGAAAGGCATTTATTTTGACCGATATGGATTACATTTGATGTCTCTCACTATTGAGTTCCACTCTTTTTTAACTAATGAAAGCGACACATAACCCTAAGGGGTAGCTTAGTTGGCTTAAGACCACGGTCTGTTGAAGGTTCGAAACTGTACTGCCACACTGGGGCTATATAGGAGTTTATCCGATTTTTTTCTAAGCCCAAAGGGATTAGTCCAGTCTAAAAAATTGGGAGCCCTCTTATAAAACAAACAGAAAATGAAAGCGGCATAAAAATCTTGATTCCCAATTAGAGGTGTTCATCGGGTCGGGTTCCGGGTTATCGGGTCAAACCCGACCCGACCCGATAATTTTGGCTGGGGTCCTTGACCCGGTAATTAAGATGCTTAACGGGTATCGGGTCAGCCGGGTTTCGGGTCAAACGAGTCATTTGATGTTTTTGTAATTTTATTTATAAAGATTATAAAAATGCTTTAAAATTTGCTTAAAAATAAAGTTCAAATGTTAAATAAACCCTAATTCATAAATAACAATATACAAACTTAAAAATTTACAATTACAAATTTACAATTTACAAATAGTACAACAAGACTCATAAACGGATGAAATTACTGATAATTGATAAATATAAGTATATAACTATATAAGTGATAACTTGATAAGTCATAGACTCATAGACATAGACACATAGTGTCATACTCATACATGATACATTACAATTATACAAATATATAAATATGCAATGAATAATTGAATAGAAGTGATGATTGATGAATATGATTATATGAATATGAATATATGATTGATGAATGCTGATCAAGTGAGGTGATCATTGATCAATGATCAATCCATTTCAGCTAGTAATGTATTACTAACAATCAATGAATCAAAGTATCTAACATATTTAATTAAACTATTAACTAATATCAATAATATTCAATATCATATATTTTTCTTAAAAATAATAGTAACATGTTAACGGGTACCGGGTCAACCCGTTAACATATTGCTAAAATCCGTTACCCGGGTGGCTAAATAGTTAAGACCCGACCCATTAATTTGGAACGATTGTCTGACCCGTTAATCCGTTAAGACACCGGGTACCGGATCGGATAACGGGTCATTAAGACACCGGGTACCGGATCGGATAACGGGTCACGGGTCAATCTGAACAGCTCTACTCCCAATACATAATATCTTCTCCGCCAAACGCGCTCATTGCATTTAGTGCATACGTTAGCAGGGCGGTGGAGCATGTGGATATGCATCAATTGTGCGTGTTGGAGACTTACCCATCTCCTCCTCTCTTTCTCAGGGGTCAAGGAAAGCCCAACGTGGATAACATCGAATCCACAACTAAATCAAAATAATACCGATCTTATCCATTTCAGTCTCCTTATACGCCACAAAGATAACCCAATCTCATCTTCTTTATGTCCCACACTTATTATTCTACAAGTATATTTGGTGCTATATATATTTGGGCCTCTCAACTCAAGCTCAAAGGTCATGTGTATGTTATGTATGAGAAGAGTTTGCAAGAGATAAAAGAGTAGAATTGCCTGATAAAAGTTCTATTATAAGGAGAATCTAGTGATTATTTGAGTGAGGATGAAGGCTTTAATAAAGCCAGAAAACAGCCATGGGATCATGGATGAAGAGAGAGATCTTTGCAGTTCATCTTCCTCAGCTGATGCTTCTGTGGATTCAATCGCATCTCCCTCTGATTATTCTGATGATGCAGCTTCACCTGAGACTTCATCATCACCGTTGGATCAACCGACAAGTGGGCCTTTATATCAGATGTCATCTATCATGGAACAGCTTCCGTTCAAGTGAGTTATTAGGTCTCTCTTTTCATCAAACGTTTCTTTTTTTTTAAAATAAAAATTGCTGGGAAGTTTCATATTGCTTCTCTCATAAAAAAATTTTGGTTGTTTTTTTTTAATAAAAAATTGTGAGGGGTTTTCTTACTCTCCTGTTCTCTCTCTCAACATGAAATTTCTCTAGTACTTCATAATAGAACTTCTAGGGTATTTTTCTTGTTCTCTCTCATCATAAAATCTCATGTTGGGTGTTTTTCCTAATCAATAAAACATGTTTGGTATTTTTACTGTTCTCTCTCTCTAATCATAGGATTTCATGGGCTTCTTTTTTTTTTTTTTCTAATAGAACTTGCTGGGTATTTTTTATTATTACCCCTCATCATAAAATTTCTCTGGTTTTTCCTAATAAAATCTCTCTTGACATTTTTCCTTCTCTCTCTCATAGTCTCGTGACAAAATTTCATGGGAGAATCTATTAGTACTTTTTGGGCATCCTTCATATTCCATCCCTCTTCCAACATAAAGTTGCTCTGATTTTCTTCTTTCTAATACAAACTTGTTGGCATCATATAGGAGAGGGCTTTCAAAACATTTCCAAGGAAAATCTCAATCGTTTACATCTCTCTCAGATGTGAGATGCTTGGGGGACCTTGCCAAACCAGAAAACAAGAAGTTGAAGTATTGCAAGAGCTATAGTGGGGATTTAGACAGCCACAGATCATACTCTACTAAAGCTACCTCGAGGACCATATCAAAGAAGGCTTCAAGGGGTTCTTGTTCTAATCTCCATGACAAGAGAAACAGTTTTTTAAACAACAGACCTCCAATCCCTCCGCATAGAACCAGTACCCTTTGTAATCAAACCCCTCTGTTTGCCTGAATTATATATTGGTTTTTACCTGAGGTCATACAAGTGGTCTCTCCATTGAGTAGACTAGACACAATAAACAACTACAAGCTTCAAAGAGAGAGAGAGATTGAAAACGGTTCTTTTTAAAAGATGTATTGCAACTTTTGTATTGGTCGAGAGGAGTAACTGACAGACGAATGGTCTTCATCACTATTTCAGTTGGAAGTTGGAACCGGGGAATCAGACGAATGGTCTATATCACTGTACAATTTGATTGGCACATGCAGCGGCAGTAGAAATGTAATTAAAAGGTAGTTTTGATGTATTTTACAGTTTACAGTTTACTTCACCATATTTTGGTTGAGAAGAGTGGAGTGGCAAAATAAACTTACATAAAAAAATTGTAATAAATATAAAAAAAAGTATAATAAAGTGTGTTGCAGTCAATTTTATAACCAAAGTGCCTTTTAATTTACCCTCCCTCCCTCCCCTAATACTTTATCCCATGTTGTCCAACCAAACAAGGACTTTACTACACCTCAAAACAAGGACTTTACTAAACTTCTACTCTACTCTACCTTTTTCATTATTTAACATGCACGTTACCTTCACTTCCACATATGCCCAATTGTACTTGTCAGAGAAAAACGGTGAGTGAAGAGTCCTTGCTAGTTGCTACATCGGTGCAAATCGAAAAATAAAGTTGACAGAATTCAGTGTCAATGCAAACTCAAAAAACGAGGATCTTCGACTCTTGTTAAATAGAGAGGGTGGGACATGAAAGCCCTCCAATTGAGGATTTCTACTAGTCATAAATCACCAAAGATTACCAATTTTGAGACTTGGCTTCTATGGCTGTCTGAAAAATGGGTGAGGAGTTCTCGAATATTTAACTACCAAAGGTGATCTAAGAGTTTTAACTTAACTGTCTGGAACTTACTGTTGGAAAAAATGGCTAAAAGCACCACTATTTTTGTTAACTTTGAGTCAAAAATATAAGTGGGACTCACTTATCCTTTTAGGTGGGAATGCATGGGAATGTATATATTAAAGACTTATATTGAGTAGCTCTAATCCATTAAGGAGTGAATGAGAAATTACCTCCTAAACACCACTATTTGAACATGTTAAACATGTCACCACGTTGATTGGGAGTAAAAGGTTCTTTGGATGTAAATATACTTACATTGGTAGTATGGGGCACCCCACTTTTGTGGAAGAGGGAGGAGCTAGACTTATGTGGGGTCACCACCACACGCGCTCGCCCCGGGCCGGGCTTGGGCTTGGGCTTTACGCGCGAGTCGGGCCTGGCTCGGCCCACTACCCGTTTATAATTTTTTGGAGAAAAATTTTCTTTTTACAAATGGGTTGTGTCCAAAGTGGTGTGTCCTTTCATCTGTGTCCTTTCAGATGAAAGGGTGTGTCCAACCCAAGAGGTGTGTCTAAAGAAGCATCTGTTCAGTGAACAGTCACTGTACAACCCCATGAAAGAGTCCTGAAGTGGGTTATTTATATGCCTTTTGCACATCACATTTCATTGTTGCATTGCACAATTTCGAGTCTGCATTTAGATTCAAGTAGGGAGAGTTCTGTAGCACTTCTGGTTCGACTAACACAAAGTTTGCAGTGCTGCGTGTGTGTATTCGATCATTATATTCTGAGAAACAGACGTCACTGAAGCCCGTTAGCACCGTTGTGGGGGCGAATTTTGTCTTAAGGACATAGTGCCTAACACTAACCTTGATCAACAATCTTCTAAGAATTTCCGTGTCTCCTGAACTTCAACAACAGAGTACTTCGTTTCTGTCTTTAAACAGTGAGTTAATTTACATTCGAAGATTTACGTTTACTTGTTGTTGTGTTTCACTATAGTGCAAACTGATTTCCTAAATACTGAACTATTTCTGTATATACTCGGATTAACAATCTTAGGATAAAATTCCTCGTTTCTTCTGAGTACACTCTGTTTCAATTTTACTTCAGTATTTCTGGTTTCAGTTTATGTCAGTTTTACTACTGGTTTCTAATTCTTCTGATTTTGAAACTTGTACTGTAAAACTGAGTTTCTCTCATTTTTTATAACTAGTTACAGAACTTCAGTTTGTTCTGTAATTTACTTTCTGATTGCCTCAGTACACAGTAATCAGTAACTGGTTACCATAGAATCTGAGTTTTGTGTTTAAGTACTGTTACTTTAAACTCTGAAATTATTCTGTGTTTATTTCATTTCTGTTTTGTTAAACAGTAATGAGTATTGAGAAGAATACTCCAGTTAGTACCACTGGCCTTGTTTTCGTGAACCATGGAGAGAAACCCGAGAAGTTCAATGGTACTGAGTTTAAGAGATGGCAACGTGAATGTTGTTCTATCTCACTACATTGAATTTGGCAAGGTTCATTTATGAAGAAGCCCTTGCTTTAATAGAAGGTGAGACAGACAAGCAAGTTGTTGCTGTTGTAGAAGCCTGGAAGCATGCTGACTTCCTCTGTCGAAACTACATTCTTAATGGACTAGACAACTCATTATATAATGTGTATTGTTCATTGAAAACTGCTAAGGAATTATGAGATTCACTTGACAAAAAGTACAAGAGTGAAGATGTCGGAATGAAGAAATTCGTTGTTGGCAGATTCCTTGACTATAAGATGATCGATTCCAAGGCAGTAATCAATCAAGTTCAGGAACTTCAAGTAATTCTCCATGAAATTCATTCAGAAGGAATGTCTCTTAGTAAGTCTTTCAAAGTGGCAGTAATCATTGAAAAATTGCCACCACTTTGGAAGGATTTTAAGAACTACCTTAAGCATAAGTGAAAGGAGATGAAACTTGAAGACCTGATTGTCAGATTGAGGATAGAGGAAGACAATCGTACATCTGAGAAAAATGCAGGAATAACATTCATTGAAGCTAAGGTAAATGTGGTGGAACATGGGCAGAACCCCAAGAAGAGGAAGAACCCTTCCAATGATAAAAAACAAGGTCCCAAGGACAACAAGTAGTTCAAAAGGAATTGCTATGTGTGCGTCAAACCAGGCCACCGTGCTAAGGACTATCATAAACGCAAGGACCAAGGAAATAATACAAGTAAGAAATCAGCGCAGACCAACATGACAGAAATGGACAATCTTCTCTCCACTGATGTTTCAGGCATCAATCTTTTTTTTGTGGTCTCAGAAGTCAATCTGGTTGGCAACACCAGAGAATGGTGGGTGGACATTGGGGCCACTAGACATGTATGCTCTATCAAAGAGATGTTCTCCACTTATCATGCTACAAACAGAGAACAACTTTTCATGGGCAACTCTAACTCTTCTAAGGTTGAAGGCCAAGGACAGGTGGTATTGAAAATGACTTCTGGAAAGGAACTCACCCTCAACAATATGCTGCATGTACCTGATATTCGTAAGAATCTGGTATCAGGCTCACTACTGAGCAAGAATGGTTTCAGACTTGTATTTGAATCGGATAAGTTTGTACTCACTAAGTCTGGGATGTACGTGAAAAAAGGGTACATGAGCGATGGGCTCTTTAAAATGAATATAATGACAATTGTACCTAATAATAAAGACTCTTCTACTTATATGCTTGAGTCTTCTAATGTGTGGCATGGTAGATTAGGTCATGTTAACTATGATGCTTTGCGTCGATTAATTAATATGGAATGTTTGCCTAAATGTAGTTTTGATTCAAATATCAAATGTGAAACATGTGTAGAAGTTAAACTTACTATAACTTCTTTTCATTCAATTGAACGAACTTCTGACCCTCTCCAGTTAATTCATTCTAATATCTGTGACTTAAAGTTTGTTCAAACTAAAGGTGGTAAGGAATATTTTCTTACATTCATTGATGACTGCACAAGATACTGTTATGTTTGCTTACTGAGAAGTTAAGATGAGGCATTGGAAATGTTTAAACATTGCAAGAATGAGGTTTAGAATCAACTTGAGAATAAAATTAAGGTGATAAGAAGCGATAGAGGAGGTGAATACGAATCACCTTTTGGTGAATTTTGTTCACAACATGGTATTATACACCAAACTACTGCTCCTTATTCACATCAGCAAAATGGTGTTCCTGAAAAGAAAAACAGAACTTTAAAAGAAATGATGAATGCTATGTTAATAAGTTCTGGATTGCCTCAGAATTTGTGGGCGGAAGCAATACTTTTCGCAAATTATATTCTCAACCGAATACCCCAAAAGAAAAAAAATAAGACCCCTTACGAATTGTGGAAAGGCAGACTGCCTACATATAAATACTTGAAAGTGTGGGGGTGTTTGGCTAAAGTAGTGGTTCCTACACCTAAAAAGGTTAAAATAGGACCAAAAACAGTTGACTGTGTTTTCATAGGGTATGCTCATAATAGTAGCACGTATCGGTTTCTAATTCACAAGTCTGAGATTTCCGATATGCATCCTAATACTATTATTGAGTCTAGAAATGTATCGTTCTTTGAACATGTATTTCCTAATAAACCCTCGCAGGAATCGAGTTCTCTTAAAAGAACTCAAGATACTGCTAGTAGCAGTGATAAAAAACAACAAGAGATTGATGAACCCAGATGAAGTAAGAGTGCTAGAATATAAAAAAACGTTTGGTTCAGATTTTCTAACATTTCTGTTAGAAGATGAGCCTCAAAGCTTTAAAAAAGCGGTGTCCTTTCCGACGGCACCATATTGGAAAGAGGCGATAAACAGTGAAATAGAATCCATTTTGCAAAATCGTGCATGATGGGAACCAGTGGATCTTCCACAAGGTTGCAAAACTCTTGGGTGCAAGTGGATATTCAAGATAAAGATGAAAGCAGATGGATCAATAGAAAAGTACAAAGTCAGACTTGTTGTTAAAGGGTACAGACAAAAGGAAGGCTTGGACTATTTCGACACTTATTCACCAGCTACGAGGATATCATCCATTCGAATGTTCATTGCAATTGCTGCTATAAATAATTTCGAGATACATCAAATGGATGTAAAGACAACTTTCTTAAATGGTGAATTAGATGAGGAAATATATATGGAACAACCCGATGGGTTTAATGCTCCAGATCAAACTAAGAAAGTTTGTCGGCTTGTCAAATCTCTATATGGATTAAAAAAAGCACCAAAGTAGTGGCATGAGAAATTTGACAGTTTGATGATGTCAAATGGGTTTAAGATCAACGAATGTGACAAGTGTGTATATGTCAAGAGCACTAATTACAACGGCTGTGTCATTATTTGCTTATATGTGGATGACTTGCTGAATATGGGTAGTAACGATGAAATCATTCAAGCTACCAAAAGAATGTTAAACAATAAGTTTGACATAAAAGATTTAGGCGTTGCCAATGTCAAACTAGGAATATAGATTTCTAAATCATCGGATGAACTGATATTATCTCAATCGCACTATATTGAGAAAATACTCAAGAAATATAATCAAGATAACAGCAGTCCAGCGATAACACCTATAGACATTAGTATCCATTTATCAAAGAATAATGGAAAAAGCATATCACAACGAGAATATGCACAAATAATTTGTATGTGATGAATTACACTCGTCCTGACATTACATATGCTGTTAGTAAATTGAGTAGATGCACAAGTAACCTAGGATCAGACCACCGGAAGGTCATAGTTAGGGTTTTAAGATATTTAAAATACACCCAAAACTATGGATTGTATTACTCGAGATATCCAGCAGTACTTGAAGGTTACTGTGATGTCAACTGGATATCAGATATGAATGATTCAAAGTCCACAAGTGGATATCTATTCGCACTTGGTGGTACAGCGGTATCATGGAAATCTTCTAAACAAACATGCATTGCTAGATCCACTATGGAATCTGAGTATATTGCACTAGATAAAGCTGGCGAAAAAGTTGAGTGGCTTCGTCAATTCCTAGAAGATATTCCAATGTGGTCAAAACATGTGCCTCCTATCTGCATTCATTGCGATAATCAATCAGCAATTAGAAGGGCACAGAGTAAAATATACAACGATAAGCCTCGACATATTCGTCGGAGACATAATACAGTGAGACAACTACTCTCTAATGGCATTATGACAATTGAGTACATAAATAAGTTCATAGATAACATTGCTGATCTCTTAAATAAAGGTTTAGCGAGAGAGCAAGTAATTCGTTCATCGAGGGGAATGGGCTTAAAGCCTATGAATGAAAAGTCGCCATAATGGCAACCCAACCTAGTTGACTGGAGATCCCAAGATCTAGGTTCAAAGGGACAACCGAATTGTGTGTGACTTAACAATATCACTATGGAGATAATATCTCCTGCTCATTCCTATGATAATAGTAGTGATACCTGCAGCGGAAATTAGGATAAGCAAAGCTTTTAATGATTCTTATATCTTGACTAATCGAGTGGGGTATAATAGGATACTCTTAATAAGAATCACCTATGTGAGTGTGAACTGGGCCAATTCTATGAGAATAATAAGGCTAAATTCTCTAAAACACTCATAAAACCAGGCATTGTTTAGGGCAAAAATGAACACAATCATGAGAACCAACTGTATCCGGAAAGATCCTGTGTGAACTCTATTGTCTCGGTTTACGCAAAAGGCTGAACAGTTCAAGACATCATGTTCATTGTTCAACAGGTAAATTCGATAGTACTTCACAAGGGAAGGTTCAAGGCCACAAGCTACCTTTCTCCATACAGAAGATTTTCAATTGTACTCTCTCTCTCTCTCTCTCTCTGTGTCTGCATATGATTTCATTGCTTTCAGTCAATTTCATTCATGTGGGGGATTGTTGGAAAAAATGGCTAAGAGCACCACTATTTTTGTTAACTTTGAGCCAAAAATATAAGTGGGACCCACTTATCCTTTTAGGTGGGAATACATGAAAATGTAATCTACTCCATGAGTAAATTAAATACATGTATTGGGTAGCTTTAATCCATTAAGGAGTGAATGAGAAATTGCCTCCTAAACACCACTACTTGAACATGTTAAACATGGAAACAAAAGAAAGTGGTGAACTTGCTTCCCACATTGCTTAGAAGCAAAAGATTCTTTGGATATAAATATACTTACATTTGTAGTATAAGGTGAGCCCCAAGGGGCATTCCACTTTTATAGAGGAGGGAGGACTTAGACCTATGTGGGGTCACCACCACACACACGCACGCACGCGCCCCGCCCCTCGCCGAGCCTGGGCTTGGGCTTGGGCTTCACGCGCGAGTCTGGCCTGGCTCGGCCGACTACCCGTTTACGATTTTTTGGAGAAATTTTATTTAATTAAAATTTCTTTTTGCAAATGGGGTGTGTCCAAAGTGGTGTGTCATTTCACAAATGAAATGGTGCGTCCAACCCAAGATGTGTGTCCAAAGAAGCACTTGTTCAGTGAACAGTCACTGTACTGAACAGATGCAACCCCATGAAAGAGTCCTGAAGCAGGCTATTTATATGCATCTTGTTCATGCCTTTTGCACATCACAGTTCATTGCTGCATTGCACAATTTTGAGTCTGCATTAAGAGTAAAGAAGGGAGAGTTCTGTAGTACTTCTGATTCGACTAACACACAGTTTGCAATGCTGCTACTGTGTGTATTTGATCATTGTATTGTATTATGGGAGACAGACGCCACTAAAGCCCGTTAGCACCGTTGCTGGTGCGAATTTTGTCTTAAGGACATAGTGTCTAATACTAGCTTCGATCAACAATTTTCTAAGAATTTATGTGTCTCCTGAACTTCAACAACAGAGTATTTCGCTTCTGTCTTCAAACTGTGAGTTAATTTACATTTCGAAGATTTCTATTTACCTATTGTTGTACATGTTTCACTGTAGTGCAAATTGGTTTCCTAAATACTGAGCTATTTCTGTATGTACTCGGATTAACACTTACATGATGAATATCATGCATACTAACTTTACTTAAATTGAGTCCATTTTAAGTTGACTTGTCTAACCCATACTTTATCTCCATATACATGAGACCCATCACATCCAATCCGTCCACCATTATATAAAACTCATAATTCATATATATATATATATATATATATTTACCTCCGATTTCATTTTTTGCAGGATCATTATCAGTTAAGATAGCCAACTATCATTACACAATTTACATAATCCAAGAATTATTATATAATTTAAGGAGGCTCGTCTTAATATTTGACTTCATCATGGACATGTAAAGGATACAAAAATGATAAATAATGAAATGTGTTTTACATGTGACTCATTTGTATATGTAAATGAACCACATGTGCATTATTTGCATGATTAAATCATTTTACCTCCATGAGTGTGAAAGATGGGAGAGTTTTACCTCCATAAATCAGAATTCAATAATAATGATCAGAGATTTTTATACCATAGGAAAATATAAAATCATGACCGATCTAGAGGCTTATAAAATTAATATAACCATGAACGTTCTAAAGGCATATACCATAGAAAAATATTAGTCATGATGGTTTTAAAGGCTTATACCAAAAAACGATCATTAAAAAAAATGTCCCAGAGCCTTTGAAATGTAAAAATCGAAGCGGGAGTTTTCCCGCCTCGCATTGTTTTATTATATATAGATATGCCTAATTCATTAGTTATAATCTATATAATCATTATCAGTGGTGTACCCAGGATTTTCATTTGGTGGTGGGTGTGGGCAATGGTCAAATTACTAAGTCAAATAATATTATAGAATTTTTTTTGTACCCGCACACTAACACTTAGGTCCGCCACTGATCATTGTTATCCTTATAGTTGTTACATTATAATTATTTTATGTTATTCTAATAATTAAAATTTTTCAAATTTATTTCTATTATTCGTATAAAAAGCACATCCATTAGTAGGATGGTGCAAGGATGGGTGGGTCATTACAAAACAAAAAAAAAAAAAAACAGATTGACCGATTATCGCAGCCAGCATTGCTTCCTACAAATAGCCATTTACCACTAAGTTGTATAAAATGAAAAAAAAAAAAAAAAACTTTTGTTAATTTATAGCCCATTTAAGATAGAATAAGACTTCAATGATGGTGATGATAATGACCTATATTAATGGAAGTGATCAAGCATCTAAGACATTCTAACTAGGATGGATTTTTAAGGATTGGCTATGCATGGTAGGGCTTACTCACAGTTTGCTTTTTATTTGTTTTGAAACGTTTGTGCACAGATATGGAATAAAATATCGAGTACTAGGCCTCAATTGGAAGTGATTTTGCCATAAATAACAATACATTTAAAATATCCAAACTTTAATCACCATATATTTTTAATAATAATGAAAGAATGTTCATGCTGTGCATCCATCTCTCACCATAGGGTGAGAGACACACATGGCTTTCCCTCTTCTAAATATTTTTAATAACATTCCTCCTAAATAGTAGAGGCATATGATACTTTGATTAAGATTAGGGCCCTGTTTGGTAACTCTAAAAATAATTCCCTTTTCAATGATTTAAAACTTATTAATAGTTTAGAGTGTTTGACAAATTTCTAATTGCATTTTAGATTTAGAGCGTATTATTAGTAATTTGAGTTTTTAACCCTTAAAATATAAGCTAACAAGAGCAGCTTATATTTTTTTTTTTGACCTTTTTCTCCTTAAAGCGGAGAGAAACACGGGATGACCACGTACCTAATATTTCTCTCCTGCCATCACAAATGAAAGTTGGAGTGCAGTCATCTTACTCCTTTGATCTTCTAATCCAGAAAAGTTCCCCATCTCTCTACTTCCAAGAATTATCTCTTTACTTCCAAGAATTTTAGATATATGGGTACTCTTTTCCTTTGAATCTAGTAGAGATCTCATGAATTTAGAAAACAAACCCCAATAGTTCAAACCAGAAGATTGAATTCAATCTCATCTGCCTACAAAGTGTTTGATGAAATGTCTCAATCAATTCATCTTTCTTGAATGGGCATTCTGTCACTCCTCTATTGCATGATTATTTCTTATGATTAATATAGGCACTTGCTTTTGGCTATGGCTATAATGTGAGGATAATTATTTAACATCTTATTTATGCATACAAGAAATAACTTCAATGATTACATGTAATAAATACATATCACTAGTTAATGTGCTTTGATTTGCCTATTCTTGAACCCTTGTGCAGCAAAGTACCTAACTGACACATTGACTCCATTTTCTCCCTTCCATGTCTTAAAACAATTCATTGGAACACACAGCTACAATAGCTGAACAACTACCACATCTATTGGATAGGTTTCTTCATTATATAATGCTGGATGCTGGATGCTGCTACAATACAATGAGCTTACTTAATTGGGTAGCATGACACTACTACAATAAAAGCTTATAAGAGTTCTAACGGTGTTGCTTATTAAAAGGTCTAAAAAACCAAATCCATTACTAAGGTAATATTGCATGAATCAAGCTGGTTGAGACCTGGGTGTCCAAGTCAGAGTGCATGTCTTCAAGTCTCTAGTGTTAAAAAAAAATAAAAAAATTGGCTTATGATATTGACAAGCTTCTTTCTATTCAAAATTATTCTTAAAAAAAAATGACATTCAAATGCCCCTCTAATAAGCTCTTATTTGGATATTTATCAAACACTCTATTATAAAATAAGAGTTTTTTTTTTTTTTTATGATTTTGACCAAACAGTCTAATTGTTAATTAGAACTTAAAAATTATAAATTTTATTTTATACCTTAATTTAATTAGTCCTTATTAATTAAATTAGAGTTACCAAACAGGCCATTAGCCTCATTGTGGAGCCTACCAATAGTTAAAGGTATCAAGTGCCTCAACTTTTATTTTTTCTTAAAGGATCATTTAATTTTTATTTATACATTTCAAAGACTCCATAAGTGCCCTAATGAAATAAAAGAGGGGACCATTTAATTTTCATTTATGCCTTTCAAAGGGCCCATAAGTGCCCTCTAAAGAAATAAAAGTGGGTCAATTTAATTTTTATTTATAACTTTTATAGGGCCCATAAGTGCCCTATAAAAGAAGGGGTACGTTTAATTTTTATTTATAACTTTCATAAGGCCCATAAGTACCCCTTTCGTAACCTCGTAACCCCCCCTCCCCCCAACCCAAATGAAATAAAACAAGGTCCAAATGAAATTGGTTTTTGGTACCATGAGTGCCCTCTAAAAGAGGGGGTACATTTAATTTTTATTTATAATTTTCATAAGGCCCATTAAATGCCCTCCTAATGAAATAAAACAAGGCCGAAAATGAAATTGAGTTTGGCGCCTTATTTCTTTTCCAAAAAAAAAGGGTAGACGAAAATCGAGAAGCAGAGAGGAAAGAAAAAAGAAGACGACGACAGGGGGGTCTTTCCCCTTCTGACTTGCACATCTGATTCAAATCTTAAACTTTTTGTGACTTTGTGAAACATATGCTTTATGTCTTAATACAGCTTCAAACGGACATTCTAAAAAGTGTTATCAAACAGCCTAAATGCTATTTCAAACCATTTAAAGACAAATAGAGACAAATAGAGCCTAGATTAGACTTGCCAATTGTTTATTTCTAGGTAAGAGATCTAGATCTCTTAAGATTTCAGATGATTTTCATAATTTCAGATGAGAGCAAAAGAAAAGAGGAAGGAAGAGGAGATATTTCATTTGGGGAAGGAACAAGGGCGAAATAAATAAATCATAAACCAGTTAGGATTTTCGGTATTTAGACAAGTTCTGTGCCGCCAAGCTTACATGGGTAATTGAGGCCTAAGTAACCTCGAGCCCAACTTGAATTTCACTCCGGCTAGGCCTGAGTTTTAGCCAAAGAATGGTTAGCTCGAGTTGCCCTTTCACGAGGGTTGGGCCATGTGGGCTGGGGCTTGGGCCAACAGAAATTGTACCTCTAAGTGAGTGTGTCAGGCACTTTGCTTGGTCACAGATAAGGAGTGTACATGGGCTGGGCTAAGGCATATCCGGGACCGGCCCTGCTTTAGAAACACTGGCCCATGCCCGGCCCAAGCCCGACACGGGCCATAAAAGTTAGGCCTGAGCCCGCCCATTTAAACAATTGGGCCGGGCTGAACCAGGCTTTTTATCACTTTTGTGAGCATTAGAGCACCAATTAAATTAAATTACATGCATTTCTTACACAAGTCGGGCCGGGCTTTGGGCTTTCCATCACTTAATTCAAGCCCAGCCCAAAGCTGGTTAGGCTTCAATATTTGTGGCTATATTAAAATATAATCCACTCAAAATTAATTTTTATTTGTGTTCTATTATCTCATAAGTTTTTAACACAATCGTAGTTTTATCTATCATGGATCAAGAAATTGTGTTTTGATTATCATTATCCATGTTACAGTCAGACTAAATTGGATTGAAGAAATTTATTTTATAGAGATAAAAACTACCAGGATTGTGCTTTTGAATGATTTCTATTTTATATATGAGATGGTATCATTAGTGTTTTTGTGCTTTTGAATAACGAAATTTCAAATTGCATCTTAAAAGTTACATGTGTAAGAAAAAACCTCGAATTATATCGAGAATTTCTTTTTTATACTTTAGTATATATACATTTGCATATGTTAGATGTACTAATGCACCATACATCATTTTTTTATTCCATCATCGGGGCTTATACTCGAGATCCAACGTCCCTCTCAAAATCACTTCCTTTTTTTCCACTATTAAATAAGTTTTTAATCTAATCAGAGTTTATCTACCGTGAATAAATATTAAAAAGTTAATTTTCTTATGACAAGCTAGGTGAAAACAAAACTGATTGAAGGAAGTTCTTTAATGGAGATAAAAACTAATGTGATTGTGCTTTTGAACAATTTAGATTTTAAATGTGGATCCTGCTTATATATATTTCAATGAAACAATAAGCGATCATTTCAGCTCGATGAAAGAGCGTTAAGCACGACTTTAATAATTTATTCAATTTATATTTTTTTACCAAAGTTTGTAATTTTGTTTATCTTTGCCCCCCACCAACGCCCCCCAAAATTTTGTTTTTCTTGATTCTGCCCCTACTTCCAAGGCCCAAGCCCACCACCAACCAGGGGAATGAATGGATGGGAAGGTCCATGCATTGGGATGTATAAAAAACCAGCGTGATAAGATTTCATTTGTGTGGATTCTAAGGCCTCAAAACCAACGATGGTGAAAGTGTGAAATCGAGGGTCTTAATCAAATGGTGAATATGAGATGTGCGATTGCCCAACTGGGGTGAGATCCAAGTCCCAACTCACGGGTAGTGGGGGATGACTCGTGAGTCTGAACTCTGAACAGTTAAAGTTTGTTTAATTTATTTGACCAATGCCTCTCAAGGCTTAGAGGGCCATATGGCTTCTGTAGGTGCAAAAAATAACGACCCACAATAATGGGGGGTGCCTTAGAGGACTTACCCGAGTGAGATTAGGGACACCGATGCCTGCGCCTGGAGCCTGAGAAAAGGGAGGAGAAATGCAGGTCAGAGGACCCTGGCCTGGGCGGCGCCGGGCTCTCCGATGCCTAAGTTAGTATATGAACTAAGCAGAGGGAAGAGATTTTTGGGGAAGAAGATG
This sequence comes from Litsea cubeba, assembly GCA_012931725.1. Classification (NCBI taxonomy): domain Eukaryota; kingdom Viridiplantae; phylum Streptophyta; class Magnoliopsida; order Laurales; family Lauraceae; genus Litsea; species Litsea cubeba. The sequence continues at coordinate 29,079,479 of CM022949.1, forward strand.
GCATACCAGAGTGGTAATGGCGTCCTCTCTTTTTCTCTGGAGGGGTAGCTGTGTTTATATAGAGGAGGAGGAGGCAAAGGGGTTGTTGACTGTCTTGTCATAGCCCACTTCGTCAGGTACTAGGGAGGCGCGGTCTCATCGTAGCCTGTCTGGTCCCGTCGTAGCTGTCTTGTCCCGTTAGGCCATATCCTGGCGCCTTGGGAGCTGTGGACGGCGATCTGTCAGGAGATACGGGCTGTCCCCCTTGTCTTGTCGCACGGGCCATAGCGTGCTTGAGCGTCCATGGGAGGACAGCTGTCAGTGCTCAGTGCTTTCATCGATATGAGGCGCTTGGCCGAGATGGAGTGTCATTGGCGGGTGAGACCTGGCGGAGATGTAGGGCCATGGCACTGTTGCCGAAGTGGAAGGGGATGATACTGTCGCCGAGCTGGGCAGCCGAAGTTGGGGCAGAGATGGAGCACTAAGCCGAAGTGGATCCTGCCGAGGTGGATTATCTGGTTTTGCTAAGGCGTGCATTGCCGAGGTGGGGGCGTTGCCGGGATAGACTTGCCGGGATGGACTTGCTGATGCGGGGGCCCGGGATGAAGGACCTTGCCCATGATTCTCTTGGGAATTTCCCCACACAAAGCCCCCGCAGCTTCTGAGCTCATTAGACTCCTCATTGAGGTCGGAAGCTAAGTACCATGGAGGACAACACTTGTGCCTCGGAGCTGCTCATAGTTTTGAGATGACTGGCTGGCAATGGACCGGAGCTGGAGGTTGGCATTACTGTGAAGCTGTAACAAGATGCCTCTGTCGAGCTGGAGAGTGCATTGTTGCTGAAAGCCAAGGGAGATGGCTCATTTATTTAGGAGTATCTTGCTACTGCTGCTGAGGAGGAAGCAAGCTGATGAGGAGGCTGCTAAACCGGAGACTGGCACTGCTGCCGAGCCGGAGGAAGGATTTCCTGCCGTGCTGGAGGCTGGCGCTGCTGTGGAGCTGCGAACTGGCATGAGGCCGAGGAGGTGATACGGAACAGTCTCTACTGCAATCTTGTCGAGCTGCCCTTAGCCGAAGTGGCCAGCTTTTGGCCGAGACGAACTGCCTTGTCTTTCGAAGATGAGCATGAGTTCGGCAACGGTCTTTGAGGGGTGTAAGAACCCTGATTTTAGGAATCCGGCCGAGTGTCCGAACTCGAGGCCTTTTCCAGGGCTGTTAACCCTTGAGTGTGTTCCAAACACGGGGACTTTAGGAAAGGCCGAGTGTAGGAACTCCAGGCCATCTCCAGGGCGCATGTACCCGAAGTGTGTCCAAGACACGGGGGCTTTAGGAAAGGCTGAGTGTAGGAACTCCAGGCCATTTCCAGGGCGTAGAGCGTTGTAGATGGGTGAAGACCCTGAGTTTAGGAATTGGCCGAGTGTCCGAACTCGAGGCCTTTTCCAGGGCTGTTAACCCTTGGAGATGGGTGAAGACCCTGAGTTTAGAAATTGGCCGAGTGTCCGAACTCGAGGCCTTTTCCAGGGCTGTTAACCCTTGAAGATGGGTGAAGACCCTGAGTTTAGGAATTGGCCGAGTGTCCAAACTCGAGGCCTTTTCCAGGGCTGTTAACCCTTGGAGATGGGTGAAGACCCTGAGTTTAGGAATTGGCCGAGTGTCCGAACTCGAGGCCTTTTCCAGGGCTGTTAACCCTTGGAGATGGGTGAAGACCCTGAGTTTAGGAATTGGCCGAGTGTCCGAACTCGATGCCTTTTCCAGGGCTGTTAACCCTCGGAGATGGGTGAAGACCCTGAGTTTAGGAATTGGCCGAGTGTCCGAACTCGAGGCCTTTTCCAGGGCTGTTAACCCTTGGAGATGGGTGAAGACCCTGAGTTTAGGAATTGGCCGAGTGTCCGAACTCGAGGCCTTTTCCAGGGCTGTTAACCCTTGTGACTTGTCTTTCTGGCACTCGCCGAGGTGGAGAAGCCTGGGTGTAGGAACCCGAGGGCAGTCTCGATGGCACTGGCCGAGACCAACATGAGGCCAAACCTGTGAAGCGCGTAGCTAGCACGAGGGCGATACCAACATGAGGTCGTTAGATGCGGTCGAGACCATCATGAGGCCGAAACCAGCGTGAGGTGGAGACCAGCACGTGGACGGACCAGCATGAGGTCGTCAGATGCGGTCAAGACCATCATGAGGCCGAAACCAGCGTGAGGTGGAAACCAGCACGTGGACGGACCAGCATGAGGTCGTCAGATGCGGTCGAGACCATCATGAGGCCGAAACCAGCGTGAGGTGGAAACCAGCACGTGGACGGACCAGCATGAGGTCGTCAGATGCGGTCAAGACCATCATGAGGCCGAAACCAGCGTGAGGTGGAAACCAGCACGTGGACGGACCAGCATGAGGTCGTCAGATGCGGTCGAGACCATCATGAGGCCGAAACCAGCGTGAGGTGGAAACCAGCACGTGGACGGACCAGCATGAGGTCGGAAGCTAAGTGACAGAAAGTTCCGTCTAGCTGCCCCCGAGCTGGAAGAGATTCCTGCAGAGCTGGGGGCTGCTAGCGAGCTGGAGATATCCGCTGAGCTGGAGACGTCCGCCGCGCTGGAAGCATCTGCCGAGCTGGAAGCGATATGATCGCTGTCGCGGAGGTTGAACTGCTCCTGGGCCCGGTTGCTTCTGCTCTTCAGGGCGCGTCTTTCGGGGGGTAGAGTCGAGGTCGAATCCCTAGAGGATGAACCCGACCGAGTATCCTGCTGTTGGTCGCCTGCTTGGCCAGATCTTGCTCCTGACCTCTCTCGGCGGGGGACCGTCGGCAGCTGTGTCGACAGTGCGATAGGTTCCTTTCCCTTTCTGGCTCTTCGAGGCATGGTGTTTGGAAAGATTTGGAGAAGGTTGGGAAGGCTGGGATACTGCTTTCCCACAGACGGCGCCAATTGTAGGTGCAAAAAATAACGACCCACAATAATGGGGGGTGCCTTAGAGGACTTACCCGAGTGAGATTAGGGACACCGATGCCTGCGCCTGGAGCCTGAGAAAAGGAAGGAGAAATGCAGGTCAGAGGACCCTGGCCTGGGCGGCGCCGGGCTCTCCGATGCCTAAGTTAGTATATGAACTAAGCAGAGGGAAGAGATTTTTGGGGAAGAAGATGGCATACCAGAGTGGTAATGGCGTCCTCTCTTTTTCTCTGGAGGGGTAGCTGTGTTTATATAGAGGAGGAGGAGGCAAAGGGGTTGTTGACTGTCTTGTCATAGCCCACTTCGTCAGGTACTAGGGAGGCGCGGTCTCATCGTAGCCTGTCTGGTCCCGTCGTAGCTGTCTTGTCCCGTTAGGCCATATCCTGGCGCCTTGGGAGCTGTGGACGGCGATCTGTCAGGAGATACGGGCTGTCCCCCTTGTCTTGTCGCACGGGCCATAGCGTGCTTGAGCGTCCATGGGAGGACAGCTGTCAGTGCTCAGTGCTTTCATCGATATGAGGCGCTTGGCCGAGATGGAGTGTCATTGGCGGGTGAGACCTGGCGGAGATGTAGGGCCATGGCACTGTTGCCGAAGTGGAAGGGGATGATACTGTCGCCGAGCTGGGCAGCCGAAGTTGGGGCAGAGATGGAGCACTAAGCCGAAGTGGATCCTGCCGAGGTGGATTATCTGGTCTTGCTAAGGCGTGCATTGCCGAGGTGGGGGCGTTGCCGGGATAGACTTGCCGGGATGGACTTGCTGATGCGGGGGCCTGGGATGAAGCACCTTGCCCATGATTCTCTTGGGAATTTCCCCACACAGCTTCAAGGTAATGAAGGTATATATACTCTCACAAAAATAAATCCTTAATGTAGCAATTACTTTCAGCAAATCTAATAGACATACGTGTCTTCTAATAGAACTAGAACAAATCTCAATTTGATTCTCACCCCCACTTATCCATCATTATACTCAATTAAAAAAAAATATATTATTGATAAATATTACAAAAACAATCGCATGAGATGATTAAATCTACAATTGGTAATCTGATGATGACCCAAAACCAAATCTCCAAATGCGTAGGTTTTGGTAGAGTTGATAAGAAGGAATATCTAATCCCAAGGGGTTCGTCGAGAGGTCAGGTCCACGGTTCCTCCCTCTTCCGAAGTTAGAGGTCTTGGTATCGACCCACCACAGACGTTTTACCCAGCTTTTCTCTGGGCTTCGAGGGAATAGTCCAGTCCAAAAGGTTGGAAACCCTCCGTTAGCAAGAAAAAAAAAAGATAAGAAGAAATCTCTAGAAATATTGATTCTTGCTCTCATACGTGAAATAAGAGAAAGTACAGTGCCTTACCATACTTGCTCTGCAGAGAAACTGCCTTCACCATACTTGCTGTGATGTGGAATCCATGAGAAACTGCAATCACCTATTAACAATGTCTCAATAACGACCTGGCCCTAGACAATTATATTTAGAATAAATTAATAGTAATTTGAATTAATTAATTAAGTTTAGGAGTCAGAATAGTTATCTACTTAATTTGGTTGCAATTAGACTAATTTTGGATTTAGAATATTAGTTTAATCATTTGACATTATGGTGGGTATTTTGAGTATTTTCACAGTATGTCAAGAACCTTATTTAGATGTTAATTAATTAAGTCTAAAGATTCGATAACTACTGTCAATCTTGATATTGATACTATGATGAGTGTAGGCATTACAAAATCATAGTATAAGGAGAAGAATGGCTGTGAAACTTGAACCGTAAGTCGGGTATGTGTCGGCCTACAGAATCAGGGTGTTCCACTCATCAGGTGCACATGCACAATAAATAACATGTACAGTTAGGATGCATTTGGCAGAGGTCCCATAAAGGCACATAAGAGGTGGTCCCGGAAGATGGAACCCTCTCAATCTGACAGGTGTTGGTGTGTGGGGCGGGTCTATCTTGCACAGGGAGAGGCCTCTCATAAGGGCTTCATGGTTGTTTTTGTAATGATATTGTTCTGTAAAAACATATTTGGGGAGGGGGCTCTCGCCCACGCTCACACCCAGCATAACCCTTCCCTTCCATTTTTCTTCTTCCTTTCCTCATTTCCTCTCCATTTCTCCTCCCATTTGGCTTGCTCACAACCATCACCCCCCAACATTGAGTCTCATTTCCTCTTTCCCACTCCATTATCATCTCCTCCTTTCTCTTACACGACTAGCAGCCCCAAGAATGCATGGCTAGCTCCCCACCCCTCTTCCAAGCTCCGATTTCATGATTGGTAAGTTTCTTTGGCCTATTTTCTTCATTCTTACCCTATTTGAGCTATCAAAGACACATGCATAACCCCATCCCTTCTTTATTTGGTTTTTCCTCATTTATTGAACCCTAGGTTGTGGATTATGGGGCTTTTATGTGGAGGACGTGAGTTGATATCTGCACAAAAAATCCGGTATAATCATAAAATCAGATCGAACCGAGCGTTTCTTATCGGTTTACAGTAGATCGGTTTTGGTTAACGGTTTGAAAATCATAAAAATTGCTTATATCAGTCGGTTATCGATTTGAGCCCACGGCTTAAACCGACTGCGGGCACTAACTTAAGTAAAGAGTGGCTACCTACACATTGCAAAAGGCTCTCTACACACTGCATTTTAAAAAAAATCCCTAAACTACCCATCGCCATAACATGTTCTGCATCGAGATTGTTCGGCGATACAGGGCCGAACAAATCGAGTTTTGTGCGGCCCTGTTTCGCCGAACGAATCGAATTCACCAAGCTTTCGTCTTCAATGACAATTTTCATCTCTTAATTTGTTTCTCCATTTGCTTGTCGCTATTGAAATCTTCGAAAACCATCATTTGCTTGTCCATTACTTAAAAATCACAAATGACTAGGAATGAGAGATAAATGATGTTTGTGAGACAGGGAGGGGTGGGGGAGAGGGAAAGAGGGAGAGGGAGAAGGAGAGGAAGGGGAGAGAATGGGGGGCGACGGCCGGCGACGAGCAGGGAGAGGGGTCGGTCGCAAGCGGATGGTGGCAAGGTTGGGCGGAGGGGGCGGATGGCTGACATGGAGAGGGAGGGGGTAGTTTAGGAACTTTATTTATTTTTTTTAAAATATAGTGTGTAAAGAGGAATTTACAGTGTGTAAGTGTGTAAGTAGCAGCTTTCACTTAAATATTAATTTTTTACTATTTTACCCTTAGGGTTTCGTTTTTCACTACTTTCATACTTACTAGTTTACCTTTCTCACAAGAACTCAACAATCAACGCCGCCTCAGAGGGTTCTCACTTCTCACGACCATCGATCGTCGCCGGAAAACTCCACTGCTGCAGTCCTCTATTCAATCTTCTCCGGCACCGACGAAACAGAAACCTTCTCTTCGATCTCGACCTGATCCTGCATGCTTCTTCTCCATTTCTCTGTTTCAAGAAACCAGAGGCCCGAACCCTAGTCCTAAACTAGAGATTGGCGGGACCCCCATTTGTGGTGCCTCTACCCAACGACTCTCTTCCCCTCTCTCTCCCGGTTCCTGTTTCCCCTCTCCAAACCCCAGTCCTAAACAAGAGATTGGCAACCCTAAAAGAAAATAAGAAGAAGGAAGAAAAGACAGCAGTTTGGTGGTTTGTAGACCCCATTACTCAAGGTGAGTAGACATGCAATTCTACTTGTGAATCCCTAGCGTTAATAGTTGATTTGGTCTTTCACTAGATGTGTTGAAATATGCATCATCTGAAATGGAACCTAATATGCAGCATCTGATTTGGTCTCTCCTAATTACTGTTAGGGTTGGTTCTGTATTGTGTGTGGATGGATCTATTATATTATTATGTATGGACTGTGAATCGGTGGAGAAAACGAATGGCATCGTATTTTGGTTGATTATGAAACTCAATTGAATGACCTGTTATTGTTCTCAAGAAAGAGAAATTGGAAGGAAAAGATGATCTTTTTTCTTGGTCTTTGATTTTTATGGCATTGAGTTTTTTTTTTTTTTTTTTTTTTTTGATAGATTTCAATGGATGAGGCATTGGCTTCTCTCATTGTTTACAAAATGCCTTGTATGGAATTTGATATTTTGTTTTCATGGTCTTTTGTTTGGCCCTTTATGGATGGAGTTTCAGACCTCAATTTCTGTCTCGATTTGTAGGATGATTCATGGTAGGCTGGTTTGCATCTCTTTTTTTCTAGATAGGATTCCATTTCTTTAGTTTCATGTAAGCACATGAGAATCAAACAAATTGAGCAAAGATGAGAAAGGAACAAAGAGTTTTAATGAGGGGGGGGGGGGGGGGGGGGGGGGGGGGGGGGAATTAATAAATGACACTAAAAGAGGAAGGTGCAGATAATGGGAAAGAAGCTTTTTTTGTTGCTCACAAACTAGAAGATAAAAGTCAATTGTCTCTTTTATGTTCTACTGCATTTCCAGACAAATCCGTCTTGACAAATCCGTCTTTTAGGGTACAGAATGAAGACATTCTTATTTAGTTAATGGGAAACCTGAGGAGCACTTCTTTTGCTTTGGTGACCTACATTAACATTTTTGCAGGTTTATGCTGAGAAATATGCAGAAGATCAGGATGCATTTTTTGCAGACTATGCTGAAGGTCATGCCAAACTCATCAATCTGGGTGCTAAATTTGATCCTCCGGAGGTTTTTTTGTGCGTTTGCGTTTAGTCAAAACTCTCTTTTTGGAGTAGAATTATTTTTTATATGCGCTTAGTCTAGTCTGGAATGTTGGATTTTTATGTTTGCACGAAACATTGGAATAAATGCAAAGGATGGGGTATCATCATTTTGAAAATTTCAATGTCTGGTTTTCCAAAAAGCAAAATAAAAAAACAATGGTTTAACCGACTGAGCCGATCCGTTCGGTTCGGTTTGGTTCGGTTAGAGCCCTCTCCATCGGTCGGATCGGATCGTTTAATTAAAAAACCGACAGGTTCGGTTTGGTTATTGGTTTTAGTGTTAAGCCGATCAGAACCGCCCATGTGCCGCCCTAGATATCAATAGAGGGTTGGATAGCTTCTTGTGGTGATTTCTAGCATAAGGCAATTGTTCATGTGTAAATTCCATGTCATGCATGTGGTTTGTATATAGATTATTATGTCTATGGGCATGATGTTGTGGTGGATTCTACTTACCCATTATGCATGTGTTTTATGGTCAATTTATTTGCTGATTGTTTCCTTTAAGATGCGATGATAAGACCAATTTGGTGTTTCAAGGCCCAAATGCATGTTATGTTGGAAACCCCCAATTTAGACCCAAGGAAATAATTGTGGATGTTATAGTGTGCATGTAGATTGTACATAATTATGGATTTGTATTTAATCCTTGTTACTCCTTAGTTGTAAACCTCTATTTCTAGTAGATATGTGTGACTTCCATTTCATGTATTATATAAATTGGTGTTATGTGATTATGAATATATTATTTGTTAAACATGTTAAATGCTGTGTTAGGGCTTACTCCTATTCTTAAATTCTCTAACTTCCTATTGATGGCAAGTAATCACATTCTCTAACTTCCTATTGATGGACGAGATGAACACCAAAGAAAACTGGCAGAATCTTAATGGAATCCAGGTCTTTTCTGCCCTCATGGGATCCATGGCAGAAAGTAAAAAAAAGTGTCGACTCTGGTGACATTAATTGATTTTTAGTCATGAAATTGGGGGAATAGAGTTTAAGGGGAATTAATATGTCAAATCCCCTAAGATAAATCCAGAGAATGTTTATGTTTTGTAGTGTCAGTTAAGTTTGGATGTGTGTGTTTACGTTAAAGTCCTCCTATATAATTATGTACTGATTATTTCTCTTTTAATATATCTGCCGTCTTATTGGAAAAAAAAAGAGATGGCATTGATTAAGTTGCTTGTTTTTTTATTTAGTGATTTTGTTATGGGGTCCGGCTAAAAAAAAGTCACATGGGGGAGCATCCAAATGGCCTTGTAGGTGGGCCAGTTTTTGGATTGCAAATAGTCGTGATTGGGATGTGCACCCCAGTGGATTGGTGGGGCCCAAGCCCTGCCTTTTCACTTTCAATCACCCACGCCAATAGATTCCACTGTCCTTGCCGACACGTGCAACCCTGTTACATGAAAGCCATGATAATACGAATCTTTGTTCCATACAGTGGGATGTAGGGAGGCAATGGGCTTGATCTGATCTGTTTCTGGCCCTAGAGCTGGATCCAAAAGTCTAATTGAGTATTGACCCATGTCTTCAAATTTATTGAAACCAATATCCAACTTTCAAAATTTATATCTAGAAATGTTGGTTGAGTTTTTTCCCAGCATGTAAATAGAAGCAGCCTTTGTTTAAAAAAAATGACAAATAGAAACAAAAATTGAAGTGTTGCTGCAACTACAAAAGAAATTAGTAGAAAGAAGACACTCTGGATGACTTGTAACTTATTGAGATGTTACCAACTAAATCCAACTCAATTATTAGTCGGTTATGGACCTGTTGGACCAGCAAGTATAATGAAAAGGATGAATCTTACGAATCAATTATAGATCAGGTAGATCATTTTGATTTGTGGGTGGGGATACAGTTGTTGTCAACGTGAAGCAAACAGGGTGGAGACACAAGCTTTTAATACCCAGCTCCCACATCTATGATAGGAATTATATCTGGCAGACCTGACTGAAGCTCAGGAGATGAATTCTTTTGTCAACAACATGCTCCCACAAACACATAATGCTAGTAGCTTCTCAACCAACATACGTAATTTTATGGCAATTGTTTGATTCCATCTCCTCTCCTTTTCTTCTCCTTTTACATGTGATTCTTTATGATCACCTGATCCAGATTTCATTAGATTGACCATTATTGGTTGATTTGCTTATTTGCTTTGTATTCAAGGGCCTTCTTGGGTTTTTGTTTCAGCAGAAGCAAGCCAACCCTTCCCTTTCTTTTTTTCTCTTTCTGCCTTTGTTGTTTTGGTTACAGCTACAGCATTGAATAAAATGGTGATACTTGTTCCCTTTTGCCAACTGCTATTACACAATTTACATAATCCAGCAATTATTATATAAATTAAGTAGGCACGTCTTACTATTTGACTTCATGATGGACATGTAAAAAGATACGAAAATGACAAATGATGAAATTTGTTTTACATGTGACTCTTTTGTATATGTAAATAAATCAAATGTGCATTATTCACTGTTGCAAAAATCAGCCTAGGTGGCCGCCTAGGCGCTAGTCGGCGGTCACCGCCTCGGCGCTAGGCGGGGATTAATCGGGAATTAATCTCTAGTACATGCCTACCGCCTAGCGATTTTTACAACATTGGCATTATTTACCTAGTTGAATCATTTTACTTCCATGAGTGTGAAAGATAAGAGTTTCATCTACGATTAATTATCTACTATTAACTCATTTTGTAAAAGAAATGTTAATCAAAACTCAAGTAACAATGATCAGAGATTTTTATACCATAGAAAAATATAAACCATTAGCATTATAAAGGCTTACACCATAGAAAAATATATGCCATGAGCGTTATAGAGGCTTATACAAAAAAATGACTGTTAAAAAAAAATGTCCCCGAGCATTTCAATTAAACGTAGAAATCAATGTGGGAGTTTTCCTGCCTCGCATTATTTTATTATACATGCTTACGTTATTAGTTATAAAATATGTAATCACTGTTATCCTTATAGTTGTTATATCACAATTTTTTTTATAATATTCTGATAATTACCATTATTTAAAGTTATTTTATTATGGATATTCTACGGTGAAGAGGGACTATTGTGGTCAATTGTTGTAAGCTATGATGCCCGGATACGGACACGGGTACGGATACGGGACACGGGAACGAGCGTCCGATACGTCAACTTCAAAATTTTAAGATACGGATACGGGTACGGCATTCCTAGAAATATATAAATATAAATATTTAGTTAGGGATTTATTTTAGGTGGAATGCTTATTTTATCTCAATTTAGAGATCAAATATTACAAGGCCCACTGTTTGTTTAAAATTTTCAGTGAGGTGGGCCTCACAATACAATATCTCAGCATAGAAAACGAGAAAAAAAAAAAAAAAGAAAAGTGGGCTGAGTGGCTAATTGGATCTGTAGCCCAACATTAAAAAGAGAAGAAAAGAAAAATGGTGGGTCGAGTGGCTGATTGGATCAGTAGCCCAACATTAAAAAGAGAAGAAAAGAAAAATGGGCTGTGGCTAACGGGCTCAATAGCCCAACATTAAAAAAAAACAAAGAAACAAAACAAGCCCAACGACCCATACTTGTTTATAAGAGCGATGGGTCTGTTCGCCCTTTTCGTTGGCATCTAGGGCACGAACGAATGAAAAAAAAAACGAAGAAAGAAGAAGAGGAAGAAAGAAGAAAGAAGAAAGAAGAAAGAAGAAAGAAGAAAGAAAGGAGGAAGAAGAAGAGGAGGAATACCTGGCAGTCTGGCACCTGGAGCTTGAAGGAGCAGCAGCAGCCAGCAGCAGTCGAAGCAAGCGCTGCAGCCAGCAGCAGTCGAAGCAGCACTGCAAGCCAGAAGCAGCGCTGCAGCAGCAGAAAGTAGTCGAAGCAGGTGGGTGTCCTCCTCCTCTCCTCCTCATCCTCTTCTTCTTTTTTGTTTTCCTTTTGATCAAACTAAAAGAGACAGAAATTGGCCAAAATGGAAAATCTACAGAAGTATTGGGTGAAAAATAACACAAGCCGTATCCTAAAATTGCACCCCGTATCCAAGCCGTATCTTGCAGTATCCCGTACCGGTATCCGTATCGGACCGTATCGGTACGGGTACCACAACTAATTTGCCGTATCCGGTTATCATAGGTTGTAAGTGCTTGGGAGATGAGAAATTGGTGGACCGCCTTTTCTTGAATTGTAATGTTGCTCGGATGATTTTGAGGTCTGCGGTTGACTAGTTTGGGTGCAGTTGGGTCTTTCTGAAGTGCATCCAAGAACTTTATCAAGCCTGGTATCCAACAATTGGATTGCCCAAGGGGAAGGAGTTGTGGAGCTTTTTAACAGTTATTTGGATCTTATGGAAAGAAAGAAATTCAAGGTGTATTGAGGGGAGATTTGAGAATTGGAGATCCTTGTTGGAAAAGAGTAGGTTCTCGGTTGCCTCTAGGGTAATCATTAGTCATCATTTCAATGACTACTTTTTCGATCAAATTCTGCGAAATTGGAATAAAGTGGATCTCTATAATGTAGTGTCTCAGCTTGTTGTTGGATCCTTTTAGTTTCTAGTATACTTTGGTGTTGTTTTGTTTGGTGTTTTACAGTTTTGAGTCTCTCGTGTCGTATAGTTCTCTTGAAGTGCTAGCTTTTAATGAAAAGTTACCATTCAAAAAATTAGAAAAAGAATATACCATTAGAAGCCCTGGTTGTGTCTTTTAGTCATGAACATATTGCCATAGGCATCTACCACATCCGTGTCCATATTTGGGCATCATAGCTTGGAACTGCTTGGCGACTCTTGAAAATTTGTTTTATATTTATATATATTTAACAAAAAATTTGTTTTCCTTGAAAATTTCCCAACAATATACCAAAAGAATCCCCATGATTTAAAGAAATCCCATTGTTTTTCTGAGAAGATAAAATCCTGAGAAAGAGATTCGTGACACTGGATGCAATCTGGGATCTAAAAGATGAAGATTTCAGGTTCTAGTTTGACTAATATGCCTTAATGTGAATTCGTATCCAAAACTCAGATGTAGCTCGCAAAATAAAAATCTCAGACAGGATTACCGTCAGCCTTAGTGTGTAGAATGAAGAATAGTGAAGGAGTATGCCATGCTAAAGTTCCTTGGAGGATCCAAAATTCTGCTCAGGCGCTGATGTGCACATTGAACTATCCTTGTGGGTTGTGGGTGAAAGCCCTCACAGGCCAGGCACAACGGCACAATTATAACGGTCGTCGATATGACTGTGCACATTTTACTGTTTTCACCTCTTTATTGTGTATAGTGTTTTCTCTCTTTCACAATATGACAAATCCCAATATTAAATCCTTCTACATTGTTAGCAAAATGCGGGTGCATGTTTGATGATTGGTCTCAATTCCTAGGTGTGGTAGCCAGGCGAATCGAATATTTCCTAATAAGTACTTTTCGGATTTTCATGGATTTTTGTAATTATTTTCATTGTCATTATATTGAATATTTGAAAGTGGGAGTTAATAGAAGATTTTTTTAGAGAAATTTACTTGAAAGATCACATTAGATGCCCACTAACCAAAAAAAGCCCTAGTAGTTTTTATGAAACAAAGCTGGTCTTCCTGCCAAAATTTTCTCTTTTTTTTTGCCCTGTTTAATCGAGCGTCGACATCGTTGCTCATTTCAGTGGGACCAAGCGTCTCAAGATTCTACGGAGGGATGACATCGTTGCTCATTTCAATGTAGCCAAGTGTTTCAAGATTCTGTGGAGCGACGTCGTCATCGTTCATTCTAACCTTCTGCTAGACTTCACAAACGTTGGGGGACGACGTCGACGCTGATTTTAGTTTGGAAAAAAAATTCTTTAGATTCACTATGATGTTCACATGAACTACATGATCCGAAGAAACCAACATACATTATTTGATGCTTCATTGCAAGCACAGTTATAAAAATTAATTAGATTCGGTTCCTACTTTAGTTATTTTAAAGAGAATTGGTGGCAAAAGCCAGACTCAATCAACAAATGAAAAAATGAATATAAAATGAAAAAAAAAATCAAATCTTAAAAATACCTGGAAAACAGGAAGAGGAGGAGATGATTCGTACCGGTGATGGGGAAGAAGAAAGGGAAAATAAGGGTTTTGGGGGTTTTGTAAGATTTAAAGGAGCGACAAATGAAAACTTTATTAAAAAAAAAAAGTGGTTCTAGGGACCATTTTCGTATCATATGAACTACTGGGGCCTTTTTTGGTTAGTGGACATCTAAGGTGATTTTTCAGTTAAATCCCTCAATTTTTTCTATCATCTATGGAATATTTTTTTGTTATTTCTTGCAATCATTAATGGCACTTCTGTTCTAAATTTATATATTTATACTTTATTTTGTTTCTAATTTATTTTTGACATAATGTGGTCCTTTTGCACTGACCATAATTGGTCCTATTATTTTTCTCACAATCATGCTTGGGAATATGGTGATTTTTGGGTTATGGCCGTGTCCTGTCATTTGCTCAATTAATTGAAATCTTGAATTCTAAAAAGTTAGAAAATCAAGAGTTGCTAGATTAACTCTATATTTGAACTTTAGAAGAATGATCCATGTGTTGATTGGTAGGGGCATACACTGGCCATTTTTACCATTTGAGATTTCTAATAAGTTATTTGTCCTTTTATTACCTTTCCTTGTTAAATTAATTATGGTTGATAAAGATAAGTTAGAATAAGAAAAAATATACAGCACTTAGTCACTTACTTTTAGTAGAAATTTGAATTCATCATTAATTCTTTTTTTTTTTTTAAGTTTTCAATTAAAGGGCTTCCATAACATTATTTCCTTTTTTTTTTATCGGGCCCAGGCTCTAGTAAAAGGAGAAGTGCCTCACAAGAGACAACCCGGTGGTAAATGTTCTCATTGAGCCATACCATGGAGACTACCAGAACAAGTGTTGAAGAAACATCCCGTCTTGAAGACATTATTCTGTTTTGTGTTTTTTTTCTTGTTGCCTTTGAAATCTCTTTTAAGATTCAAATTCGTCTGCAAAAGTTGTCAATTCATAATCATCAATCACTTACCAACAATGACATTTCACATTGTTCTATTTATCATCCTTCCACCGTTGCTTGTGAAATTCTCTTTAGTCTTTTCAGATTAAAGAGCGAGTTGGCGAAAGTCAAGCTCAAGCCTAACCCTCTTTTGGTACAATAAGGATGAGAGCTCTTTTCGTTGAGAGTTGTGTCCAAAAGAATGTTCTCCCCTAGATTGCCAATTCTGCCTCTGGGGAGAATTCTCTAAGGCCCGTGATAGCTCCTAAGAAGAGAGAGGCGGACTCACGTTTTCATGACTTGGGGCGATCAATTTCAAAATCCTCTTCAAATAATATTGGTCCTTGGCCCACGCCCCACATCAGGAAAATCCTCGCCCCATAGCAAAAAGGTAGAACGAATAAAAAAAAAAAAACAAACCAGGATCCTCTTTCGACCTTCTCTCTTCCGACCTACCCTTTTCCTTCGACGATTCGACGACTTGGACCCTTCTTCCTTAGAGTGCACGAAGCACGGATCTCTCGCACTTCTCGTTGGACATCTATGAGCTTCAGCCTTTAGGTAACTCTCTCTCCCTTCCTCTGTCACCTCTCTCTCCTTCTCCCTCTCTGGCTAGGGTTTGTGCAGTTTCCTCTCTTCTTTTCCTTCCTGTCTTCCTCTTATTTTTTCTTTTGAAGTGATGATTTCAGTGCCCTATGCTTTTTTAAAAATGAGAAAAGGGTGATTGAGAAGAATATGTTCTCTCTTTCTCTGATAAATGGAGGGAATTATGGAAATCAAAGTATAGAGATAGCGTTTCAGTTGCCCATTCGTCTTTGGTTGGACTTGGCGATTTGATTGTTGACTCGATCGCATTTGTGCTTTTTTACTTCTTTTAGTTGTGATTTTTGATTTGATTTGATTTGGGTAGATGAGATAAGGAGATGCATGTGATGTTTTATAGCACATCTTTTATTTCTTCACTTTGAACTGATGAGGAAATTTGAAGATAAACTTCAGTTGCTTTCTGATGCAATCTCCCTCTCCGTCAAATGACAGCCCACTTTCTTACTTTCACTTGCCAGTAGGTGCATCTCTAGAGACGATTTCTTGTTGGTGGTCTGTTGGTTGGCCATTTCACTAAAATGACAAAAAGCCAAAGAAGTCTTAGAAATCCTAACATTCAAATGAGCCCCTATTTAATGCTTCCCATCCAAAATCAAGATTTATTGTTAATAAATAAAACTATCTGCAAAAGCTAACACGTGTACTGTTAAAAAAAAAGATCATTAAGCTTCCCATCCAAAATCAATATTTATTGTTAATAAATAAAAACTATCTGCAAAAGCTAACACGTGTACTGTTAAAAAAAAAAGATCATTAAATCAAAATCAGTGAGTTTTTGCGTGTGCCCCAATAAACTCAAGCACAACCATTGAGCACTAATGTTGAAAAGAATGTAGTTAATAACCCATCATCCCTAACCCTTCACCAGTTCACCATAACCATTTATGAACTTATCCCCTATGGCAGTGCCCTTTTTTTCAGACTTCTAACACAACCGTACCAATGGAGGGTGGTTTTCTCTGGAATCCTTCCTCAATTGCCTGCCAATAGTGTGCTTCCTTAACTGCCTCCCAATGGACTCCTTCCTGAACAACCTCCCTATTTGTATGCTGATTTTGGGAGTTTTGGAGAGAACCCACCCAACAATCTGGTTGTAACTAATAGGAGTTTTGGAGAGCACTCACTTAACAATCTATTTGTGACTGATGGGATGAGCCATCTGACCAACTTTTTTGGGAGTTTGGAGAGTACCGGCCACACAATCTGAGCTTCCCACTTGACAACAGTTTTACAAATAAAACATATGATCCTTAAAACTATGGAAGAATATGTAAATTAAATTTTATTTTAAAGATTTTGAATGATCTAGAATTGTCCATATTTTCTATGTCTTGGTTTTGAATAGATCTAGAATTGTTGTGAGCAAGTCTTATCTAATTGTCTTGATCTATGTTTAAGCTTTAACTACTTATTTCTTCTTCTATTTTTTCATTTTGGAAACTTTATTCTTGGCCCGTAATATGATGTTTATGATTATGCTGATAATGTTTATCTATAAATTATAAATACAGGTGGTCTCATTTTGATTCATATGATTACGGAACTGTTTGGAGCTTAAGGAAATAATAACGAGGTACTAATTTTTACATGATAATGTGTATTACTTCTTTAGAGTTTCTTTATTATTGTTGTAGTTTGCTTGTCAAATTGTGTGCTAATTTCTTGAGGATTCGCGATTTGGGTGTTGTGGCTTAAAAGCTTATTTACAAATCAGGTGTTAGGTGTTAGTAGTAGGATTCCTTATAAAAGAAGAAATTGTTTAAATTATGTTTTTAACCTATGTTATAAATGTTGATTATTGGTGGTTGGCGAGGATTTTGATGTAATTGACCTTATCTTTGAATCAAATATGGAAAAATATTATAAAAAATAATCAACTACCAATCCACAGTCTCCAATGTGAAAAAATTCTAGCAAAAGTTTAGCCCCACTTAAACGAAAAACCTGAGTTAGAGACAAATCAACTGGTTATTCTTGTTCTTGGAGATGATGTTACGGATTTGTAGCTTGGACCGATTGAAGTACTTTCTCAACTCTATATCCAGGGGCGGACCCACGTTATGGGTAGCGGATGCGGTCGCCGCAGGAAAAGGGCCATGGCCACATGGACCATGCACCAGGTGGGCCCAATCCCGCACCACCCGTGTAGCCCATTTTATAGGTTATTCAAACAAACAAATATGTGCTTAAACTCTATTTAGAATGTACTGGTTAACTATGCATTAGACTGTACTGGTTAACTAGGGGTGTGTGATATTTACTATAATCACAAGAAGAATTCTAATAGTCATGCTCAATTTTCCAACCTGATATCGCAGTACCTGGGGTCCATATCCTAGGAGAGACATTTAATTATTTTGGATTCAAATTAGGAACGTCAGTGGTGACTCATTGCTGGTATAGCTGCACTTCTCAAAAGTGTGTGCACCCAAATTGGTCACCTTCCGCTATAAAATCGGCTATTTTGACAACAATTAATATTATAATTTCTTGTGTCATTTACTTTGAAGAGTAATGGTCCTATGATGGTGGTCTTTACGGTCTTATGGTGCGGACCACTGAGTGGGGCCAACCTTTGGACCCTATTGGTAATAATGGGATAGGGGGATCGAAAGATGCAAGTGGGGCCATTCTAGATGTCAAATTTGAAGTCAATCTAATGCCTCTAATCCCTTCAATAGTGGGTCACATGTATAACGACTATATATGAAACAACTAAAATCCAAGGGTCCATCCATTCGGATCTGTGTAAACCTATGGGATATGTGTTGTCATTTGGATGGGCATAAGGTGGGCCCCACTCGGTGGTTCGCTTACTTTAATATCCCATCTTTTGTATGTATTTTACCTCCATCTGCATCTCTTTCTTATTTGACCTTGTTTCAACATTCACTAAAATGCTATTTTATTCTTTTTTTAGCTTCAAATTAATGAAATGAATTCTCTCACTTTAACATCCACACTAGCTATCATTAGTTCATGTTCTAAATAAACTATAAAATCATTGTTAATTTATTTTTCTAAACTGCAGTGATAAAGCCATCGTGGTTTTCAGGGACTAGGTGGTATAGGAAAGATGACGGTATGTTTGTTATTAATTTTTTTGTTAAATAAACAACAATAGGGAAATAGGGATCACCCCATTTTTATATATTTTTTTGCTTTTTACCTTTTGCATATATTTTTAGCTAAATTGCACGCGTTTACATGTAAATGAGGATGAGGTGCTGAAATTGTCCCTCTTGGGTACACTGCATTCTTGTATTTGAGTGTTTCTTACTTTTATTTTTACAGTTTGCTATGTTCCTGTTTTAGAAAAAGACTCGTACTAGTTTTATAGAGGGAAAAACTCAATAAATATAAAAGCATAGTTGTCACGTTCGTTTCGGACGCCGTTCCAAAATGAAACATCTCGGGTAATTCGGACATTTAGCTTTCCAATTTGGAAATTTGTTTCGGAAAATATAAGAAAATTACATATATTAAAAATATATAGAAAATTTCAATATATGGAAATTTGTTTCCATTCCGTGTTTGTCAATACATGGATGGAGAATCATAAGTGGACCTCAGGTGCAATAGTAATAGTCAATTGAGAGACATTTCAATGTTTATTGAAATAAATTGGCCCACATCATCAGGTTGAAGAAATGAAGACATCTTTACAATGACATAAGTGGGCCTCACGTTCTGTAACTCATCAAAAAATATTGTTTAATGAAATATTTAATCACATCAAATAAAATGTAAAAAATATTCAGAGAGAGGAGATGCACTAGCCACCAGGTATTTCACAAATAAATAGTCAATTGAGACTCAATGTTTGTTGTAAAAAAAATATCAGATTCCATATCATCAGTGAAATGAGACTAAATGGAAATTGCAAAAAAAGTGGGCCAAGGGTTAGATCGTGGCACATTAGAACACCCCTCTCGTTCTCTAATGAGGCCTCACTTTTAATCTATCCTCATAAAAGAAAAAAAAGTAGAGTACAGTGGGCCTCACGTTTTATCCTCGTCAAAGATAAGAAAGAAGTATACTGTGGGCCTCACGTTTTGGCACCATCACGTCCGTAGGCAGCATATCTGGCTATCAGTTCCTCTATAAAACCCTCCACTCGACGCCATTTGGGCAAAACCTAGACGACAACAATGAAAAAAAAAAAAAAAAAAAGAACGAAGAATAAATGGAAAGAAAGGGAGAGATCGGACATACCTGGTTCTCCGGCGAAGCAAAGAAGTTTGACGATGGCAGCGGCGGAAACCTTCTATAGCAACGGCAAGGGAGAAAGAATCCAACAGTATCCAAAGGCGTCACCCGCAGTCTTAGCTATGTAAACCTCCCTCTTCGATGATAGATGAGAAGAGGCATGTCGAATAGTTCCATTTTTTTCTCTATAGGTCCGTCTGATTCCCAAATTGTTGTGATGGAACTTCAACAGTCACTTTGGTTTCGTCCGAATCAAGGGGTTTGGACAGTGTTCGCCAGTAATTAGGGGTTTCTAAACGAAACCCTGATATTCGGGCAAATTTTACCGAATCTTGAACTAAATATTATCAAACGAGAGGTTCTGTTCGTTTTTTGGTACGAAACGATATAACTCAGACAATTCGTTCGAATCGAATCGAACTTGACAACTATGTATAAAAGACTTCGGGAAGAAAATAAATCAGAAATCATATATTATTACAATTTATTGAATTTTCATAATTAATGTCCTCCCAATTTATTTAAATAAATCAAATTTAAAATTTTAGAATTATTATTATTTTAAAATTATAATTAGTATAATTTTATTGAAGATTATTGTCAATCTCATATGAAAGTCATGCACGGGCCGGCTAAGGCAAGAGTACAATGCAGCTAATTATCATAATTGAAAATTGTACAAATAGCACTTGCGTACAATTTATGGGCAAACCATAGGCCTCCTCCCACCCTTTTGAAATCAAGAACCTATCTAGTTTGCTCATGGCAATTCTTTCTTTACTATTCAACCAAGTGAAAGCTCTTCCCATGAGCGGCGAGTCAATAAGTTCGTTGTCATTGATGAATTCCGAGAAGCGTTCCATATTGTGAGTGATGCAGCTCCCTCCTCTTTTCTCAAAAGGGAAACGGACCATATTAAAATACCACCTAAACAGTACGGAAGTTTCCACCCCGCCATGGATGCAGATAAGCTTAATAGGAATCCTGCTCTATTAGCAATTTCATTTGGACGATAAACATTTCCTGCAGCCCAAGTGAAGCTATCTGCAACGATAATAACTTGATAGATAAAGCTCTTGGCGGCTTAGACACATCAACCATATGAAAAACATCCTCCTTCCACACTGTGATGGGACCTCCCAAAGCCCCATAGGAAGAAATCCACTCCCGACCGCAATTCTTTGGCCTGGGCCTAGATACTTTCGTCTCTTGAAGAAAAAGAAGATCAACCTTTTCCTTTCTAACCAACTTCTTTAACATTTTTTGCTTTTTTGGCCTCACCAAACCCCTAACATTCCAACTTGCAATGATCATCACACATAATGCAGGACCGCACCCTATAAGATACATTGAGCTAGGTGCAAAGCTCGCATTGAGCCCTCACCTCCCTTTCGCTAACGCCTCTTCCTCCAACTCCTCAATGATTTTCAATGAAACTTTTTCACTACTGCCA
Source organism: Litsea cubeba (assembly GCA_012931725.1). Lineage (NCBI taxonomy): Eukaryota > Viridiplantae > Streptophyta > Magnoliopsida > Laurales > Lauraceae > Litsea > Litsea cubeba. Next base: position 29,100,345 of record CM022949.1, read on the forward strand.
AAGAAACACCCAACAATTTCTCCACCTTCACAGCTTCAGTAGCTTCTTTACCACTACTACAAATCTCTAGACTTGGCCCCTTACTAGGACAATTGAAATGAACAAAATCCGGTCTTCCTTTGTCTGTGGTGCACCCATTGGGTTTCGTAACCTCATCAGAGGAATTGGAAAGAACCCCTTTGAGCATGGATGCAACCACTGTTCTCCGAAAGAGTGCAGAATTAGATTTCTTAGATTGGCATCTCCATACCCTCCAAATTTTGGATGAAAGGAGTGGAAATGAGGTTGCTTTGCTGTTGGACAGAGACTTTACCCTTGAGGGATTAGCCGGGTCTGAAACTCTGACCATCTTTTATCCAGGTAACAGTCATCATCCAAGACCCCTGGGCTCACCTTAGACCACAAAAGTCTGGGCGTTTTTCCCCACCACTTCCCAAAAAAATCACCGAACGAGTCTTCTTTCGCCAGCTCTGCAATAGAGCCTCGAGAAACCTTATCGCAGAACTGCTTTGACAATGAAGTATCACTCTCCAAGTCATATAGGAGCTTCTTTCTGATTCTCTCCGGTCATCTTCTTCGGCCAAGAGAGTTGTCGACTCCCTGACATTGCAATCTGTGGATAAAGGGTGCGCCTGCTCATCGAGAACCTCTTTTGAGGGCTTAGTGGAGACATCCCCTAATGCATCTCTGGCTAAAAAATCCTCGGGATTGCAACCATTGGATTGGATTTCCTTTCTTAACTTCAATAGAGTAGGAGTTTCCACATACATTTAACTCAATTTCCTTGTTTATGAGCTTGTGTTTGATGCCATCGTCGGGTTACGATCGCAAGCTTCGGCGCACAATTACGGTTCCCACGGGAACGATCACACGAAGAAGTCAACTCTCCAACGATAACCCACAAAAGGGAAAATTTAGTAATTCCAAATCTGAGATCATTGATCTTTACAATGCTTTATTTATAATAAAAGAGTCTTAAGGACTAGGAAAACAATCCTATTTAAACTAGGAAACAAAATAAGAGTAATATAGAAATCAGAATTTCATGGGTCCCACATGTGGCCTACGTACTTTGCTGCATTGATACGGTATTGCTGCTGCATCATTGCCTGTATCCTTCTTCCTCCCCGGGATCTCCCTTCTGCCAACTCCACTGCCTTCTCTGCTTCTCTAAGTGTTTGAAATGTAACGAATGCAAAGCCTCTGTTGCTGCTGTTTCTCATATCTACAGGGATGAAACATCTGTTATTCTCCCTGCCCTTCAGAACATTGCTTCTAATTCATTTTTGCAAATCTGCTATGGGAGATTGGAGACAGAGATTGAGATGGACTCGTCTGTGACTCTCCCGATCTGCAGAGGGAGAGGAACCCTGGCGGTGTCTGCTGGTCTTTTCCATACCACCATCCTGCTTTGCTTCACCTGTAGCATCTTCTTAACTACTGCTGCATATGAAAAACCTCTTTCCACCTCATGTAAGCTCCTAGATTTGGCTATTAATATCCCCTTGGCTACATCAGATTTCCTAGTGGTGATTGCTTTTCCCACAAAAAACTGAGATCTTTTCATGTCCTCCGCACTTGACCTTTGTCTTCTCTCTTCCCAGCCTTAACATGTGTTCGTCAGATAGGTTAAATTTATATGATACAACCTGATTTAGAAGGGGAAAAAATAATGTCATCTGAAAGGTGTTGAGAGTGCTCCATCCTTGTAGTAATTGTTTACAATATAGAAAATTTAAACCATATAAGAAAAATGACATGTATAGCAAATGCTCACATTCCAAAAGATTTATAAATCCAAAAACTACTTGCATTCATGTCGAGTACAAATACCTAACCACCAAACCACATGAAACGTTCACATTTAATATTTAAAACTCAACCTTATGAAAATCTCTACAATCTAGAGACCACATCTTCAAAGGGCGGCGCCTAATAATTGATTATTCTACCAACAAACATCAAAAATCATCTGATGGGTATCTAGAAGGATAGTTTGAAATCAAATTTATTTAAATCAAATGCTCTACCCAAATTCACCCAAATTTATGGGTCACAGTCCATTTATCATGGTCTAATTTTTTAATGGGCTTGGTTCCTTTTTCATGGGGGAGACAGCAGTCCAAACGGACTCATGTAATGACTTCAGAAAAATCTTCGTTTTAGCCTTCCACGAAGGATTGTTCGTTCCATTACATAACAGAGGAAGAGTCACATATCGTCCTTCGGATTTAGTCAAGGATCAATTTGAAAATGTGCAGGTGCTCAACTGCGTATGTCCAAGTCCTATGTGATCAGCCCATTTTTTGCATAATTTAATCTCGTGCTCTTTATTTATGTGGTTGCTAAAATCTTTTTGAAAGATGTTCTAATTTGATTAATTATAGGTACGGGTTGCCAAATATATCAGATGAAACGTACCACTAAGTGTGGTAAATGTTATTAGAGCTCAACTAGAGGTAGCGATTCTTGTATTCCTTATTTACAAGACACCGTCAAGGAAAGAGGTGGGTGATTTGCTCCTGATCAGTACCATCATGAGTTTAGTTTTTTGTAATTGCTTTTATCACATAGAAAAAAACCTAAATGTGGATGGAAAAAAGACGGTGTTTGGATGTGCTCCAGTTGGTTTTTCCGCCATATTGTTGATTCCATCTATTCTAGACCCATGGCTTTTACCAGGTCTAGAATAGGTGGAATCGACAATATGGCGGAAAAAAACCAACTGGACCATATCCAAACACCGCCTTCTTTCCTCAATATTTAGGTTTTTTTCTATGTAATAAAAGCAACTACAAAAAACTAAACTCCTGATGGTATTGATGATAAGCAAATCGCCAATCTCTTTCCTTGACGGTGTCTTGTACATATGTAATACAAGAATCACTACCTCTAGAGTAGCTCTAATAACATTTACCACACTTAGTGGTATGTTTTTATCGGATATATATCTGGTAATCCGTACTTGTAATTAATCAAATTAGAATATCTTTAAAAAAGTTTTTAGCAACCACAGAAATAATGAGCATAAGATTAAATTATGTAAAAATTGGGCTGATCAACACATAGGACTTGGACATACGCAGTTGAGCACATTTTCAAATTGGTCCTTGCTCATTAGCGCAAGTGTGACTAAATCCGAAGGACAATATGTGACTCGTCCTCCCTTATGTAATGGAACGAACTATCCGTTTGGCCGGCTGTCTCCCTCATGAGAAAGGAACCAAGACCATTAAAGAATTAGACTACAATAAATGGACTCATAAATTTGGGTAGAGCATTTGATTTGGATAAATTTGATTTCAAACTATCCTTCTAGATACCCATTAGAGTATTTGGATTTTTGTTGGTAGTATGATCAATTATTAGGCGCTGCCCTTCTAAGATGTTTTTGTATATTGTGGGTTTCTAGATTGTAGACATTCTCCATATGGTTGAGTTTTAAATATTAAATTGGAACATTCTCCATATGGTTGAGTTTTAAATATTAAATTGGAACATTTCTTGTGTTGGGTATTTGTACTCTACATGAATGCATGTAGTTTATTGATTATAAATCTTTTTTGGAATGTGTGCATTTCCTATACATGTCATTTTTCTTGGATGATTTACATTTCTAAATTGTAAACAGTTACTACAATGATGGGGCACTCTCAACACCCATGTGATGACATCTTTTTTTTTCCCTTTTTAAATTAGGTTGTATCATATGAATTTAACTTATTTGACGGACACATGTTAAGTGATGAGCTGGTTGTTAGCAAGGCATGAATGAGTGGTGAAGAGGTCAGCGAGAATATGAACATGAGGGGTGTGTGGAAGACTCTCCAAGGGAGAAAAAAGGACAGGGATCAGAGGATTACGAGGTGGGTAGATCTTATCTCGGTTTTTGTTGATAAGCTGTCGGAAGACCAGTGCAGATTGGTTAGGTAGGCTTATTCTCCTTTTGGAAAGGTTGCTGATGCTTCTATCCCGAACTCTGGTAGAAGGGGGCAGAGGGTGATGTTTTGGCTTTGTGAGATTCTGGGAGACGAAGTGTGCTTTGAATTGAAGTACATTGAAGCTTTGAATGGCAGCAGTCTTAGAGGTCATAATCTTACTTTAAAGTTTGCATCTTACAGCTGGGAAGAGAGAAGACAAAGGTCAGGTGCGGAGGACATGAAAGGATCTCAGTTGTCTGTGGGAAAAGCAATCACAGATAAAAAAAAAAAATGGCATACACCAGATCTGAATTGAGCTTCAAATCCCTATGAGCTTATGTACTATTATGCTTAATATGTTTAATATTTACCAATATAATTATGTCATAAATGGACATAATTTTTTTTTTTTCCATCTTGAATGGTGCCGTTTATTTTTATGTGGCCCCTCCAAAATGGCTGATGGCTGAAACCCAATCCCCCTCAACGATGATGTTGATGATCATCCATTTAAACTCTCAAACTTCAGTTGATTACATTGGTGAAAGTCTCAAAATGCACAATCTTGCTTCATGTATAAGGGGGGTGTGAACGAAATATTGAAGGAACCGACAAATGTAAAAAAAAAATAAATAAATTATTTTTAGAGTTTATGAGGGGGAGGGTGTGGTGTTTGCCTCCATGCTTGAAGAGGCATACCTTTGACCGTCACCCAAGAATGGCCTGGTGGGGATCCTATAACCTCCATCCATTTCTCCGGAACTAGAAAAGGGGATGGACAGTCCCTAGATGTAGCCATAAGGAGGACCTCTTCAACCTCCTTTTGTGAGGTGAACTGCGTCCAAACCGTCTGATCATCCAGCATTTTTATATTGCTTGCCATTTTCCCCCAATATCTTTCCAACCAGTTTTTTGCCTGTCTGAGACCATCTGACTTCAACTTCAGGAATCCCACTAGACTACAATAGAGTTATTTTTTCTGCTCCTGTATCACCCAAGGTGCCACCCTAACTCCTTTGCATGTGCCTTCTTCCACTATCCATCCTGCTGCGAGTGGGTTCTGCTACTCCTTGTTGCTGATTCCATCTCTGACGTTTCCCAGCTCTGGAAAATCTCTTAAAGAAAGCATTTATGCCGAACGGAAAGATGGATGGGCAGTATTCCAACCCCTTACGTGCCTCTTCTATTCCTTTCTCACATTTCTGTTGGAGCTAAAGCGAGCTATGTTTGCCTGTATCCTTCTTCCTCCCCGGGATCTCCCTTCTGCCAACTCCACTTCCTTATCTGCTTCTCTAAGAGTTTGAAATATGACGAATGCAAAGCCTCTGTTGCTGCTGTTTCTCATATCTACAGGGATGAAAACATCTGTTATTCTCCCTGCCCTTAAGAACATTGCTTCTAATTCATTTTTGCAAATCCGCTGTGGGAGATTGGAGACAGAGATTGAGATGGACTCGTCTGTGACTCTCCCGATCTGCAGAGGGAGAGGATCCCTGGCGGTGTCTGCTGGTCTTTTCCATACCACCATCCTGCTTTGCTTCACCTGTAGCATCTTCTTAACTACTGCTGCATATGAAAAACCTCTTTCCACCTCATGTAAGCTCCTAGATTTGGCTATTAATATCCCCTTGGCTACATCAGAACTCCTAGTGGTGATTGCTTTTCCCACAAAAAACTGAGATCTTTTCATGTCCTCCGCACTTGACCTTTGTCTTCTCTCTTCCAAGCCTTAACATGTGTTTGTCAGATAGGTTAAATTTATATGATACAACCTGATTTAAAAGGGGAAATAATAATGTCATCTGATAGGTGTTGAGAGTGCTCCATCATTGTAGTAATTGTTTACAATATAGAAAATTTAAACCATATAAGAAAAATGACATGTATAGGAAATGCTTACATTCCAAAAGATTTATAATTCCAGAAACTACTTGCATTCATGTCGAGTACAAATACCTAACCACAGGAAACGTTCACATTAAATATTTAAAACTCAACCATATGAAAATCTTTACTGTCTAGAGACCACATCTTCGAAGGGCGGCGCCTAATAATTGATTATTCTACAAATAAACATCAAAATCATCTGATGTTATCTAGAAGGATAGTTTGAAATCAAATTTATTCAAATCAAATGCTCTACCCAAATTCACCCAAATTTATGGGTAGCAGTCCATTTTTCATGGTCTAATTTTTAATGGGCTTGGTTCCTTTTTCAGAGGGAGACCAAACGGACTCATGTAATGACTTTAGAAAAATCTTCGTTTTAGCCTTCCACGAAGGATTGTTCGTTCCATTACATAACAGAGGAGAGTCACATATCATCCTTCGGACAAGGATCAATTTGAAAATGTGCAGGTGCTCAACTGCGTATGTCCAAGTTCTATGTGATCAGCCCATTTTTTGCATAATTTAATCTCGTGCTCTTTATTTATGTGGTTGCTAAAATCTTTTTGAAAGATGTTCTAATTTGATTAATTATAGGTACGGGTTGCCAAATATATCAGATGAAAACGTACCACCAAGTGTGGTAAATGTTATTAGAGCTCAACTAGAGGTAGTGATTCTTGTATTCCTTATTTACAAGACACCGTCAAGGAAAGAGGTGGGCGATTTGCTCCTAATCAGTACCATCCGGAGTTTAGTTTTTTGTAGTTGCTTTTATCACATAGAAAAAAACCTAAATGTGGATGGAAAAAAGACGGTGTTTGGATGTGCTCCTGTTGGTTTTTCCGCCATATTGTTGATTCCACCTATTCTAGACCCGGTAAGAGCCCAATCTGGTGAATGGCTCTTACCAGGTCTATAAGAGGTGGAATTGACAATATGGCGGAAAACCAACTGAACCATATCCAAACACCGCCTTCTTTCCTCAATGTTTAGGTTTTTTTCTATGTAATAAAAGCAACTACAAAAAACTAAGCTCCCGATGGTATTGATGATAAGCAAATCGCCCATCTCTTTCCTTGACGGTGTCTTGTACATATGAAATACAAGAATCACTACCTCTAGAGTAGCTCTAATAATATTTACCACACTTAGTGGTATGTTTTTATCGGATATATATATCTGGTAATCCGTACTTGTAATTAATCAAATTAGAATATCTTTAAAAAAGTTTTTAGCAACCACAAAAAATAATGAGCATAAGATTAAATTATGCAAAAATTGGGCTGATCAACACATAGGACTTGGACATGCGCAGTTGAGCACATTTTCAAATTGGTCCTGGCTCATTAGCGCAAGTATGACTAAATCCGAAGGACAATATGTGACTCGTCCTCCCTTATGTAATCGAACTATCCTTTTGTGGAAGGCTAAAATGATGAATTTTTTGAAGTCATTAGATGAGTCCGTTTGGCAGGCTGTCTCCCTCATGAGAAAGGAACCAACGCCCTCATGAGAAAGGAACCAAGACCATTAAAGAATTAGACTACAATAAATGGACTCATAAATTTGGGTAGAGCATTTGATTTGGATAAATTTGATTTCAAACTATCCTTCTAGATACCCATTAGACGATTTGGATTTTTGTTGGTAGTATGATCAATTATTAGGCGCCGTCCTTCTAAGATGTTTTTGTATATTGTGGGTTTCTAGATTGTAGACATTCTCCATATGGTTGAGTTTTAAATATTAAATTGGAACATTTCCTGTGTTGGGTATTTGTACTCTACATGAATGCAAGTAGTTTATGGATTGTAAATCTTTTTTGGAATGTGAGCATTTCCTATACATGTCATTTTTCTTAGATGATTTAAATTTTCTAACTTGTTAACAGTTTCTACAATGATGGGACACTCTCAACACCCATCAGATGACATCTTTTTTTTCCCTTTTAAATCAGGTTGTATCATATGAATTTAACTTATTTGACGGACACATGTTAAGTGATGAGCTGGTTGTTAGCAAGGCATGAATGAGTGGTGAAGGGCAATGATGAAAATAGCGCTACGCCCGCCGCCGAAACACTACGAAGCGGGGGATACGTAGCGTATCGGTGATACGTAGCGGCGTAGCGGTGCGATTTGAACTAATCGCCCAAAAAATCTGAAAAAATTTCAGAAAATCCGAAAAATTGTAAATTGAAATAATATGTGTTTCTTTTGCAAAAGTAAGTAAGAAAATGGGTGTAGCGGTGCCCTCAATATATGAAGTCATATATCGCTGTATAAATAGAAAATAATAGTAATTATTAGTTTTTTCACGTGTAATCATGTTTCTTTGTCATACTAACTTAGAAAGTAAGGGAAAAGCTTATAAAAAAAAAAAAAAACTAGAAAATGAAATAAAAGTATAAGACTTAAGAGTTAGGTCATTACTCATTAGTGAACATTGAACAATCAAATATCAATACTTCAACATTCACGGTTTAAATTCAATCAAGTGAATGAACTATGAAGTGATCAATACTTAATGATTTGCCACTTCTTTAAAACATGCCCTTCACGAAGGGGGTCCGGGGGTATCCCCCGGTGGGGGTCGAGCTGACCGGTCAGCTCGCGGGGGCCCAAGGGGCAGCTCCCCCGAAAGTAAATTTTTTTTATGAAGTTGTACCTTCGAAAATGAATTTCTGCCTTCAGTAATTCCTAAGCCTCTTGATAAATCTTGTTTAGAATCTTTAGATTCCTTAGAATAGTTTATTGTTTTGATTTGGTGGCAAGAAATCTTGAAAAAATGGTGCTGGGAGTCACTTGGGACCACAAGAGGGAAGTAACGGGCTGTTAAAATGAAGAAGAAGGTGGAAAAGAGGGTAAAAAAAATCCTAAAGTTCGTCAAAAGGGGGGTTTTATACCCCCGCCGCAACGTAACGGCCACTACGGGCCGCTACGGTTGCGACGGCCGATATTACGGTCGTAGCGTGGCGGTGGGCGCCGCTACGGCCGATATGCTACGTAGCGGCCCGCTATTTCTATCCTTGGTGAAGAGGTCAATGAGAACATGAACATGAGGGGTGTGAGTGGAAGACTCTCCAAGGGAGCAAAAAGGGCAGGGATCAGAGGATTACGAGGTGGGTAGATCTTATCTCAGTTTTTTGTTGATAAGCTGTCAGAAGACCAGTGCAGATTGGTTAGGATAGGCTTATTCTCCTTTTGGATAGGTTGCTTGATGCTTCTATCCCGAACTCTGGTAGAAGGGGCAGAGGGTGATGTTTTGGCTTTGTGAGATTCTGGGAGACGAAGTGTGCTTTCAAGTACATTGAAGCTTTGAATGGCAGCAGTCTTAAAGGTCATAATCTTACTGTAAAGTTTGCATCTTACGGCTGGGAAGAGAGAAGACAAAGGTCAGGTGCGGAGGACATGAAAGGATCTTAGTTGTTTGTGGGAAAAGCAATCACAGATAAAAAAAAAATGGCTTACACCAGATCTGAATTGAGCTTCAAATCCCTATAAGCTTATGTACTATTATGCTTAATATGTTTAATATTTATGTCATAAATGGACAAATCTTTTTTTTTTCCATCTTGAATGGTGCCGATTATTTTTATGTGGCCCCTCCAAAATGGCCGATGGCTGAAACCCAATCCCCCTCAATGATGATGTTGATGACCATCGATTTAAACTCTCAAACTTCAGTTGATTAAATTGGTGAAAGTCTCAAAATGCACAATCTTGCTTCATGTATAAGGGGGGTGTAAACGAAATATTGAAGGAGCCGACAAATGTAAAAAAAAAAAAATTTATTTTTTAGAATTTATGAGGGGGAGGGTGTGGTGTTTGCCTCCATGTAAAAGAAATATCGGGGGAAGGGGAAAATGTAAAAAAAAAAAAAAAAACATTAATTTTTAGGGGTGATAATTTAAACCTTTCTTAGATATGGGTGAGGGCTTTAGCCCCAGGCCCTTGTACCTAAATCCGACCCTGATCATGTCCATGAGAGAGTTATTGAGAGAAATTATTGAAACTGGAGATAAAATAATGGTGTTTTTGTAAATAATAATATACTACTCATTTTTGTTTGATGGATGTAAGGGCAAAGTTGTCATTTATATAAAAATCCAACATAAATCTCATAGTGGCTACCCATTCTTGTTAGGAATATTGATTTTGGGGATATGAAAGACATTAATAAGAAAAGGCAGGGGCCTATTTATAAATATTAAAACCTCGGGGGCCTATTTATATATGCTACAAACCTTAGGGGGGTATATAGAAAAAGCTCTTTTTTTTCTTAAAATGAAATGGGCACAATAAAAAAATCACAGGATAATTAACCTTCTTGCTTCCAAAGGTGTTTTTGTTAAGGTCTCCTCAAATGTTTAGTTTATTCTGATCTATCCAGGTGGGTCGGGATGAATTTACTCCGATGGTAACTACTCTCCAAAACAATATGACCTGCTTCTCTATGCAAATAAACTAACATGCAATGTGCATGTGAAATTTAATGGTTATCAAGCTGCAAGCTCATGCAAAGGGGACTCTTATCTTGGCCCTATCCTCAGAAAATCTCCAAATCCTAGGCTATCACTAGCCTACTTTGGTAAGATGTAGGTGTTTCTATCATGAATAGCCAGCCTGACCTGCAAATCTGATTTTGTAATTCTAAGCTGGCATTTCCAAACTGATTAGTAAATAATTGGAATGCTCGCCTATTGGTGAATATGAGATGTGCGATTTCCCAATTGGGGTGAGAGCCAAGTCCCAACTCACGGGTTGTGGGGGATGTCGTAGTGAGTCTGAACAGTTAGTTTGCTTAATACTTTATATCCATGGTATCTTCCGCATCTATTCCACTCAATACCGGCGTTGGAAACCTTTATTTTTGCATAAAGGCTAGAGACGGGGACCGCAGGCAACCTTTTATATTGCTAAATGGATACCCTTTCCATCGAGGATATCCATAAGTGTAACCGTACCTTGAAACTTGTGAACTAGGGTTATCATTAACCGTACATGAAATATGGGATTTGTTAAAACTGAACCAACAGATAAGGATTACCATTTCAGAACAAATACGTGGTATGTTGGGACCACATACGGTTAACTCTGAACATTCTCCCACTTGGTCCAAACAACAACACTAGTTACATTTATAAATATATATTTTATCAAAATATATATTTTAGAAAGACATATATTTGGTTCAACCTTTTTTTTTAAATAAAAAAAAAGAATAGAAAACTTTAAACTTGATGAGTGAACTCTAATTTTGTAAATATATACCCATATTTCAATTTGGTCAGGCTTTATTCTTAACAAATGAAATACCTATACATGGATAATGATGCTCACTACCAATGTAGGACCTAACCGTATCACAGTAGAGACAATTTCATTTTCAAAGACCTTTCTTTATATGCAGTTTCCTGTACGGATAGATATACCATAACGTTGACATGAAATATATCCAATGGTCCACTTTACTTTAAATTCTACTTATATATGAATGTGCACAATTAAGTAGGAAAGAAAAATAAGAAACAATTATTATAAGTGTCCACTTAAAATTTAAGCATTAATAGAAAGAACTGACTAGGCCCATATGGTTTACATGATCTTTATGTATATATGGCGCCAATGCCTTGGTCAGCGGATCTGTAACCATCAATTTTGTATTGATGCTTTTCCATGGACACATAATGTTTCTTTACCTTATCCCTTACAAAGAGATACTTGATCTCTGTGTGTTTGGAACCGCATGAACTTTTATTGTTCTTGGAGAAACGAACTGCAGATGTATTATCATAATAGATCTTCTGTGGTCTTGAAATGCTATCTACCGTTTGAAGTCCCTGAATGAAATTCCTTAGCTATAATGCTTGTGACGTGGCGTCATTGCATGCCACGAACTGTGCTTCCATGGTGGAGGTTGTAACAAGTGATGTTTTTGCACTCCTCCATGAGATTGCCCCCTCTGCCAGCAAAAGATATACCCAGAAGTAGACTTTCTGCTGTCAAGACATCTAGCAAAATCAGAGTCTGAGTAACCGATCACTTCAAGTTGGTCGGTCTGTCTGTATGTGAGCATAAGATCTTTCATTCTTTCGTACCTTATAAATACCTCATAACTTTCTTAGCAGCTTTCCAATGAGTCAATCCTGGATTGCTTTGATATCTGCCAAGCATGCCAACAGTGAAACTGATATCTGGACGGGTGCAAGTTGTAGCATGAACTAGACTTCCTACAGCTGAAGCATATGGAATATCCTTCATTTGGTCATGCTCGAGTTCATTTTGTGGGCACTGTAGCTTGCTGAATTTATCTCCTTTACTGATGGGTGCTCCCTGCGGTTTGCAATCAAGCATCTGAAACCGCTCAAAAATCGTATCTATGTAGGCTCTTTGAGACAACCCCAAAACTCGGCACTTTCTTTGTGAATCTCGATGCCAATAATAAAAGTAGCTTCACCCGCGTCCTTCATTTCAAAATGCTGAGTCAAGAACTCTTTAGTCTCTTGTAAAAGATCAAAGTTGTTATTGGCTAACAAGATATCATCCACATAAAGGACCAAGAAAATGACGCTACTCCCACTAGTCTTTAAGTATATACACTGATCAGCAATGTTTTCTGTAAAACCAAAGTATATAACACTTCATCAAATTTTAGGAACCATTGACGAGAAGCTTGCTTCAAGCCATAGATAGATCTATTTAATTTACACTCCATATCCAGGGCATCTGCATTTATGAATCCCTCAGGCCGAGTCATATACACTTCTTCTTCCAGATCACCATTGAGACTTGCTCTGAAGAGAAACTGCTTTTATAAATCCTTCAGGCTGAGCGTCTGCATTTATGAATCCTGCAATTGCCTTACCAGACTTTCTCTAAAGAGAAACTGCCTTTACCATACTTGTTGTGATGTGGAACCCATGACGCATGTAAATGTAATAAGAGAAACTGCAATCACCTATTAACAACATCTCTTCCTATATGCAAGATGAATCTTCTTCTATATAAGACTGCAAGCTCATCTTTCTTTTGAAAGAACCTATTTCCATAGGATAAAGGAAGAAGAGGCATGGAGACCGTTATCGATTTCCTTCAACAACACTCTTCAATACTTGTAATACTTGCAATCCTATTTGTCTTCTCCTACCCTGTTGGGGCCCTCCTCTTCCACCATAGGAAGCCCTTCAAACTTCCTCCAGGAACCCTTGGCTGGTTCCCCCATCTTTGTCCCCTCAAATTTGAGGGGTTATTTTCTCGAGCATAATATCCAACGGTAAGCTACTTTGTTATTTTTCTTTTTTTTTTCAGATTCTTGTTCTTATCCATTATGTCGTTGATGGTGTTTGCAGGTACAGGCTGATATTTAAATGTCATATGTATGGGCACCCCGCCATAGTTTCGTGTGATGGGGATTTCAACTCATTCATCCTTCAACAGGAAGATCGACCGGTGTAGGCCATTTGCTGGTGTGTAAAGGCGCAAAACAGTTCCTTCCTTGCTCACATTGAAGAAAACGCCGTTCAAGTCATGTTATATTGGGCGACAAAAAAGACAGTCTACAAAGGTATCATATCTTTCACAAACACCCGTTCCACTCTGTAGCTTTTGCCGCATACATTTTAGTTGGGATTCTCCAAAATAAAAAATTTGGAATCGAGTTGTAGATAGACTTTGATAGTTGATGGATCAAAGGCCACAAAATAGATGGTCAAAATAAAAATTTTGCACTCTGTTTACTTTTGCTGCATTGGATGCTTGAACTATGTCTTGGACACGTCCATATCAAGCGAAGCAAAATCTAGTGACAACTTTCCTCTCTATGGGTTAACCTTTTATTTCATAATATCCAGGACAACTTTCCTTTCTATGGGCTGACCTTTTATTTCATTCTCTTATGTTCAAAGGATTCTCCAAGAAAGGAGAAAGCAAAAAATTAAAAAAAAAAGAACATTCGAAGAACCTTATTCGCATTAAATTTGAGGTGACAACTCTAAATGTCATTAAACTTGAGTTAATTTAATTGGGATTAACGTTCTCAGTTTGTCTTGCGTTGGGGAGTCGTGAGAATTTCCATCAGTTAGAGAAAAATATATTGGTGTTTTATATTCAAATTTCACTTGGTCATATTAGACATGCTAAATATAATTGGTTTGTTGATATAGGATTTAAGATTCTAGTTGGTTGAAAGATTTTGCCGGTTTTCTCTGGTGTTCTTTGGTGTTTATCTCGATCCTTCCCGGTACTCAAACCCTGAAGAATTTAATCCGTGGAGATGGCAGGTTAGTCCCCCTACTCTAATAATATGTTACTCTAATAATATGTTACATTAAATTTTTTACGTTGACAAAACAACATAAAGTTTTTTTTGTTTTTTTTCGTGCAGACAGATGATACGAGAGAAACTATTTCAGGCCGCAATGATTTCACACCTTTTGCAGGAGGCAAGAGACTTTGCCCAGGCTATGAACTTGTCATGCCAAGCTTGAGACTGCCGTATTTCTGCACCACCGGGTCCTTAACTTCTCTTGGATCCCCTTTATTGAGAAGGATTGTCCCATGTACTTTCCATTTTTCGACTTCAAACATGGTTTCCCTACTTCTATCAAACTCAAAAGGGGAAATAGGGAAACCATGTTTGAAGTTGAGAAATGGAAAGGACATGGGAAATAGGGAAACCATATTTGAAGTTGAGAAATGGAAAGGACATGGGACAATCCTTCTCAATAAAGGGAGAAGTTAAGGACCAGGTGGTGCAGAAACACGAGAGTCTCAAGCTTGGCAAGTTCGGAGCTCGGGCAAAATCACATCATAAATTTATTATAACTTATTATTAGAGCAGGGCTGACTAACTTGCCATATCCATGGATTAAACTCTTCCGGATTTGAGTACCGGGAGGGGTCGAGATAAACACCAGAGAAAACTGGTAGAATCTTGATGGAATCCAGGTCTTTTCTTTATGGGATCCATGACAGAGAAGTAGAAGAAAAAAAAAAAAGCGACTCTGGTGACATTAATTGATTTTTAGTCATGAAATTGGGGGAATTTATAAGTGAATTCCCCTTAGATAAATCCAAGAGAATATTTATGTTTTGTAGTGTCAGCAAAGTTTGGCTGTGTTAGAGTGTGAATATTTATGTTTTGTAGTGTGTTTGGCTGTGTTAGAGTGTGAATATTTATGTTTTGTAGTGTCAGTTTTGGCTGTGTTAGAGTGTGTTTACGTTAAAGTCCTCATTATTTCTCTTTTAAAATATCATCCCTCTTATTGGAAAAAGAAGAAAAAGAAAAGATGGAGGCATTGATTAAGTTGCTTGTTTTTTTATTTAGTGATTTTGTTGTAGGGTCCGGCTAAAAAACACTCACATGGGGGAGCATCTTATTTAGTTATTTTGTTGTAGGGTCGGGCTAAAGAAAAAACTCACATTGGGGAGCATCTTATTTAGTTATTTTGTTGTAGGGTCGGGCTAAAAAAACTCACATGGGGGGCATACAAATGGTCTTGTAGGTGGGCCTGTTGATCGTGATTGGGATGTGCGGCCCAGTGGATAGGTGGGGTGGTGGGGCCAAGCCCTGCCTTTTCACAAAAGTGACTCTGGTGACATTAATTGATTTTTAGTCATGAAATTGGGAAATAAGGCTTAATTGGGAGTTAATAAGTCAATTCCTACGTTAAAGTTCTCCTATATGGTTAAAAACTGATTATTTCTCTTTTAATATATCATCCCTCTTATTGGAAAAAAAAAAAAAAGAGGATGGCATTGATTAAGTTGCTTGTTTAGTGATTTCGTTGTGGGGTCCGGCTAAAAGAAAACTTACATGGGGAGCATCCAAATGGTCTTGTAGGTGGGCCTGTTGCTGGATCCAAAAGACTAATCAGTATTGACCCACGTCTTCAAATTTACTGAAACCAACATCCAACTTTCAAAATTTTTATTTAGAAATGTTGGTTGAGTTTTTTCCCAGTATGTAAATAGAATCAGCCTTTGTTAAAAAAAATGACAAATAGAAACAAAAATTGAAGTGTTGCTGCATGGCTCATTTTGATTTGTGGGCCGAGATGCAGTTGTTATCAACGTGAAGCGAACTGGGTGGAGACAAGATTTTAATACCCAGCTCCCACATCTATCATAGGACCTGATTCTTTTGTTAACAACATGTTCCCACAAACACATTTTGCAAGTAGCTTCTCAACCAAAATACATAATTTTATGTCATTTTCTTTTCTTCTCCTTTTACATGTGATTCTTTATGATCACCTGATCCAGATTTCTTTAGATGGACCATTATTGGTTGATTTGGTTATTTGATTTGTCTTCAAGGGCCCGCTTCGTTTCATGTTTCAGCAGAGCTACAGCATTGAATAAAATGATGATACTTGTTCCCTTTTGCCAACTATTATTACACAATTTACATAATCCAGCAATTATTATATAAATTAAGTAGGCACATCTTAATATTTGACTTCATGATGGACATGTAAAAGGATACGAAAATGACAAATGATGAAATGTGATTTACATGTGACTCATTGGTGTATGTAAATAAATCACATGTGCATTATTTATATAGTTGAATCATTTTACTTGAGATTCATCTACAATTAAATATCTACTATTAACGTATTTTGTAAAAGAAATGTTAATCAAAACCCAATAACAATGATCAGAGATTTTTATACCATAGAAAAATATAAACCATGAGCGTTATACAGGCTTACGCCATAGAAAAATATAAGCCATGAGCGTTATAGAGGCTTATACAGAAAATTGACTGTTAAAAAAAAAATGTCCCAGAGCCTTTCTAGTATACGTAAAAATCACTGCAGGAGTTTACTCGCATTATTTTATTATATATGCTTACGTTATTAGTTATAATATATGTAATCACTGTTGTCCTTATAGTTGTTACATCATAATTTTTTTATAATATTCTGATAATTACAATTATTTATAGTTATTTTATTACCTCATAGTTAAAGCACATCCATTAGTAGGATGTGCAAGGATGGGTGGGTCATTAAAAAAAGAAAAAAGAAAAACAGATTGACCGGGTGATCACAGCTAGCACTGCTTCTACAAATAGCCATTTACCACTTAGTTGTATGATAAAAAGGTATTTTATAGCCCATTTAAGATAGAATAAGACTTCAATGATGATGATGACTTTATTATGCATAATCTAAGGTGAAGAGGAAAGATTGTGGTCAATTGTTGTAAGTGTTTGGGAGATGAGGAATTGGTGGACCACCTCTTCTTGAATTGTAATGTTGCTCAGATGATTTGGAGGTCTGCGGTTGACTAGTTTGGTTGCAGTTGGGTCTTCCCGAAGTGCATCCAAGAACTTTATCAAGTGTGGTATCCAACAATTGGATTGCCCAAGGGGAAGGAGTTGTGGAGGTTGTCCTTTTTAACAGTTATTTGGATCTTATGGAAAGAAATACATTCAAGGTGTATTGAAGGAGGTTTGAGAATTGGAGATCCTTGTTGGAAAAGATTAAGTTCTCGGTTGCCTCTTGGGTAATCATTAGGAATCATTTCAATGGCTACTTTTTCGATCAAATTCTGCGAAATTGGAATAAAGTGGATCTCTATAATGTAGTGTCTCAGCCCGTTGTTGGATCCTTTTAGTTTCTAGTATACTTTGGTGTTGTTTTGTTTGGTGTTTTACAGTTTTGAGTCTCTCGTGTTGTATAGTTCTCTTGAAGTGCTAGCTTTAATGAAAAGTTACCATTCAAAAAAGAAAAAAAAAAAATATACCATTAGAAGACTTGTTTGATGTCTTTTAGTCATGAACATATTGCCATAGGCAACTACCATATCCATGTCCATATTTGAGTATCATATCTTGGAACTGTTTCGCAACTCTTGAAATTTTGTTCTATATTTATATATATTTAAAAAAAAAATTGCTTTCCATGAAAATTTCCCAATAGTATCCCAAAAGAATCCCCATGATTTAAAGAAATCCCATGGTTTTTTTCTGAGATGATAAAATCCTGAGAAAGAGATTCGTGACACTGGATGCAATCTGGGATCTAGAAGATGAAGATTTCAGATTTCTAGTTTGACTAATTCTGCCTTACTGTGAATTCCAATCCAAATCTCAGATGTAGGTCGCAAAATAAAAATATCAGACAGGATTATACCGTCGGCCTAGTGCGTAGAATGAAGAATTGTGAAAGAGTACGCCGTGCTAAAGTTCCTTGGAGGATCCACAATTCTGCTCAAGCGCTGATGCGCATTTTGAATTATTCATGCGGCTGAGAGCCCTCAAAGTCCAGGCACAACGGCACAATTATAAGGGGGGTCGATATGAATGTGCACATTTTACGGTTTTCAACTCTTTATTGTGTATAGTGTTTTCTCTCTTTCACAATGTTTTGATTTTATCATCATATCTGTAACAACAGACCAAAAAGATCCATCCCTGTGGTTGATTAGATATCACCTCAGACATGGAATAAAAACTGTATATAACTTGTCTCAAAGTTGACAGGTTTTCAAATAAGTCAAATGAACTTAACAGTCTAATATAACGAGTAATGAGAGTTTATCATGGACGCGTATGCTGCCATTTTGAATTTTTATGTGGTTGATCAAGAAGTTCACAGATAAGAAAACTATAAAGTTACTAATACTATAATGTAATAACAGCTGTGAATAAACCAAGTTATCCAATTTTCTTTCTTTGAAATTAGAGGGTGATATTTTGAAAGACCCAGCAATTGAGCCCAGTAAAGATATGTTGATGATGACCCTCAAAATTACGACCTCGCACCAAACCCCAAAAACCCCAGCCTTCAAACCTTATTACAGTCCCTATATTTGGTAATCCCACCAATATGGTTGATTGCAATGTCAAATTCTAGAGAGTGTTAGACTCTTTCTTGTATTCATCCCATGTGTGACGTGTATGTGGTGGTCCCACCAATATGACAAATCCCAATATTAACTCCTTCAACATTGTTAGCAAAATGCGGGTGCATGTTTTGATGATTGGTCTCTATTCCTGGGTGTAGTAGCCAAGGCAAATTGAGTATTTCCTAATAAGAACTTTTCGGATTTTCATGGATTTTTGTAATTATTTTCAGTGTCATTATATTGAATATTTGAAAGTGGGAGTTCATAGAAGATTTTTTTTAGAGAAATTTACCCAAAGATCACCTTAGATGACCACTAACAAAAAAAAGCCCTAGTAGTTTTTATGAAACAAAGCTGGTCTTCCCGCCAAATTTTTCTCTATTTTTTTGCCCTTTTTATCCGAGTGTTGACATCATTGCTCATTTCAATGAGACCAAACGTCTCAAGATTATGCGGAGCGATGACGTCGTCGCTCATTTCAATGGAACCAAGTGTTTCAAGATTCCGCGGAGCGACGTCGTCGCTCATTCTAAACCTTCTATATGACTTCACAAACGTTGGGGGACGACGTTGACGCTGATCTTAATTTGGAAAAAAAAATCATTAGATTCACTATGATGTTACATGAACTACATGATCCAAAGAAACCAACATACATCCTTTGCATGCTTCATTGCAAGCACAATTATAAAACTTAATTAGATTCTGTTCCAACTGTAGTTATTTTAAAGCGAATTGGTGGCAAAAGCCAGACTCAAATCAACAAATGAAAAAAATGAATATCGAATGAAAAAAAAATCAAATCTTAAAAAGACCTGGAAAACGAGAAGAGGAGGAGATGCATTTGTATTGAGGAGGAGATGCATTTGTACCAGTGATGGGGAAGAAGAAAGGGAAAATAAGGGTTTTTGGGGTTTTGTAAGATTTAAACAAGCGACGAATGAAAACTTTAATAAAAAAAACAAAAGTGGTCCTAGGGGACCATTTTCATATCATATGAACTACTGTGGCCTTTTTCGGTTAGTAGACATCTAAGGTGATTTTTCAGGTAAATCCCTTATTTTTCTGGAAAAATTAGCGAAAGGTCCCTATAAGTGAATGTAACCAGCCTCCAGTCCAAAGAAAAACTTATTAAGGCCTATGGTCCACTTAGCTAGACTGTTGGCAGCCTTAGGTCCCTGCATCCACATGATCACATATTTAATGACTGTTTTACCCTTTCAACCATTTTAAGCATAAATTTTGAAATTTCAAATTTCAAATTTTATATTATCCCTCTTCTTCTAGACTTCAATTGGCATCAGTAGCGCGGTTAGCATCAGGATCCGGATCGAGATTGGGTTTAATCCCGGAGAAGAGATCATCTAGATCTCATTGATTCGCCACACAGTAAACGGAAAAAAGGAGGGTTCCGGCACTGTTGCAGATCGACGATCAGAGGTGTTCTGTGGGCCACGCTTGAATCAGGACTACAACAGCTGTCGACCCTCGCTGTTCGTCGCGAGGCCGCCCAGAATCGACGCCCATTGATGCTGATGCCCGTCGCCGTTTGTGCATGTCGTCGGGGGAAGTGGTTCCGGGCGGAAGTATGCCTCACCGGAGAAGAAGAAGAAAAGGCAGCAACATAAGGTCTTCTTTCGTTCTGCGTGGCCCACCTTCTGCAGGGAAGCTGCGTGGCAGAGAAGCAGCGGATGAGGATAAGGAAGATGACGAGCAGCTCAACGAAGGCGGTGATCCCGGCCTCGCCGGCCTCAGCGCCATCATACCAAGCGAGGACGAAGGAGACAACAGCGGCGACGAGGAGGATGCAGATGAGCATATCGTTGAATTGATTGAGCACGAGGCGGAAGATCGACGACCCTTCGTGTTTCTCGAGCTCGTTCCAGCCGTGGATCTCCTGTTGCCGGACCACCTCTTCGGATCGAAGGCCGGATTCCTGATCTGTATCTAGCCAGGCATTCCGGCACGTGTCTCGCCCAGGCATTCCTCATCTCTTCCTGATCGAATCTCCTCGTCTCTCCCATTGTTAGATTTCTTTCACAAATCACGATTTCAACAATTCGTGTTTGGTGCAATTTGAATCTTTTCAATCAGAATTAGGATTTGTAGAGGTCGCAGTTGGTGCACGTCATCGGTCGCAGTTGGCTTTGCCCCAAAACAGAGTGGTTGAAGAAATGAAGAAGACAACCCATATTGGGTGTAACATGTATCGGGTCGTTTCAGGTCAGGTTCGACTCTGTTTTGGGTTCTGTGGAGGTACGGGTGGATTAAGATGAGATAGTAGGCGGGTTTTCAGTGGAGGGGGTTCTGTTGAAGCACGGGTGGGACGGTGGGTGGGTAGTGATGATGGTATGTATTTTTTATTTTTTTATTTTGTCTTTTATTGTTTTATAGTGGAGATAGAAGATGGGAATGGAACGCTGTCGACTGAAGTGTTGACAAGAAGGGATTGAGATGGATAAACGAAAAAGAGGGGAATTCCGTGGAGGACTGACATCTCACCGGTGATCGCTTTTGACTCTGTTTATCTCTTTTGTCAAATTTATCGGAGTTTTTATCAAATTTATCTGAGTTTTGTTCAAATTTATCTGTTTTCTGTCATATTTATCTGAGTGTTGTTTAAATTTATCTATTTTCTGTCATCTTTCTTTGTATTTTTGGTAAATTTTCTAATTTTTTTTTCAAAATTTATCTGAGTTTTTGTCAAATTCATCTGAGTCTTGTTCAAATTTATCTGTTTTCTGTCATATTTCTTTATGTTTTGGTAAATTTATCTGAGTTTTTTTTTTTCAAAATTTATCAGCGTTTTTTAGCAAATTTATTTATGTTTTTTTAAATCTATACGCGTTTTTTAAATTTATTTGCGTCTTTTGAAATTTATTTGTATCTTTTTAAATTTATTGCATTTTTTGAAATTATTACATTTTTTTTAAATTTATTTTTGTTATTTTTAATTTATTTTCATTTTTTGAAAATTTCTTTGGATCTTTTGAGGTTTATTTGAGTCTTTTGAAATTTATTTATATTTTTTTTAAATTTATTTGGATATTTTGAAACTTATTTGTATCTTTTTAAATTTATTTGTGTTATTTGATTATATATTGCTTTTTTTTTAACTTATTGTATTTTTTAAAATTATTTTATTTTTTAAAATTTAGTTTCGTTATTTTAAAATTTATTTGTGTGTTTTTAGAATTTATTTGAAAATCTGGGGATTCCATTAATCGTGAGCAATTAAATGTTAGTTGGCTATTATTAATGAGATATCCCAACAATCATGGGATATGATTTAAAGAAAGGGTAAATTGGACATTTTAGGTGTGAATAACTGTGAGAGGGACCTTTGGCTCTATGACTTTTTTTTTGTTGACCTAAGGCAATAAAGTGAAATGTTCAGGGACTCGTCGCCGAATGCCCCTATTTCTCTATCATTTATTGAATATTTTTTGCTTGCAATCATTAATGGCACTTCTCTTCTAAATTTATATATTTCTACTTTATTTTGTTTCTAATTTACTTCTACATAATGTGGTCCTTTTGCACTGACCAGAATTAGTCCTATTATTTTTCTCACAATCATGCTTGGGAATATGGTGATTTTTGGGTTATGGCCCTTTCCTGTCCGTTGCTCAATTAATTGAAATCTTGAATTTTACAAAGTTAGAAAATCAAGAGTTGCTAGATTAACTCAATATTTGAACTTACGAAGAATGATCCATGTGTTGATTGGTAGGGGCATACACTGGCCATTTTAGATTTCTAATAAGTTATTTCCTTTTATTACCTTTACTTATTAAATTAATTATGGTTAATAAAGATAAGTTAGAATAAGAAAAAAATATGCAGCACAAGACATTCTTATGTTCCGTGTTTTTTCCCT
This sequence comes from Litsea cubeba, assembly GCA_012931725.1. Classification (NCBI taxonomy): domain Eukaryota; kingdom Viridiplantae; phylum Streptophyta; class Magnoliopsida; order Laurales; family Lauraceae; genus Litsea; species Litsea cubeba. The sequence continues at coordinate 29,122,895 of CM022949.1, forward strand.
TGTTGCCTTCGAAATCTCTTTTAAGATTCAAATTCTTTGTCGATTCATAATCTCCAATCACTTAACCAACAATGACGTTGACATTGACATTGTTCTGCTTATCATCCTTCCACTGTTGCATCTGAAATCTCTTTTCAGATTAAAGAGCGAGTTGGCGATGTATAATAAGTCAAGCTCAAGCCTAATCCTCTTTGGTACAATGAGGATGGGAGCTCCCTGTAGAGTTGCGTCCAAAGGAATGTTCTCCCTAGATACACATCCAGTGCTTATTCTTGTTCTTGGAGATGATGTTACAGTTTCGCAGCTTGGACCGATTGAAGTACTTTCTCAACTCTAAGTGCAGGGCGGACCCACATTATGGGTAGCGGATGCGGTCGCTCTAGGAAAAGGACCATGGCCCACATGGACCATGCACCAGGTGGGCCTAATCCAACGCCACCTAAGTATCCCGTTTTAATATCCAAATATTCATTCGATTCCTTTCAAGGCCCCAGCCCCAAATCTAGAGTTGTAAAAAAATAAAAAATAAAAAACCGTCTAATCGACCGAACCAAACCGGCGGTCCATAATGTGTTTCACAGTTCGATTACAGTAACAGTTAGTAAAATCGAAAAAGCACGACCCAAAACCAAATCCCCAAATTTGTAGGTTTTGGTAGAGTTGATAAGAAGGAATATCTAACCCCAATGGGTTTACCGAGTGGTCAGAACCACGGTTCATCTCTATTCCAAAGTTAGAGGTCTTGGTATCGACCCACCACAGATGTTTTACCCGGCTTCTCTCTAGGCTTGGAGGGAATAGTGCCGTCCAAAAGGTTGGAAACCCTCCGTTAGCAAGAAAAAAAAAAGATAAGAAGGAATCTCTATAAATATTGATTCCTGCTCTCATATGTGAAATAAGAGAAAGTACAGAAAAACTACCTTATCATACTTGCTCTGCAGAGAAACTGCCTTCACCATACTTGCTGTGATGTGGAACCCATGATGCATGTAATAAGATAAACTGCAATCACCTATTAATAACATCTCAGTAACTTATCAAAAAAAAAATTAACATCTCAGTAACGACCTGGCCCTAGAAAATTATGTTTAGAATAAATTAATAGTAATTTGGATTAATTAATTAAGTTTAGGAGTCAGAATAGTTATCTACTTAATTTGGTTGCAATTAGACTAATTTTTGAATTTAGAAGATTAGTTTAATCATTTGACATTATAGTGGGTATTTTGAGTATTTTCACAGTATGTAAAAAACCTTATTTAAATGTTAATTAATTAGGTCTAAAGATTCGATAACTACTGTCAATCTTGATATTGGTACTATGATGAGTGGAGGCATTACAAAACCATGATATAAGGAGAAGAATGGCTGCGAAACTTGAACTGCTAGTCGTGTATGTGTCGGCCTACAAAATCAGGTTGTTCCACTCATCCGGTGCACATGCACGATAAAAAACATGTACAATTAGGACGCATTTGGCAGAGGTCCAATAAAGGCACATAAGAGTTGGTCCCGGAAGATGAACCCTCTCAATCTGATAGGTGTTGGTGTGTGGGGCGGGTCTATCTTGCACAGGGAGAGGCCTCTCATAAGGGCTTCATGGTTGTTTTTGTAATGATATTGTTCTGTAAAAACATATTTGAAGGAGTAGGGGTATGCATCGGTCGGTCGGTCGGTTCGGTTATTGACATATTTTTAATCTAATCAAAATTTTTTGGTTAATTTCAACCATTTAACCAAATCAAAATTTTTTAGCGGATTAACCATCGGTTCGGTTAACCTAAATATCGATTTGGATTTCCGTCGGTTCGGTTGATTCCAATTATTTTGGGCCAAAGTCAAAGCCCAAAAGCTAAGTTCACAAAAGCCTTATGGTTTCATTATTTTGGGCTAAAGCCCAAATGCCACTCTATACACTTGCAACCTGCAGCAACCATGCAACCATTAATTGTAAAGGAATTGAAAACATTAGTTCTACAATGGTGCAACCATTAGTTCTGCAATCTTGATAAATATAAATATATAATATATTGAAGGTGCTACATTACATGGTAACTTGGTAATTTACCAAGTTGGTACTTGGTAACATGAATTAATACTTATTAATTGATGTATGTTTTATTTATTTTAAATTTTTTATATAAGTATTAATAGATTTTCATATTATATAAATGTACACATTTTATTATATATATTATATATTAATATAGTATGCTATAATTTCGGTTCGGTTAATTTGATTAATTTTTTCTGTTAACCGAACCGTTAACCGAAAACCGAAATATTCAAACATCTTTAAATCGAACCGCCCGATCGGTTAAGAATAACCGGTAAATTTTGTTAACGGTTGGTCGGTCCGGTTCGGTTAATCGGTTTTAATCAAACTATGCACACCCCTATGAAGGAAGGGGGGCGCACCAATAGGGACTAAGCATGGCTGGCAATGAGGGGTTGCTGAGATAGTTGAAAGTTGAAACCTCACATTCCGGGGTATCTTAAAAAAAAAAAAAAAAACAGGACTAGTATGGTAGTGATACTTACAAATGCCTCAAACCCAAGCTAATCTAATCATAATCATTTGACTTTCTTAATAGCTCTTACTTGATAACAATTAAAGAAAGTTGGAGAATAGGAAATAATTAAGTAATCTTTCTTACACATCTATATACCCCCTCAACTCTCGCCCACGCCCACGCACAGCATAACTCTTCCCTTCCATTTTTCTTCTTCCTTTCCTCATTTCCTCTCCATTTCTCCTCCCATTTGGCTTGCTCACAACCATCACCCCTAACATTGAGTCTCATTTCTCTTTTCCACCCCATTATCATCTCCTCCTTTCTCTTACACGACTAGCAACCCCAAGAATGCATGACTAGCTCCCCATCCCTCCTGCAAGCTCCGATTTCATGATTGGTAAGCTTCTTTGGCCTATTTTTCTTTATTCCTACCCTATTTGAGCTATCAAAGACACATGCATAACCCCATCCCTTCTTTATTTGGTTTTTCCTCATTTATTGGAACCCTAGGTTATGGATTTTGGGGCTTTTATGTGGAGGACGTGGGTTGATATCTGCACAAAAAATCCGATATAACCATAAATCAGATCGAATCGACCGAACCGAGCAGTTCGGATCGGTTTATAGTAGATCGGTTCGGTTAACGGTTTGAAAATCATAAAAACCGTTTATATCAGTCGGTTATCGATTTGAGCCCACGGTTAACCGCTTAAACCGACTGCGGGCACTAACTTAAGTAGAGAGTGGCTATCTACACACTGCAAATGGTTCTCTACACACTGCATTTAAAAGAAAAAAAATCCCTAAACTACCCCTCGCCATAACATGTTCGGCCCTAAGCGGCCGAACAAATCGAGTTTGTTCTGCAATACAGGCCGAACAAATCGAGTTTTTTCGGCCCTGTGTCGCCGAACGAATTGAATTCGCCAAACTTTCGTCTTCAATGACAATTTTCATCTCTTAATTTGCTTCTCCATTTGCTTGTCGCTATTGAAATATTGGAAAACCACCATTTGCTTGTCCATTACTTAAAAATCACAAATGACTAGGAATGAGAGATGAATGAGGTTGGCGAGAAGGGAGAGGTAGGGGGAGAGGGAAAAAGGGAGAGGGTGAAGGAGAGAGGATGGGGGCGGTGGCCGGCGACGAGCAGGGAGAGGGGTCGGTCGCAAGCAGAAGGTGGCGAGGTTGGGCGGAGGGGGCGGTTGGCTGATAGGGAAAGAGAAGGAGAGGGAGGGGATAGTTTAGAAACTTTATTTTTTTTTAAAAACTGCAGAGTGTGAAGAGGAGTTTGCATATAGGTAGCAGCTCTCACTTAAGTATTAATTTTTTACTATTTTAACCTTTGGGTTTCTTTCTTGACTACTTTCATAGTTACTATTTTACCTTTCTCACAATAACTCAACAATCAACGCCGCCTCAGAGGGTTCTTCCTTCCCACTTCTCACGGCCATCGATCGTCGCCGGAAAACTCCACTGCTGCAGTCCTCTATTCAATCTTCTCCGGCACCGACGAAACAGAAACCTTCTCTTCGATCTCGACCTGATCCTGCATGCTTCTTCTCCATTTCTCTGTTTCAAGAAACCAGAGGCCCGAACCCTAGTCCTAAACTAGAGATTGGCGGGACCCCCATTTGTGGTGCCTCTACCCAACGACTCTCTTCCCCTCTCTCTCCCGGTTCCTGTTTCCCCTCTCCAAACCCCAGTCCTAAACAAGAGATTGGCAACCCTAAAAGAAAATAAGAAGAAGGAAGAAAAGACAGCAGTTTGGTGGTTTGTAGACCCCATTACTCAAGGTGAGTAGACATGCAATTCTACTTGTGAATCCCTAGCGTTAATAGTTGATTTGGTCTTTCACTAGATGTGTTGAAATATGCATCATCTGAAATGGAACCTAATATGCAGCATCTGATTTGGTCTCTCCTAATTACTGTTAGGGTTGGTTCTGTTTTGTGTGTGGATGGATCTATTATATTATTATGTATGGACTGTGAATCGGTGGAGAAAACGAATGGCATCGTATTTTGGTTGATTATGAAACTCAATTGAATGACCTGTTATTGTTCTCAAGAAAGAGAAATTGGAAGGAAAAAGATGATCTTTTTTCTTGGTCTTTGATTTTTATGGCATTGAGTTTTTTTTTTTTTTTTTTGATAGATTTCAATGGATGAGGCATTGGCTTCTCTCATTGTTTACAAAATGCCTTGTATGGAATTTGATATTTTGTTTTCATGGTCTTTTGTTTGGCCCTTTATGGATGGAGTTTCAGACCTCAATTTCTGTCTCGATTTGTAGGATGATTCATGGTAGGCTGGTTTGCATCTCTTTTTTTCTAGATAGGATTCCATTTCTTTAGTTTCATGTAAGCACATGAGAATCAAACAAATTGAGCAAAGATGAGAAAGGAACAAAGAGTTTTAATGAGGGGGGGGGGGGGGGGGGGGGGGGGGGGGGGGGTGCAGATAATGGGAAAGAAGCTTTTTTTGTTGCTCACAAACTAGAAGATAAAAGTCAATTGTCTCTTTTATGTTCTACTGCATTTCCAGACAAATCCGTCTTGACAAATCCGTCTTTTAGGGTACAGAATGAAGACATTCTTATTTAGTTAATGGGAAACATGAGGAGCACTTCTTTTGCTTTTGGTGACCTACATTAACATTTTTGCAGGTTTATGCTGAGAAATATGCAGAAGATCAGGATGCATTTTTTGCAGACTATGCTGAAGCTCATGCCAAACTAATCAATCTGGGTGCTAAATTTGATCCTCCGGAGGTTTTTTTGTGCGTTTGCTTTTAGTCCAAACTCTCTTTTTGGAGTAGAATTATTTTTTATATGCGCTTAGTCTAGTCTGGAATGTTGGATTTTTATGTTTGCACGAAACATTGGAATAAATGCAAAGGATGGGGTATCATCATTTTGAAAATTTCAATGTCTGGTTTTCCAAAAAGCAAAATAAAAAAACAATGGTTTAACCGACTGAGCCGATCCGTTCGGTTCGGTTTGGTTCGGTTAGAGCCCTCTCCATCAGTCGGATCGGATCGGTTAATTAAAAAACCGACAGGTTTGGTTTGGTTATTGGTTTTAGTATTAAACCGATCAGAACCGTCCATGTGCCGCCCTAGATATCAATAGAGGGTTTTGGATAGCTTCTTGTGGTGATTTCTAGCATAAGGCAATTGTTCATGTGTAAATTCCATGTCATGCATGTGGTTTGTATATAGATTATTATGTCTGTGGGCATGATGTTGTGGTGGATTCTACTTACCCATTATGCATGTGTTTTATGGTCAATTTATTTGCTGATTGTTTCCTTTAAGATGCGATGATAAGACCAATTTGGTGTTTCAAGGCCCAAATGCATGTTATGTTGGAAACCCCCAATTTAGACCCAAGGAAATAATTGTGGATGTTATAGTGTGCATGTAGATTGTACATAATTATGGATTTGTATTTAATCCTTGTTACTCCTTAGTTGTAAACCTCTATTTCTAGTAGATATGTGTGACTTCCATTCATGTATTATATAAATTGGTGTTATGTGATTATGAATATATTATTTGTTAAACATGTTAAATGCTGTGTTAGGGCTTACTCCTATTCTTAAATTCTCTAACTTCCTATTGATGGCAAGTAATCACATTCTCTAACTTCCTATTGATGGACGAGATGAACACCAAAGAAAACTGGCGGAATCTTAATGGAATCCAGGTCTTTTCTGCCCTCATGGGATCCATGGCAGAAAGTAAAAAAAAGTGTCGACTCTGGTGACATTAATTGATTTTTAGTCATGAAATTGGGGGAATAGAGTTAAGGGGAATTAATATGTCAAATCCCCTAAGATAAATCCAGAGAATGTTTATGTTTTGTAGTGTCAGTTAAGTTTGGATGTGTGTGTGTTTACGTTAAAGTCCTCCTATATAATTATGTACTGATTATTTCTCTTTTAATATATCTGCCGTCTTATTGGAAAAAAAAAGATGGCATTGATTAAGTTGCTTGTTTTTTTTATTTAGTGATTTTGTTGTGGGGTCCGGCTAAAAAAAAGTCACATGGGGGAGCATCCAAATGGCCTTGTAGGTGGGCCAGTTTTTGGATTGCAAATAGTCGTGATTGGGATGTGCACCCCAGTGGATTGGTGGGGCCCAAGCACTGTCTTTTCACTTTCAATCACCCACGCCAATAGATTCCACTGTCCTGGCCCACACGAGCAACCCTGTTACATGAAAGCCATGATAATACGAATCTTTGTTCCATACAGTGGGATGTAGGGAGGCAATGGGCTTGATCTGATCTGTTTCTGGCCCTAGAGCTGGATCCAAAAGTCTAATTGAGTATTGACCCATGTCTTCAAATTTATTGAAACCAATATCCAACTTTCAAAATTTATATCTAGAAATGTTGGTTGAGTTTTTTCCCAGCATGTAAATTGAAGCAGCCTTTGTTAAAAAAAAAAAAAGACAAATAGAAACAAAAATTGAAGTGTTGCTGCAACTACAAAAGAAATTAGTAGAAAGAAGACACTCTGGATGACTTGTAACTTATTGAGATGTTACCAACTAAATCCAACTCAATTATTAGTCGGTTATGGACCTGTTGGACCAGCAAGTATAATGAAAAGGATGAATCTTACGAATCAATTATAGATCAGGTAGATCATTTTGATTTGTGGGCCGGGATACAGTTGTTGTCAACGTGAAGCAAACAGGGTGGAGACACAAGCTTTTAATACCCAGCTCCCACATCTATGATAGGAATTATATCTGGCAGACCTGACTGAAGCTCAGGAGATGAATTCTTTTGTCAACAACATGCTCCCACAAACACATAATGCTAGTAGCTTCTCAACCAACATACGTAATTTTATGGCAATTGTTTGATTCCATCTCCTCTCCTTTTCTTCTCCTTTTACATGTGATTCTTTATGATCACCTGATCCAGATTTCATTAGATTGACCATTATTGGTTGATTTGCTTATTGCTTTGTATTGAAGGGCCTTCTTGGGTTTTTTGTTTCAGCAGAAGCAAGCCAACCCTTCCCTTTTTTTTTTCTCTTTCTGCCTCTGTTGTTTTGGTTACAGCTACAGCATTGAATAAAATGGTGATACTTGTTCCCTTTTGCCAACTGCTATTACACAATTTACATAATCCAGCAATTATTATATAAATTAAGTAGGCACGTCTTACTATTTGACTTCATGATGGACATGTAAAAAGATACGAAAATGACAAATGATGAAATTTGTTTTACATGTGACTCTTTTGTATATGTAAATAAATCAAATGTGCATTATTCACTGTTGCAAAAATCAGCCTAGGCGGCCGCCTAGGTGCTAGTCGGCGGTCACCGCCTAGGCGCTAGGCGGGGATTAATCGGACTAGGCGGGGATTAATCGGGAATTAATCTCTAGTCCATGCCCACCGCCTAGCGTCCGCCTAGCGATTTTTACAACATTGGCATTATTTACATAGTTGAATCATTTTACTTCCATGAGTGTGAAAGATAAGAGTTTCATCTACGATTAATTATCTACTATTAAGTCATTTTGTAAAAGAAATGTTAATCAAAACTCAGTAACAATGATCAGAGATTTTTATACCATAGAAATATATAAACCATTAGCTTTATAAAGGCTTACACCATAGAAAAATATATGTGAGCGTTATAGAGGCTTATACAAAAAAATGACTGTTAAAAAAAAATGTCCCAGAGCATTTCAATTAAACGTAGAAATCAATGTGGGAGTTTTCCTGCCTCGCATTATTTTACTATATATGCTTACGTTAATTAGTTATAAAATATGTAATCATTGTTATCCTTATAGTTGTTATATCACAATTTTTTTATAATATTCTGATAATTAGAATTATTTAAAGTTATTTTATTATGGATAATCTACGGTGAAGAGGGAAGACTGTGGTCAATTGTTGTAAGTGCTTGGGAGATGAGAAATCGGTGGACCGCCTCTTCTTGAATTGTAATGTTGCTCAGATGGTTTTGAGGTCTGCGGTTGACTAGTTTGGGTGCAGTTGGGTCTTTCCGAAGTGCATCCAAGAACTTTATCAAGCCTGGTATCCAACAATTGGATTGCCCAAGGGGAAGGAGTTGTGGAGCTTTTTAACAGTTATTTGGATCTTATGGAAAGAAAGAAATTCAAGGTGTATTGAGGGGAGATTTGAGAATTGGAGATCCTTGTTGGAAAAGAGTAGGTTCTCGGTTGCCTCTAGGGTAATCATTAGTCATCATTTCAATGACTACTTTTTCGATCAAATTCTGCGAAATTGGAATAAAGTGGATCTCTATAATGTAGTGTCTCAGCTTGTTGTTGGATCCTTTTAGTTTCCAGTATACTTTGGTGTTGTTTTGTTTGGTGTTTTACAGTTTTGAGTCTCTCGTGTCGTATAGTTCTCTTGAAGTGCTAGCTTTTAATGAAAAGTTACCATTCAAAAAATTAGAAAAAAGAATATACCATTAGAAGCCTTGGTTGTGTCTTTCAGTCATGAACATATTGCCATAGGCATCTACCACATCCGTGTCCATATTTGGGCATCATAGCTTGGAACTGCTTGGCAACTCTTGAAAATTTGTTCTATATTTATATATATTTAACAAAAAATTTGTTTTCCTTGAAAATTTCCCAACAATATAGCAAAAGAATCCCGATGATTTAAAGAAATCCCATTGTTTTTCTGAGAAGATAAAATCCTGAGAAAGAGATTCGTGACACTGGATGCAATCTGGGATCTAAAAGATGAAGATTTCAGGTTTCTAGTTTGACTAATATGCCTTAATGTGAATTCGTATCCAAAACTCAGATGTAGCTCGCAAAATAAAAATCTCAGACAGGATTACCGTCAGCCTTAGTGTGTAGAATGAAGAATAGTGAAGGAGTATGCCATGCTAAAGTTCCTTGGAGGATCCACAATTCTGCTCAGGCGCTGATGCGCACATTGAACTATCCTTGTGGGTTGTGGCTGAAAGCCCTCACAGGCCAGGCACAACGGCACAATTATAACGGTCGTCGATATGAATGTGCACATTTTACTGTTTTCACCTCTTTATTGTGTATAGTGTTTTCTCTCTTTCACAATATGACAAATCCCAATATTAGCAAAATGCGGGTGCATGTTTGATGATTGGTCTCAATTCCTAGGTGTGGTAGCCAGGCGAATCGAATATTTCCTAATAAGCACTTTTCGGATTTTCATGGATTTTTGTAATTATTTTCATTGTCATTATATTGAATATTTGAAAGTGGGAGTTAATAGAAGATTTTTTTAGAGAAATTTACCTGAAAGATCACATTAGATGCCCACTAACCAAAAAAAGCCCTAGTAGTTTTTATGAAACAAAGCTGGTCTTCCCGCCAAAATTCTCTTTTTTTTGCCCTGTTTAATCGAGCGTCGACATCGTTGCTCATTTCAGTGGGACCAAGCGTCTCAAGATTCTACGGAGGGATGACATCGTTGCTCATTTCAATGTAGCCAAGTGTTTCAAGATTCTGTGGAGCGACGTCGTCATCGTTCATTCTAACCTTCTGCTAGACTTCACAAACGTTGGGGGACGACGTCGACGCTGATTTTAGTTTGGAAAAAAAATTCTTTAGATTCACTATGATGTTCACATGAACTACATGATCCGAAGAAACCAACATACATTATTTGATGCTTCATTGCAAGCACAGTTATAAAAATTAATTAGATTCGGTTCCTACTTTAGTTATTTTAAAGAGAATTGGTGGCAAAAGCCAGACTCAAATCAACAAATGAAAAAATGAATATCAAATGAAAAAAAAAAATCAACTCTTAAAAATACCTGGAAAACAGGAAGAGGAGGAGATGATTCGTACCGGTGATGGGGAAGAAGAAAGGGAAAATAAGGGTTTTGGGGGTTTTGTAAGATTTAAAGGAGCGACAAATGAAAACTTTAATAAAAAAAAAAAAAGTGGTCCTAGGGACCGTTTTCGTATCATATGAACTACTGGGGCCTTTTTTGGTTAGTGGACATCTAAGGTGATTTTTCAGTTAAATCCCTCAATTTTTCTATCATCTATGGAATATTTTTTTGTTATTTCTTGCAATCATTAATGGCACTTCTGTTCTAAATTTATATATTTATACTTTATTTTGTTTCTAATTTATTTTTGACATAATGTGGTCCTTTTGCACTGACCATAATTGGTCCTATTATTTTTCTCACAATCATGCTTGGGAATATGGTGATTTTGGGTTATGGCCGTGTCCTGTCATTTGCTCAATTTATTGAAATATTGAATTCTAAAAAGTTAGAAAATCAAAAGTTGCTAGATTAACTCTATATTTGAACTTTAGAAGAATGATCCATGTGTTGATTGGTAGGGGCATACACTGGCCATTGTTACCATTTGAGATTTCTAATAAGTTATTTGTCCTTTTATTACCTTTCCTTATTAAATTAATTATGGTTGATAAAGATAAGTTAGAATAAGAAAAAATATACAGCACTTAGTCACTTACTTTTAGTAGAACTTTGAATTCATCATTAATTCTTTTTTTTTTTTTTTTAAGTTTTCAATTAAAGGGCTTCCATAAAATTATTTCATTTTTTTTTATCGGGCCCAGGCTCTAGTAAAAGGAGAAGTGCCTCACAAGAGACAACCCAGTGGTAAATGTTCTCATTGAGCCATACCATGGAGACTACCAGAACAAGTGTTGAAGAAACATCCCGTCTTGAAGACATTATTCTGTTCTTTGTTTTTTTTCTTGTTGCCTTTGAAATCTCTTTTAAGATTCAAATTCGTCTGCAAAAGTTGTCAATTCATAATCATCAATCACTTACCAACAATGACATTTCACATTGTTCTATTTATCATCCTTCCACCGTTGCTTGTGAAATTCTCTTTAGTCTTTTCAGATTAAAGAGCGAGTTGGCGAAAGTCAAGCTCAAGCCTAACCCTCTTTTGGTACAATAAGGATGAGAGCTCTTTTCGTTGAGAGTTGTGTCCAAACGAATGTTCTCCCCTAGATTGCCAATTCTGCCTCTGGGGAGAATTCTCTAAGGCCCGTGATAGCTCCTAAGAAAAGAGAGGCGGACTCACGTTTTCATGACCTGGGGCGATCAATTTCAAAATCCTCTTCAAATAATATTGGTCCTTGGCCCACGCCCCACATCAGGAAAATCCTCGCCCCATATCAAAAAGGTAGAACGAAAAAAAAAAAAAAAAAAAACAAACCAGGATCCTCTTTCGACCTTCTCTCTTCCGACCTACCCTTTTCCTTCGACGATTCGACGACTTGGACCCTTCTTCCTTAGAGTGCACGAAGCACGGATCTCTCGCACTTCTCGTTGGACATCTATGAGCTTCAGCCTTTAGGTAACTCTCTCTCCCTTCCTCTGTCACCTCTCTCTCCTTCTCCCTCTCTGGCTAGGGTTTGTGCAGTTTCCTCTCTTCTTTTCCTTCCTGTCTTCCTCTTATTTTTTCTTTTGAAGTGATGATTTCAGTGCCCTCTGCTTTTTTAAAAATGAGAAAAGGGTGATTGAGAAGAATATGTTCTCACTTTCTCTGATAAATGGAGGGAATTAGGGAAATCAAAGTATAGAGAAAGCGTTTCAGTTGCCCATTCGTCTTTGGTTGGACTTGGCGATTTGATTGTTGACTCGATCGCATTTATGCTTTTGTTACTTCTTTTAGTTGTGATTTTTGATTTGATTTGATTTGGGTAGATGAGATAAGGAGATGCATGTGATGTTTTATAGCACATCTTTTATTTCTTCACTTTGAACTGATGAGGAAATTTGAAGATAAACTTCAGTTGCTTTCTGATGCAATCTCCCTCTCCGTCAAATGACAGCCCACTTTCTTACTTTCACTTGCCAGTAGGTGCATCTCTAGAGACGATTTCTTGTTGGTGGTCTGTTGGTTGGCCATTTCACTAAAATGACAAAAAGCCAAAGAAGTCTTAGAAATCCTAACATTCAAATGAGCCCCTACTTAATGCTTCCCATCCAAAATCAAGATTTATTGTTAATAAATAAAACTATCTGCAAAAGCTAACACGTGTACTGTTAAAAAAAAAGATCATTAAGCTTCCCATCCAAAATCAAGATTTATTGTTAATAAATAAAACTATCTGCAAAAGCTAACACGTGTACTGTTAAAAAAAAAAGATCATTAAATCAAAATCAGTGAGTTTTTGCGTGTGCCCCAATAAACTCAAGCACAACCATTGAGCACTAATGTTGAAAAGAATGTAGGTAATAACCCATCATCCCTAACCCTTCACCAGTTCACCATAACCATTTATGAACTTATCCCCTATGGCAGTACCCTTTTTTCAGACTTCTAACACAACCGTACCAATGGAGGGTGGTTTCTCTGGAATCCTTCCTCAATTGCCTGCCAATAGTGTGCTTCCTTAACTGCCTCCCAATGGACTCCTTCCCGAACAACCTCCCTATTTGTATGCTGATTTTGGGAGTTTTGGAGAGAACCCACCCAACAATCTGGTTCTAACTAATAGGAGTTTTGGAGAGCACTCACTTAACAATCTATTTGTGACTGATGGGATGAGCCATCTGACCAACTTTTTTGGGAGTTTGGAGAGTACCGGCCATACAATCTGAGCTTCCCACTTGACAACATTTTTACAAATAAAACATATGATCATTAAAACTATGGAAGAATATGTAAATTAAATTTTATTTTAAAGATTTTGAATGATCTAGAATTGTCCATATTTTCTATGTCCTGGTTTTGAATAGATCTAGAATTGTTGTGAGCAAGTCTTATCTAATTGTCTTGATCTATGTTTAAGCTTTAACTACTTATTTCTTCTTCTCTTTTTTCATTTTGGAAACTTTATTCTTGGCCCGTAATATGATGTTTATGATTATGCTGATAATGTTTATCTATAAATTATAAATACAGGTGCTCTCATTTTTATTCTTATGATTAAGGATCTGTTTGGAGCTTAAGGAAATAATAACGAGGTACTAATTTTTACATGATAATGTGTATTACTTCTTTAGAGTTTCTTTATTATTGTTGTAGTTTGCTTGTTAAATTATGTGCTAATTTCTTGAGGATTCGCGATTTAGGTGTTGTGGCTTAAAAGCTTATTTACAAATCAGGTGTTAGGTGTTAGTAGTAGGATTCCTTATAAAAAGAAGAAATTGTTTAAATTATGTTTTTAACCTATGTTATAAATGTTGATTATTGGTGGTTGGCGAGGATTTTGATGTAATTGACCTTATCTTTGAATCAGATATGGAAAAATATTATAAAAAATAATCAACTACCAATCCACCGTCTCTAATGTGAAAAAATTCTAGCAAAAGTTTAGCCCCACCTAAACAAAAATCCTAAGTTAGAGACACATCAACTGGTTATTCTTGTTCTTGGAGATGATGTTACAGATTTGTAGCTTGGACCGATTGAAGTACTTTCTCAACTCTATATCCAGGGGCGGACCCGCGTTATGGGTAGCGGATGCGGTCGCGGCAGGAAAAGGGCCATGGCCACATGGACCATGCACCAGGTGGGCCCAATCCCGCACCACCTGTGTAGCCCATTTTATAGGTTATTCAAACAGACCAATATGTGCTTAAACTCTATTTAGAATGTACTGGTTAACTATGCATTAGACTGTACTGGTTAACTAGGGGTGTGTGATATGTAATATAATCACAAGAAGAATTCTAATACTCATGCTCAATTTTCCAACCTGATATCGCTGTACCTGGGGTCCATATCCTATGAGACACATTTAATTATTTTGGATTCAAATTAGGAACGTCAGTGGTGACTCATTGCTGGTATAGCTGCACTTCTCAAAAGTGTGTGCACCCAAATTGGTCACCTTCCGCTATAAAATCGGCTATTTTGACAACAATTAATATTATAATTTCTTATGTCATTTACTTTGAAGAGTAATGGTCCTATGATGGTGGTCTTTACGGTCTTATGGTGCGGACCAATGAGTGGAGCCAACCTTTGGACCCTATTGGTAATAATGGGACAGGGATCGAAAGATGCAAGTGGGGCCATTCTAGATGTCAAATTTGAAGTCAATCTAATGCCTCTAACCCCTTCAATAGTGGGTCACATGTATAGCGACTATATATGAAACAACTAAAATCCAACGGTCCATCCATTCGGATCTATGTAAACCTATGGGATATGTGTTGTCATTTGGATGGGCATAAGGTGGGCCCCACTCGGTGGTTCGCTTACTTTAATATCCCATCTTTTGTATGTATTTTACCTCCATCTGCATCTCTTTCTTATTTGACCTTGTTTCAACATTCACTAAAATGCTATTTTATTCTTTTTTTAGCTTCAAATTAATGAAATGAATTCTCTCACTTTAACATCCACACTAGCTATCATTAGTTCATGTTCTAAATAAATTATAAAATCATTGTTAATTTATTTTTCTAAACTGCAGTGATAAAGCCATCGTGGTTTTCAGGGACTAGGTGGTATAGGAAAGATGAAGGTATGTTTATTATTAATTTTTTTGTTAAATAAACAACAATAGGGAAATAGGGATCACCCCATTTTTATATATTTTTTTGCTTTTTACCTTTTGCATATATTTTTAGCTAAATTGCACGCATTTACATGTAAATGCGGATGAGGTGCTGAAATTGTCCCTCTCGGGTACACTGCATTTCTTGTATTTGAGTGTTTCTTACTTTTATTTTTACAGTTTGCTATGTTCCTGATTTAGAAAAAGACTCGTACTAGTTTTATAGAGGGAAAAACTCAATAAATATAAAAGCATAGTTGTCAAGTTCGTTTCGGACGCCGTTTCATTTTGGTTCCAAAATGAAACATCTCGGGTTATTCGGACATTTAGTTTTCCAATTTGGAAATTTGTTTCGGAAAATATAAGAAAATTACCTATATTAAAAATATATAGAAAATTTCAATATATGGAAATTTGTTTCCATTCCGTGTTTGTCAATACATGGATGGAGAATCATAAGTGGACCTCAGGTGCGATAGTAATAGTCAATTGAGAGACATTTCAATGATTATTGAAATAAATTGGCCCACATCATCAGGTTGAAGAAATGAAGACATCTTTACAATGACATAAGTGGGCCTCACGTTCTGTAACTCATCAAAAAATATTGTTTAATGAAATATTTAATCACATCAAATAAAATGTAAAAAATATTCAGAGAGAGGAGATGCACTAGCCACCAGGTATTTCACAAATAAATAGTCAATTGAGACTCAATGTTTGTTGTAAAAAAAATATCAGATTCCATATCATCAGTGAAATGAGACTAAATGGAAATTGCAAAAAAAGTGGGCCAAGGGTTAGATCGTGGCACATTAGAACACCTCTCTCGTTCTCTAATGAGGCCTCACTTTTAATCTATCCTCATAAAAGAAAAAAAAAAGAAGAGTACAGTGGGCCTCACGTTTTATCCTCGTCAAAGAAAAGAAAAAAGTATACTGTGGGCCTCACGTTTTGGCACCATCACGTCCGTAGGCAGCATATCTGGCTATCAGTTCCTCTATAAAACCCTCCACTCGACGCCATTTGGGCAAAACCTAGACGACAACAATGAAAAAAAAAAAAAAAAGAACGAAGAATAAATGGAAAGAAAGGGAGAGATCGGACATACCTGGTTCTCCGGCGAAGCAAAGAAGTTTGACGATGGCAGCGGCGGAAACCTTCTATAGCAACGGCAAGGGAGAAAGAATCCAACAGTATCCAAAGGCGTCACCCGCAGTCTTAGCTATGTAAAGCTCCCTCTTCGATGATAGATGAGAAGAGGCATGTCGAATAGTTCCATTTTTTTCTCTATAGGTCCGTCTGATTCCCAAATTGTTGTGATGGAACTTCAACAGTCACTTTGGTTTCGTCCGAATCAAGGGGTTTGGACAGTGTTCGCCAGTAATTAGGGGTTTCTAAACGAAACCCTGATATTCGGGCAAATTTAACCGAATCTTGAACTAAATATTATCAAATGAGAGGTTCTGTTCGTTTTTTGGTACGAAACGATATAACTCAGACAATTTGTTCGAATCGAATCGAACTTGACAACTATGTATAAAAGACTTCGGGAAGAAAATAAATCAGAAATCATATATTATTACAATTTATTGAATTTTCATAATTAATGTCCTCCCAATTTATTTAAATAAATCAAATTTAAAATTTTAGAATTATTATTATTTTAAAATTATAATTAGTATAATTTTATTGAAGATTATTGTCAATCTCATATGAAAGTCATGCACGGGCCGGCTAAGGCAAGAGTACAATGCAGCTAATTATCATAATTGAAAATTGTACAAATAGCACTTGCGTACAATTTATGGGCAAACCATAGGCCTCCTCCCACCCTTTTGAAATCAAGAACCTATCTAGTTTGCTCATGGCAATTCTTTCTTTACTATTCAACCAAGTGAAAGCTCTTCCCATGAGCGGCGAGTCAATAAGTTCGTTGTCATTGATGAATTCCGAGAAGCGTTCCATATTGTGAGTGATGCAGCTCCCTCCTCTTTTCTCAAAAGGGAAACGGACCATATTAAAATACCACCTAAACAGTACGGAAGTTTCCACCCCGCCATGGATGCAGATAAGCTTAAGAGGAATCCTGCTCTATTAGCAATTTCATTTGGACGATAAACATTTCCTGCAGCCCAAGTGAAGCTATCTGCAACGATAATTAACTTGATAGATAAAGCTCTTGGCGGCTTAGACACATCAACCATATGAAAAACATCCTCCTTCCACACTGTGATGGGACCTCCCAAAGCCCCATAGGAAGAAATCCACTCCCAACCACAATTCTTTGGCCTGGGCCTAGATACTTTCGTCTCTTGAAGAAAAAGAAGATCAACCTTTTCCTTTCTAACCAACTTCTTTAACATCCGTTGCTTTTTTGGCCTCACCAAACCCCTAACATTCCAACTTGCAATGATCATCACACACAATGCAGGACCGCACCCTATAAGATACATTGAGCTAGGTGCAAAGCTCGCATTGAGCCCTCACCTCCATTTCGCTAACGCCTCTTCCTCCAACTCCTCAATGATTTTCAATGAAACTTTTTCACTACTGCCAAAAGAAACACCCAACAATTTCCCCACCTTCACAGCTTCAGTAGCTTCTTTACCACTACTACAAATCTCTAGACTTGGCCCCTTACTAGGACAATTGAAATGAACAAAATCCGGTCTTCCTTTGTCTGTGGTGCACCCATTGGGTTTCGTAACCTCATCAGAGGAATTGGAAAGAACCCCTTTGAGCATGGATGCAACCACTGTTCTCCGAAAGAGTGCAGAATTAGATTTCTTAGATTGGCCTCTCCATACCCTCCAAATTTTGGATGAAAGGAGTGGAAATGAGGTAGCTTTGCTGTTGGACAGAGACTTTACCCTTGAGGGATTAGCCGGGTCTGAAACTCTGACCGTCTTTTATCCAGGTAACAGTCATCATCCAAGCCCCCTGGGCTCACCTTAGACCACAAAAGTCTGGGCGTTTTTCCCCACCACTTCCCAAAAAAATCACCGAACGAGTCTTCTTTCGCCAGCTCTGCAATAGAGCCTCGAGAAACCTTATCGCAGAACTGCTTTGACAATGAAGTATCACTCTCCAAGTCATATAGGAGCTTCTTTCTGATTCTCTCCGGTCATCTTCTTCGGCCAAGAGAGTTGTCGACTCCCTGACATTGCAATCTGTGGATAAAGGGTGCGCCTGCTCATCGAGAACCTCTTTTGAGGGCTTAGTGGAGACATCCCCTAATGCATCTCTGGCTAAAAAATCCTCGGGATTGCAACCATTGGATTGGATTTCCTCTCTTAACTTCAATAGAGTAGGAGTTTCCACATACATTTAACTCAATTTCCTTATTTATGAGCTTGTGTTTGATGCCATCGTCGGGTTACGATCGCAAGTGCCGGCGCACAATTACGGTTCCAACGGGAACAATCACACGAAGAAGACAACTCTCCAACGATAACCCACAAAAGGGAAAATTTAGTAACTCCAAATCTGAGATCATTGATCTCTACAGTGCTTTATTTATAATAAAAGAGTCTTAAGGACTAGGAAAACAATCCTATTTAAACTAGGAAACAAAATAAGAGTAATATAGAAATCAGAATTTCATGGGTCCCACATGTGGCCTACGTACTTTGCTGCATTGATACGGTATTGCTGCTGCATCATTGCCTGTATCCTTCTTCCTCCCCGGGATCTCCCTTCTGCCAACTCCACTGCCTTCTCTGCTTCTCTAAGTGTTTGAAATGTAACGAATGCAAAGCCTCTGTTGCTGCTGTTTCTCATATCTACAGGGATGAAAACATCTGTTATTCTCCCTGCCCTTCAGAACATTGCTTCTAATTTATTTTTGCAAATCTGCTGTGGGAGATTGGAGACAGAGATTGAGATGGACTCGTCTGTGACTCTCCCGATCTGCAGAGGGAGAGGAACCCTGGCGGTGTCTGCTGGTCTTTTCCATACCACCATCCTGCTTTGCTTCACCTGTAGCATCTTCTTAACTACTGCTGCATATGAAAAACCTCTTTCCACCTCATGTAAGCTCCTAGATTTGGCTATTAATATCCCCTTGGCTACATCAGATTTCCTAGTGGTGATTGCTTTTCCCACAAAAAACTGAGATCTTTTCATGTCCTCCGCACTTGACCTTTGTCTTCTCTCTTCCCAGCCTTAACATGTGTTCGTCAGATAGGTTAAATTTATATGATACAACCTGATTTAGAAGGGGAAAAAATAATGTCATCTGATAGGTGTTGAGAGTGCTCCATCATTGTAGTAATTGTTTACAATATAGAAAATTTAAACCATATAAGAAAAATGACATGTATAGCAAATGCTCACATTCCTAAAAGATTTATAAATCCAAAAACTACTTGCATTCATGTCGAGTACAAATACCTAACCACCAAACCACAGGAAACGTTCACATTCAATATTTAAAACTCAACCATATGAAAATCTCTACAATCTAGAGACCACATCTTCAAAGGGCGGCGCCTAATAATTGATTATTCTACCAACA
This sequence comes from Litsea cubeba, assembly GCA_012931725.1. Lineage (NCBI taxonomy): Eukaryota > Viridiplantae > Streptophyta > Magnoliopsida > Laurales > Lauraceae > Litsea > Litsea cubeba. Next base: position 29,142,437 of record CM022949.1, read on the forward strand.
AACATCAAAATCATCTGATGGGTATCTAGAAGGATAGTTTGAAATCAAATTTATTTAAATCAAATGCTCTACCCAAATTCACCCAAATTTATGGGTCACAGTCCATTTATCATGGTCTAATTTTTTAATGGGCTTGGTTCCTTTTTCATGGGGGAGACAGCAGTCCAAACGGACTCATGTAATGACTTCAGAAAAATCTTCGTTTTAGCCTTCCACGAAGGATTGTTCGTTCCATTACATAACAGAGGAAGAGTCACATATCGTCCTTCGGATTTAGTCAAGGATCAATTTGAAAATGTGCAGGTGCTCAACTGCGTATGTCCAAGTCCTATGTGATCAGCCCATTTTTTGCATAATTTAATCTCGTGCTCTTTATTTATGTGGTTGCTAAAATCTTTTTGAAAGATGTTCTAATTTGATTAATTATAGGTACGGGTTGCCAAATATATCAGATGAAAACGTACCACTAAGTGTGGTAAATGTTATTAGAGCTCAACTAGAGGTAGCGATTCTTGTATTCCTTATTTACAAGACACCGTCAAGGAAAGAGGTGGGCGATTTGCTTATGATTAGTACCATCATGAGTTTAGTTTTTTGTAGTTGCTTTTATCACATAGAAAAAAGCCTAAATGTGGATGGAAAAAAGACGGTGTTTGGATGTGCTCCAGTTGATTTTTCCGCCATATTGTTGATTCCATCTATTCTAGACCCATGGCTCTTACCAGGTCTAGAATAGGTGGAATCGACAATATGGCGGAAAAAAACCAACTGGACCATATCCAAACACCGCCTTCTTTCCTCAATATTTAGGTTTTTTTCTATGTAATAAAAGCAACTACAAAAAACTAAACTCCCGATGGTATTGATGATAAGCAAATCGCCAATCTCTTTCCTTGACGGTGTCTTGTACATATGAAATACAAGAATCACTACCTCTAGAGTAGCTCTAATAACATTTACCTTAGTGGTATGTTTTTATCGGATATATATCTGGTAATCCGTACTTGTAATTAATCAAATTAGAATATCTTTAAAAAAGTTTTTAGCAACCACAGAAATAATGAGCATAAGATTAAATTATGTAAAAATTGGGCTGATCAACACATAGGACTTGGACATACGCAGTTGAGCACATTTTCAAATTGGTCCTTGCTCATTAGCGCAAGTATGACTAAATCCGAAGGACAATATGTGACTCGTCCTCCCTTATGTAATGGAACGAACTATCCGTTTGGCCGGCTGTCTCCCTCATGAGAAAGGAACCAAGACCATTAAAGAATTAGACTACAATAAATGGACTCATAAATTTGGGTAGAGCATTTGATTTGGATAAATTTGATTTCAATCTATCCTTCTTGATACCCGTTAGAGTATTTGGATGTTTGTTGGTAGTATGATCAATTATTAGGCGCCGCCCTTCTAGGATGTTTTTGTATATTGTGGGTTTCTAGATTGTAGACATTCTCCATATGGTTGAGTTTTAAATATTAAATTGGAACATTCTCCATATGATTGAGTTTTAAATATTAAATTGGAACATTTCTTGTGTTGGGTATTTATACTCTACATGAATGCACGTAGTTTATTGATTATAAATCTTTTTTTGGAATGTGAGCATTTCCTATACATGTCATTTTTCTTAGATGATTTACATTTTCTAAATTGTAAACAGTTACTACAATGATGGGGCACTCTCAACACCCATCTGATGACATCTTTTTTTTTCCCTTTTAAATCAGGTTGTATCATATGAATTTAACTTATTTGACGGACACATGTTAAGTGGTGAGCTGGTTGTTAGCAAGGCATGAATGAGTGGTGAAGAGGTCAGCGAGAACATGAACATGAGGGGTGTGAGTGGAAGACTCTCCAAGGGAGAAAAAAGGACAGGGATCAGAGGATTACGAGGTGGGTAGATCTTATCTCGGTTTTTGTTGATAAGCTGTCGGAAGACCAGTGCAGATTGGTTAGGTAGGCTTATTCTCCTTTTGGAAAGGTTGCTGATGCTTCTATCCCGAACTCTGGTAGAAGGGGGCAGAGGGTGATGTTTTGGCTTTGTGAGATTCTAGGAGACGAAGTGTGCTTTGAATTTAAGTACATTGAAGCTTTGAATGGCAGCAGTCTTAAAGGTCATAATCTTACTTTAAAGTTTGCATCTTACAGCTGGGAAGAGAGAAGACAAAGGTCAGGTGCGGAGGACATGAAAGGATCTCAGTTGTCTGTGGGAAAAGCAATCACAGATAAAAAAAAAAAATGGCATACACCAGATCTGAATTGAGCTTCAAATCCCTATGAGCTTATGTACTATTATGCTTAATATGTTTAATATTTACCAATATAATTATGTCATAAATGGACATAATTTTTTTTTTTTCCATCTTGAATGGTGCCGTTTATTTTTATGTGGCCCCTCCAAAATGTCTGATGGCTGAAACCCAATCCCCTCAACGATGATGTTGATGATCATCCATTTAAACTCTCAAACTTCAGTTGATTACATTGGTGAAAGTCTCAAAATGCACAATCTTGCTTCATGTATAAGGGGGGTGTGAACGAAATATTGAAGGAACCGACAAATGTAAAAAAAAAATAAATAAATTATTTTTTAGAGTTTATGAGGGGGAGGGTGTGGTGTTTGCCTCCATGCTTGAAGAGGCATACCTTTGACCGTCACCCAAGAATGGCCTGGTGGGGATCCTATAACCTCCATCCATTTCTCCAGAACTAAAAAAGGGGATGGACAGTCCCTAGATGTAGCCATAAGGAGGACCTCTTCAACCTCCTTTTGTGAGGTGAACTGCGTCCAAACCGTCTGATCATCCAGCATTTTTATATTGCTTGCCATTTTCCCCCAATATCTTTCCAACCAGTTTTCTGCCCGTCTGAGACCATCTGACTTCAACTTCAGGAATCCCACTAGACTACAATAGAGTTATTTTTTCTGCTCCTGTATCACCCAAGGTGCCACCCTAACTCCTTTGCATGTGCCTTCTTCCACTATCCATCCTGCTGCGAGTGGGTTCTGCTACTCCTTGTTGCTGATTCCATCTCTGACGTTTCCCAGCTCTGGAAAATCTTCTAAAGAAAGCATTTCTGCCGAACGGAAAGATGGATGGGTAGTATTCCAGCCCCTTATGTGCCTCTTCTATTCCTTTCTCACATTTCTGTTGGAGCTAAAGCGAGCTATGTTTGCCTGTATCCTTCTTCCTCCCTGGGATCTCCCTTCTGCCAACTCCACTGCCTTATCTGCTTCTCTAAGAGTTTGAAATATGACGAATGCAAAGCCTCTGTTGCTGCTGTTTCTCATATCTACAGGGATGAAAACATCTGTTATTCTCCCTGCCCTTAAGAACATTGCTTCTAATTCATTTTTGCAAATCTGCTGTGGGAGATTGGAGACAGAGATTGAGATGGACTCGTCTGTGACTCTCCCGATCTGCAGAGGGAGAGGATCCCTGGCGGTGTCTGCTGGTCTTTTCCATACCACCATCCTGCTTTGCTTCACCTGTAGCATCTTCTTAACTACTGCTGCATATGAAAAAACCTCTTTCCACCTCATGTAAGTTCCTAGATTTGGCTATTAATATCCCCTTGGCTACATCAGAACTCCTAGTGGTGATTGCTTTTCCCACAAAAAAACTGAGATCTTTTCATGTCCTCCGCACCTGACCTTTGTCTTCTCTCTTCCCAGCCTTGACATGTGTTTGTCAGATAGGTTAAATTTATATGATACAACTTGATTTAAAAGGGGAAAAAATAATGTCATCTGATAGGTGTTGAGAGTGCTCCATCATTGTAGTAGTTGTTTACAATATAGAAAATTTAAACCATATAAGAAAAATGACATGTATAGGAAATGCTTACATTCCAAAAAGATTTATAAATCCAGAAACTACTTGCATTCATGTCGAGTACAAATACCTAACCACAGGAAACGTTCACATTAAATATTTAAAACTCAACCATATGAAAATCTTTACTGTCTAGAGACCACATCTTCGAAGGGCGGCGCCTAATAATTGATTATTCTACAAATAAACATCAAAATCATCTGATGGGCATCTAGAAGGATAGTTTGAAATCAAATTTATTCAAATCAAATGCTCTACCCAAATTCACCGAAATTTATGGGTAGCAGTCCATTTATCATAGTCTAATTTTTTAATGGGCTTGGTTCCTTTTTCATGAGGGAGACAGCCTGCCAAACGGACTCATGTAATGACTTTAGAAAAATCTTCGTTTTAGCCTTCCACGAAGGATTGTTCGTTCCATTACATAACAGAGGAGAGTCACATATCATCCTTCGGATTTAGTCAAGGATCAATTTGAAAATGTGCAGGTGCTCAACTGCGTATGTCCAAGTCCTATGTGATCAGCCCATTTTTTGCATAATTTAATCTCGTGCTCTTTATTTATGTGGTTGCTAAAATCTTTTTGAAAGATGTTCTAATTTGATTAATTATAGGTACGGGTTGCCAAATATATCAGATGAAAACGTACCACTAAGTGTGGTAAATGTTATTAGAGCTCAACTAGAGGTAGCGATTCTTGTATTCCTTATTTACAAGACACCGTCAAGGAAAGAGGTGGGTGATTTGCTCCTGATCAGTACCATCATGAGTTTAGTTTTTTGTAATTGCTTTTATCACATAGAAAAAAACCTAAATGTGGATGGAAAAAAGACGGTGTTTGGATGTGCTCCAGTTGGTTTTTTCCGCCATATTGTTGATTCCACCTATTCTAGACCCGGTAAGAGCCCAATCTGGTGAATGGCTCTTAACCTATTCTAGACCCGGTAAGAGCCCAATCTGGTGAATGGCTCTTACCAGGTCTAGAAGAGGTGGAATCGACAATATGGCGGAAAACCAACTGAACCATATCCAAACACCGCCTTCTTTCCTCAATGTTTAGGTTTTTTTCTATATAATAAAAGCAACTACAAAAAACTAAGCTCCCGATGGTATTGATGATAAGAAAATCGCCCATCTCTTTCCTTGACGGTGTCTTGTACATATGAAATACAAGAATCACTACCTCTAGAGTAGCTCTAATAACATTTACCACACTTAGTGGTATGTTTTTATCGGATATATATCTGGTAATCCGTACTTGTAATTAATCAAATTAGGATATCTTTAAAAAAGTTTTTAGCAACCACAGAAATAATGAGCATAAGATTAAATTATGCAAAAGTTGGGCTGATCAACACATAGGACTTGGACATACGCAGTTGAGCACATTTTCAAATTGGTCCTTGCTCATTAGCGCAAGTATGACTAAATCCGAAGGAGAATATGTGACTCGTCCTCCCTTATGTAATCGAACTATCCTTTGTGGAAGGCTAAAATGATGAATTTTTTGAAGTCATTAGATGAGTCCGTTTGGCAGGCTGTCTCCCTCATGAGAAAGGAACCAAAGCCCTCATGAGAAAGGAACCAAGACCATTAAAGAATTAGACTACAATAAATGGACTCATAAATTTGGGTAGAGCATTTGATTTGGATAAATTTGATTTCAAACTATCCTTCTAGATACCCATTAGAGGATTTGAATTTTTGTTGGCAGTATGATCAATTATTAGGCGCCGCCCTTCTAAGATGTTTTTGTATATGGTGGGTTTCTAGATTGTAGACATTCTCCAAATGGTTGAGTTTTAAATATTAAATTGGAACATTTCCTATGTTGGGTATTTGTACTCTACATGAATGCAAGTAGTTTATGGATTGTAAATCTTTTTTGGGAAAACCCAGAAAATTGTAAATTGAAAGAATATGTGGTTCTTTTGCAAAAGTAAGTAAGAAAATGGGTGTAGCGGTGCCCTCAATATATGAAGTCATATATCGCTGTATAAATAGAAAATAATAGTAATTATTAGTTTTTTCACGTGTAATCATGTTTCTTTGTCATACTAACTTAGAAAGTAAGGGAAAAGCTTATAAAAAAAAAAAACTAGAAAATGAAATAAAGGTATAAGACTTAAGAGTTAGGTCATTACTCATTAGTGAACATTGAACAATCAAATATCAATACTTCAACATTCACGGTTTAAATTCAATCAAGTGAATGAACTATGAAGTGATCAATACTTAATGATTTGCCACTTCTTTAAAACATGCCCTTCACGAAGGGGGTCCGGGGGTATCCCCCGGTGGGGGTCGAGCTGACCGGTCAGCTCGCGGGGGCCCAAGGGGCAGTGCTCCCGAAACCAAATTTTTTTTATGAAGTTGTACCTTCGGAAATGAATTTCTGCCTTCAGAACCTGTCTCTTCTTAAGAAATTACATTGAATCCTAATTCCTAAGCCTCTTGATAAATCTTGTTTAGAATCTTTAGATTCCTTAGAATAGTTTATTGTTTTGATTTGGTGGCAAGAAATCTTGAAAAAATGGTGCTGGGAGTCACTTGGGACCACAAGAGGGAAGTAACGGGCTGTTAAAATGAAGAAGAAGGTGGAAAAGAGGGTAAAAAAAATCCTAAAGTTCGTCAAAAGGGGGGTTTTATACCCCCCGCCGGAACGTAACGGCCACTACGGGCCGCTACGGTTGCGACGGCCGATATTTCGGTCGTAGCGTGGCGGTGGGCGCCGCTACGGCCGATATGCTATGTAGCGGCCGCTATTTCTATCCTTGGTGAAGAGGTCAATGAGAACATGAACATGAGGGGTGTGAGTGGAAGACTCTCCAAGGGAGAAAAAAGGGCAGGGATCAGAGGATTACGAGGTGGGTAGATCCTATCTCAGTTTTTTGTTGATAAGCTGTCGGAAAAACCAGTGCAGATTGGTTAGGATAGGCTTATTCTCCTTTTGGAAAGGTTGCTGATGCTTCTATCCCGAACTCTGGTAGAAGGGGCAGAGGGTGATGTTTTGGCTTTGTGAGATTCTGGGAGACGAAGTGTGCTTTCAAGTACATTGAAGCTTTGAATGGCAGCAGTCTTAAAGGTCATAATCTTACCATAAAGTTTGCATCTTATGGCTGGGAAGAGAGAAGACAAAGGTCAGGTGCGGAGGACATGAAAGGATCTTAGTTGTTTGTGGGAAAAGCAATCACAGATAAAAAAAAAATGGCTTACACCAGATCTGAATTGAGCTTCAAATCCCTATAAGCTTATGTACTATTATGCTTAATATGTTTAATATTTATGTCATAAATGGACAAATCTTTTTTTTTTCCATCTTGAATGGTGCCGATTATTTTTATGTGGCCCCTCCAAAATGGCCGATGGCTGAAACCCAATCCCCCTCAATGATGATGTTGATGACCATCGATTTAAACTCTCAAACTTCAGTTGATTAAATTGGTGAAAGTCTCAAAATGCACAATCTTGCTTCATGTATAAGGGGGGTGTAAACGAAATATTGAAGGAACCGACAAATGTAAAAAAAAAAAAAAAATTATTTTTTAGAATTTATGAGGGGGAGGGTGTGGTGTTTGCCTCCATGTAAAAGAAATATCGGGGGAAGGGGAAAATGTAAAAAAAAAAAAAACATTAATTTTTAGGGGTGATAATTTAAACTTTTCTTAGATATGGGTGGGGGCTTCATCCCCAGGCCCTTGTACCTAAATCCAACCCTGATCATGTCCATGAGAGAGTTATTGAGAGAAATTTATGGAACTTGAAATAAAATAGTGGTGTTTTTGTAAATAATAATATACTACTCATTTTTGTTTGATGGATGTAAGGGCAAAGTTGTCATTTATATAAAAATCCAACATAAATCTCATAGTGGCTACCCATTCTTGTTAGGAATATTGATTTTGGGGACATGAAAGGCATTAAAAAGAAAAGGCAGGGGCCTATTTATAAATATTAAAACCTCGGGGGCCTATTTATATATGCTACAAACCTTAGGGGGGTATATACAAAAAGCTCTTTTTTTTCTTAAAATGAAATGGGCACAATAAAAAAATCACAGGATAATTAACCTTCTTGCTTCCAAAGGTGTTTTTGTTGAGGTCTCCTCAAACGTTTAGTTTATTCTGATCTATCCAGGTGGGTCGGGATGAATTTACTCAGATGGTAACTACTCTCCAAAACAATATGACCTGCTTCTCTATGCAAATAAACCAACATGCAATGTGCATGTGAAATTTAATGGTTATCAAGCTGCAAGCTCGTGCAAAGGGGACTCTTATCTTGGCCCTATCCCCAGAAAATCTCCAAATCCTAGGCTATCACTAGCCTTCTTTGGTAAGATGTAGGTGTTTCTATCATGAATAGCCAGCCTGACCTGCAAATCCGATTTGTAATTCTAAGCTGGCATTTCCAAACTGATTAGTAAATAATTGGAGTGCTCGCCTTTTGCTACTAACCTTGCTTTATAGCGTTCCACTTTGCCTCATAACCAACGGTAGTGAAAGTGTGAAATTGAGGGTCTGAATCAAATGGTGAATATGAGATGTGCGTTTTCCCAATTGGGGTGAGATCCAAGTCCCAACTCACGGGTTGTGGGGGATGTCGTAGTGAGTCTGAACAGTTAGTTTGCTTAATACTTTATATCCATGGTATCTTCCGCATCTATTCCACTCAATACCGGCGTTGGAAACCTTTATTTTTGCATAAAGGCTAGAGACGGGGACCGCAGGCAACCTTTTATATTGCTAAATGGATACCCTTTCCATCGAGGATATCCATAAGCGTAACCGTACCTTGAAACTGGTGAACTAGGGTTATCATTAACCGTACATGAAATATGGGATTTGTTAAAACTGAAACAACAGATAAGGATAACCATTTCAGAACAAATACGTGGTATGTTGGGACCACATACGGTTAACTCCGAACATTCTCCCACTTGGTCCAAACAACAACACTAGTTACATTTATAAATATATATTTTATCAAAATATATATTTTAGAAAGACATATATTTGGTTCGACCTTTTTTTTAAATAAAAAAAAAGAATAGAAAACTTTAAACTTGATGAGTGAACTCTAATTTTGTAAATATATACCCACATTTCAATTTGGTCAGGCTTTATTCTTAACAAATGAAATACCTATACATGGATAATGATGCTCACTACCAATGTAGGACCTAACCATATCACAGTGGAGACAATTTCATTTTCAAAGACCTTTCTTTATATGCAGTTTCCTGTACGGATAGATATACCATAACGTTGACATGAAATATATCCAATGGTCCACTTTACTTTAAATTCTACTTATATTTGAATGTGCACAATTAAGTAGGAAAGAAAAATAAGAAACAATTATTATAAATGTCCACTTAAAATTTAAGCATTAATAGAAAGAACTGACTAGGCCCATATGGTTTACATGATCTTTATGTATATTTGGCGCCAATGCCTTGGTCAGCGGATCTGCAATCATCAATTTTGTATTGATGCTTTCCATGGACACATAATGTTTCTTTACCTTATCCCTTACAAAGAGATACTTGATCTCTCTGTGTTTGGAACCGCATGAACTTTTATTGTTCTTGGAGAAGCGAACTGCAGATGTATTTTCATAATAGATCTTCAGTGGTCTTGAAATGTTGTCTACCAATTGAAGTCCCTGAATGAAATTCCTTACCATAATGCTTGTGACGTGGCGTTATAGCATGCAACGAACTGTGCTTCCATGGTGGAGGTTGTAACAAGTGATGTTTTTGCACTCCTCCATGAGATTGCCCCCTCTGCCAGCAGAAATCCTGGATTGCTTTGATATCTGCCAAGCATGCCAACAGTGAAACTGATATCTGGACGGGTGCAAGTTTGAGTATGAACTAAACTTCCTACAGCTGAAGCATATGGAATATCCTTCATTTGGTCATGCTCGAGTTCATTTTGTGGGCACTGTAGCTTGCTGAATTTATCACCTTTAATGATGGGTGCTCCCTGCGATTTGCAATCAAGCATCTGAAACCGCTCAAGAATCGTATCTATGTAGGCTCTTTGAGACAACCCCAAAACTCGGCACTTTCTCTCTCTGTGAATCTCGATGCCAATAAAAAAAGTAGCTTCACCCATGTCCTTCATTTCAAAATGCTGAGTCAAGAACTCTTTAGTCTCCTATAAAAGATCAAAGTTGTTATTGGCTAACAAGATATCGTCCGCATAAAGGACCAAGAAAATGATGCTACTCCCACTAGTCTTTAAGTATATATACTGGTCAATAATGTTTTCTGTAAAACCAAAGTATATAACACTTCATCAAATTTTAGGAACCATTGACGAGAAGCTTTCATTGATGATTTCTCTCGTTATGGTCGTGTGTTTTTTATTTCCTACAAATATGAGGCAATTGATTTTTTCAAAATTTTTACAAAAGAAGTTCAAAATAAGTTTGACAAAAAACATCAAGACCCTTAGGACCAATCGAGGTGGAGAATACACTTCGGAGATTTTTAAAAGTTTTTGCATGGAAAATGGAATTTCTCGTCAACTTACTATGGCCTACACCCCACAACAAAATGGAGTTGCGGAAAGACGTAACAGGACCCTGTTAGACATGGTTAGATCAATGATGGCTCATGCAAATTTACCTGTCTCTTTTTGGGGAGATGCGTTATTAACTGCATCATATATATTGAATAGAGTCCCTTCTAAGTTTGTTCCCAAGACTCCGTATGAGTTGTGGACCGGTAGAAAACCTTCCTTGGGAGACCTACGCCCGTGGGGTTCTTTAGGGCATGTCCTTATCACGAATCCTAATAAATTGGAGCGTAAGACAATCCCAAGTATCTTTATGAGATACTCTGAATTGTCAAAAGGATACGTTCTAGTTTATGAGGATGTCAATGGCAGATTAATTGAAAAAGAATCTCGTGATGTAGATTTCTTCGAGTTTCAATATCTTGAAAAGAAGAAGACAAGGGTGTCCATTGAACTATTTGAAATGGATGACTTCTCATACCACAAGGAGCCAACACCACTTGCAGGTCTTAGTGGGAGAGATCCTATGGAGTCACAGGCAAGTGGGAGTGATCATGATGCCCTTCGTCATTCTTCTCGTGGATTGATTCCAAAGAAGTTTTTTGAAATTGAGGGAACTTCTTATGCATACATTGTAACTGACGGCGACGAACCACGTTCTTATAAAGAAGCAATGGAATCAGTAAACTCGAAGGCACGGATGCTCGCGATGAATGATGAGATCAGCTCTATGCGTAAGAACCATGTTCTTCCCAAGGATAGGAAAGCCATTACAAATAAATGGGTTTTGAAAATTAAGCGAAAAGCCGACGGTTCCATTGACAAATTTAAAGCTAGGCTTGTGGCTAAGGGGTTCACACAGAAAAAAGGTGTGGATTATGAAGAAACTCTCTCCCCTATGGTGAGATTTTCTTCTGTCCGCATGATCTTATCTATTGTGGCCCACATGGATTTAGAATTACACCAGATGGATGTTAAGACCGCTTTTTTAAACGGTGATCTTGAGGAGGAAATATACATGAAACAACCAATGGGATATGTGGAAAAAGGCCATGTTGATAAAGTTTGTAAACTCCAGAAATCTATCTATGGCCTTAAACAATCCTCGAGACAATGGTACAAAAAGTTCCATAATACAATCATGTCAAATGGTTTCTCCATGTGTTACGAAGATCATTGTGTTTACATTAAGCGATCTAAACATAAATTTGTGTTGCTATCCCTTTACGTTGATGATATTCTTTTGGCTTGTAATGATATTGGTTTTTTACTTGAGACCAAAGCTTGGTTGTCAACTGTTTTTGAAATGAAAGTTTTGGGTGAGGCTGAGTTCATTTTAGGGGTTAAAATTACGTGGAATCGTTCAAAACGCATTCTTGGCTTGTCCCAAACAACTTACATTGAGAAAATTCTAGAGAAATTTAGAATGACCAATGCTAGTCCCGTTGAGACCCCGATTGATAAGGGTTGCAAATTAAGTGTAATGCAATGTCCTCAAACCGATGCTGAAACAAAAAGAATGACTTCCATACCCTATGCCAGCGCTGTAGGAAGTTTAATGTATGCTATGTTGTGCACACGCCCCGATATTTGCTATGCGGTTGGGTTGGTTAGTTGATTTCAAAGTAACCCGGGTATTGTTCATTGGAATGCCGTTAAACGAATCTTCCGATATTTAAAGGGCACCAAAGATATGATGCTTTGCTATCACGGTGGTGGCTTGAGTTTATTAGCATACAGTGACTCATCTTTTTCGAATGATCCCGATGACGGCAAATCCACATCGGGATGTGTTCTTACTGGGCGGGGGAGCCATTTCATGGTCCAGTAAGAAGCAGGAGTGTACGGTCATGTCGACCACTGAGGCCGAATATGTCGCTTGGGCACTGGCGGCCATGGATGCTTGTATGGATTCGCCGTTTTCTGTTGGATTTGGGACTAGTATCTATTGCCCGTGATCCCATTCCATTGAGAACAGATAGTACAACTGCCATATGCTTGGCAAAAGACCCCCAGTTTCATCAGAGGGCAAAACATATCAAACGAAAGTGGCATTTTATCCGTGAGCAAATAGAAGCAAAAGAAATAGCAATATCTCATGTGTCATCTTTGGGAATGATTGCTGACCCGATGACCAAACCCTTGGCGCGAGAACTATTCGCTATTCATGTAAGGCGTACGAGAATGCAATATATGTAATCTTTCTTTTTTTCAGTGGGAGTGTATTGGACTTTTTTTTAATAAAAGTTTTTTTTGTGGTTATATGCGTGTTATATTCTTTTCATTCATACATGTGCATATACTTTACATTGGCAACATACACAATAAGCGTGTGTATTAGATGCACACGTGGCACCAAACAGGTGAGGTCATCCACTCGCACGGATAAAGACCGCCCTTGATGTCTTAGTGACTGATAGGATGAGGTGCATGCATTTGTATGATATGCTGATTAGGCCAATATGGATCTTATTGGTGCGTACAGATGTATGGAACGCCGACTCAGTCTTGTGTGCATTGGGGTGATGTAGATCACAAGACTAAATGAGAGTTAGCATTAGTCGTCGGACAAATCACACCCTAATAAGTCCGATAGCCTGTTTTAGAAACCAAGCGTGGTTGTGTTTGTGACGATCAGCTTGCGCATTAGTGAATCGGTGCAATGTTTGCATGGGCTCCGTTATAGAGCTAATGCTTTTCGCACTGCGACGCGTGTCTACAGACATGCGTGTTTAAGGACCTACCTACGAGCAACGGGATAATACCCTAGAAATCCTGTTTGTTGTGCGAGAGTTAGTCCCGTAGGTGACTCTTGAGCTTGGAGTTGGTTATTGTGTGAACCAATTCTTGGGGCTCTTGTGCCCTTATACCAACCTCTTCGTTGGAAAGATGAGATCGGTGATGCTACTTTAGCTGCGGTTGTGCCACGGCAACATTGGAGCCTACGAGCCGCCGTGCTAGGAAAGCTGCTTGGTTGATTCTGACCCTCGTAAGTCCATGGGAAGACCCCTTGACATCACACTCTAGTTTATACGTGCTTACGATACTTATCAGCCTGGGCTATATCGAGTATTTTGAAAATTTTAAGACAAGCAAAATTTTAAATTATATATATGTATAAATATGTTATTTTATAAAAAGAATCCTGAGGAGGTTAATGGAACAGTATAGAGAAGGTAAGATAGATTTACATATGGTGTTCATTGACTTGGAGAAGGCCTATGACCGGGTTCCTAGGGAGATTCTTTGGAAAGTTCTGGAAAAGAAAAGAGTTTGTGTCTCTTATATTGAGGCGATAAAGGATATGTATGATAGAGTCGTGACATCTATAAGGACGACTGGCGGCGAAACTAAGGAGTTTCTTGTCACGATTGGTCTACACCAAGGCTCAGCGTTAAGCCCGTACTTGTTTGCCCTAGTTATGGATGAGATTACAAGACATATCCAGGATGAGGTGCCGTGGTGTATGCTATTTGCAGATGACATTGTTTTAGTGGATGAGACGAGAGAAGGAGTGAATGTTAAACTAGAATTGTGGAGGAAAACATTAGAGACAAAAGGGTTTAGGCTAAGTCGATGCAAAACGGAATATATGGAATGCAAGTTTAGTCAAAGTAGGACACCTGGTAACATAGAAGTAAGTTTGGGCACACAAAAGATAGTAGAAAAAGATAACTTTAGATACCTTGGATCTATGGTGCAACAGGATGGAGGGATTGATACTGATGTAAGTCACAGGATTCAAGCCGGGTGGACCAAATGGAGGAGTGCTTCGGGGGTCTTGTGTGATCGGAAAGTATTATAAGGTGGCGGTACGGCCAGCGTTGTTATATGGATCAGAGTGTTGGGCAGTAAAGCATAATCATGTCAAGAAGATGGAAGTTGCGGAGATGAGAATGCTAAGATGGATGTGCGGGATCACAAGGAGAGATAGGATTAGGAATGAGGAGATTAGGGGCATAGTAGGAATAGTACCGATTGGAGATAAAATGAGAGAAAATCGACTGAGATGGTTAGGCCATGTTAGAAGGCGTCCAACAGAGGCACCTGTTAAAAGTTGTGAAAGCATGGAGTTTGCCAAGAGTAGGAGAGGGAGAGGGAGACCCAAGAGAAGTTGGAAAGAAACTATTAAACATGATCTTGCCTACATGGATCTAACGGAGGATATGGCCCTAAACAGATTTGATTGGCGTCGTCAAATCCATATAGCCGACCCCACCTAGTGGGAAAAGGCTTGGTTTGGTTTGGTTTGGTTTGGTTTATAAAAAGAAATGTTTGTAGAAGGTTTTTACTCGATAAGTTGAATAAGCACGTATGTGGGTTGAACACGACTCAAGGGTATGAGTCAACATCCAATCCGGTGTGGTCATGTGAGTGTCTAGGGCAAACTGATCGATGTGTGGGTGAGTTGGTGTATTCTAGTCAGATGGCGACTTAGTGTGCATTCTTTCCGTGAATTGGCATAGTGAAGGTCCCACTCTTCAGGTCCATTTTTACTTTGTAGAATTTGATGATGGCAATTAGTGATCAAATGGAATGAATCTTGTTCGGTGCGAGTGGGAGATGTTGGCATTTGTGATGGGACCCACTTGTGTTTACATGTAGATGGACCCCACTCACAAAGATACACCCCTCACAAGGAGTCTCATGGTGATATGGATAAGGATAGCTTGAGTTTTATCCAACTCTCTATCTCTTTATCATATCTACATTCAAATTCAAATTGAGAGAGATTGATCATAATCATCTCTCAATTCGAATTTGAATAGAGATCTCATCACCCATTAGCCTAAGGGCTATATATAGACATGAGAGATATAGCTTGAAACAACTTTGAAGAATTCATCTTCCTTCCACTAAATTTCCAATTCTCCATCATCATCTTCTGCATCCAGGGTGTCCATCCTTGCCCTTGGATATTGAAGAGTGACTCATATGTGACTGATCGCTCGTAGACAGTCACAGATTTTCACACCATTGCCTGATTCAAGTCGACACTATCCTTATCGCGTTTGTAGCAGCCAGCACCTATAGATCCTTGCTTCCGCATATTTACCACCTTCATACCATATCCAGAGCATCTGCATTTATGAATCCTTGGGCCCGTTTGGTATTTTACTATTAAAGTCAAGTGGAGTGAAGTGAAGTGAAATGAAAAATATGAATAAAATATATATTGGGTTATGATGGTATTTTATTTTTAGTTGTTTGGAATGGAATATTGTTGACTTTTGGTATGGAAAATGGAGTTTTTTTGTCTTTTAGTTAATAAATGTGGTTACTTTTTGACTTTTTGTTGGAAAAGTTGGAGGGAGTTTTGAGAAAAAGTGCTTTTGATGTGATGTTTAGGATGATTTAACTTTACTTGACTTTACCAGTCAAGTTACCAAACAGGTAACCATTGAGACTTGCTCTGAAGAGAAACTGCATTTACCATACTTCCCCTGAAGAGAAACTGCATTTATAAATCCTTCAGACTGAGCGTCTGCATTTATGAAACCTGCAATTGCCTTACCAGACTTACTCTGAAGAGAAACTGCCTTTACCATACTTGTTGTGATGTGGAACCCATGACGCATGTAAATGTAGTAAGAGAAACTGCAATCACCTATTAACAACGTCTCTTCCTATATGCAAGAAGAATCTTCTTCTACAAGCTCATCTTTCTTTTGAAAGAACCTATTTCCATAGGATAAAGGAAGAAGAGGCATGGAGACCCTTATCGCCTTCCTTCAACAACACTCTTCAATACTTGCAATCCTATTTGTCTTCTCCTACCCTGTTGTGGCCCTCCTCTTCCACCATAGGAAGCCCTTCAAACTTCCTCCATGAGGAACCCTTGGCTGGTTCCCCATCTTTGTCCCCTCAAATTTGAGGGGTTATTTTCTCGAGCATAATATCCAACGGTAAGCTACTTTGTTATTTTTCTTCTTCATATTCTTGTTCTTATCCATCATGTCGTTGATGGTGTTTGTAGGTACAGGCTGATATTTAAATGTCATTTGTATGGGCACCCCGCCATAGTTTCGTGTGATGGGGATTTCAACTCATTCATCCTTCAAACTTCCTCCAGGAACCCTTGGCTGGTTCCCCCATCTTTGTCCCCTCAAATTTGAGGGGTTATTTTCTCGAGCATAATATCCAACGGTAAGCTACTTTGTTATTTTTCTTTTTTTTTTTCAGATTCTTGTTCTTATCCATTATGTCGTTGATGGTGTTTGCAGGTACAGGCTGATATTTAAATGCCACATGTATGGGCACCCCGCCATAGTTTCGTGTGATGGGGATTTCAATTCATTCATCCTTTAACAGGAAGATCGACCGGTGGAGGCCATTTGCTGGTGTAAAGGCGCAAAACAGTTCCCTCCCTTGCTCACATTGAAGAAAACGCCGTTCAAGTCATGTTATCTTGGGCGACAAAAAAGACAATCTACAAAGGTATCATATCTTTCACAAACACCCGTTCCACTCTGTAGCTTTTGCCGCATACATTTTAATTGGGATTCTCCAAAATAAAAAAATTTGGAATCGATTTGTAGATAGACTTTGACAGTTGTTGGATCAAAGACCACAAAATAGATGGTCAAAATAAAAATTTTGCACTCTGTTTAGTTTTGCTACATTGGATGCTTGAACTATGTCCTTGGACACACGTCCATATCAAGCGAAGCAAAATCCAGCGACAACTTTCCTCTCTCTATGGGTTAACCTTTTATTTCAGAATATCCAGGACAACTTTCCTTTTTATGGGTTGACCTTTTATTTCATTCTCTTATGTTCAAAGGATTCTGCCAAGAAAAAAAAAACATTCGAAGAACCTTATTTGCATTAAATTTGAGGTGACTACTCTAAATATCATTAAACTTGAGTTAATTTAATTGGGATTAACGTTCTCAGTTTGTCTTGAGTTGGGGAGACGTGAGAATTTCCATCAGTTAGAGAAAAATATATTGGTGTTTTATATTCAAATTTCACTTGGTCATATTAGACATGCTAAATATAATTGGTTTGTTGTTTTTTCCATTTTTAATATAGGATTTAAGATTCTAGTTGGTTGGAAGATTTTGCCGGTTTTCTCTGGTGTTCATCTCGACCCCTCCCGGTGCTCAAACCCTGAAGAATTTAATCCATGGAGATGGCAGGTTAGTCCCCTTGTTCTAATAATATGTTACATTAAATTTTTGACGTTGACAAAACAACGTAAAGATTTTTTTTTTTTTTTTGCAGGCAGATGATACGAGAGAAACTATTTCAGGCCGCAATGATTTCACACCTTTTGCAGGAGGCAAGAGACTTTGCCCAGGCTATGAACTTGCCAGCCAAGCTTGAGACTGCCGTATTTCTGCACCACCGGGTCCTGAACTTCTCTTGGATCCCCTTGATTGACACTATTGTCCCATGTATTTTCCATTTTTCGACTTCAAACATGGTTTCCCTATTTCTATCAAACTCAAAGGGGAAATAGGGAAACCATGTTTGAAGTTGAGAAATGGAAAGGACATGGGACAATCAGTGTCAATAAGGGGGTCCAGGAGAAGGACGAGGTGGTGCAGAAACACGAAAGTCTCAAGCTTGGCAAGTTCAGAGCCCAGCAAAATCACGTCATAAATTTATTATAACTTGTTATTAGAGCAGGGCTGACTAACTTGCCATATCCATGGATTAAACTCTTCCGGATTTGTTTGTGGGGAGGGTTTGAGATGAACACCAGAGAAAACTGGTAGAATCTTGATGGAATCCAGGTCTGGGATCCATAACAGAGAAGTAGAAAAAAAAAAAGTGACTCTGGTGACATTAATTGATTTTTAGTCATGAAATTGGGGGAATTAATAAGTCGATTCCCCTTAGATAAATCCAGAGAATATTTATGTTTTGTAGTGTCAGTTAAGTTTGGCTGTGTTAGAGTGTGAATATTTATGTTTTGTAGTGTCAGTTAAAGTTTGGCTGTGTTTACGTTAAAGTCCTCCTATATAATTACGTACTGATTATTTATCTTTTAATATATCATCCCTCTTATTGAAAAAAAAAAACGAAAAGAAGATGACATTGATTAAGTTGTTTGTTTTTTTATTTAGTGATTTTGTTGTGGGATCCGGCTAAAAAAAAACTCACATGGGGGAGCATCCAAATGGTCTTGTAGGTGGGCCTGTTGATCGTGATTGGGATGTGCAGCCCAGTGGATCGGTGGGGGTGGGGCCCAAGCCATGAAATTGGGGGAATAGGGCTTAAAGGGGAATTAATAAGTCAATTCCTACGTTAAAGCCCTCCTATATAATTAAATACTGATTATTTCTCTTTTAATATATCATCCCTCTTATTGGGAAAAAAAAAAAAGAAGATGGCATTGATTAAGTTGCTTGTTTAGTGATTTCGTTGTGGGGTCCGGCTAAAAGAAAACTTACATGGGGAGCATCCAAATGGTCTTGTAGGTGGGTCTGTTGATCCTGATTGGGATGTGCCGCCCAGTGGATTGGTGGGGCCCAAGCCCTGCCTTTTCACTTTCAATCACCCACGCCAATAGATTCCAGTATTCCACTGTCCTTGCCCACATGTGCAACCCTGTTACATGAAAGCCATGATAATACGAATCTTTGTTCCATTCATAGGGATGTTGGGAGGCAACGGGCTTGATCCAGATCGGTATCTGGCTCTAGATCCAAAAGACTAATTGAGTATTGACCCATGTCTTCAAATCTATTGAAACCAACATCCAACTTTCAAAATTTTTGTTTAGAAATGTTGGTTGAGTTTTTTCCCAGTATGTAAATAGAATCCGCCTTTGTTAAAAAAAAAGACAAATAGAAACAAAAATTGAAGTGTTGCTGGGTGGAGACAAGATTTTAATACCCAGCTCCCACATCTATCATAGGAATTATATCTGGCAGACCTGACTGAAGCTCAGGAGATGAATTCTTTTGTCAACGTGTTCCCACAAACACATTTTGCAAGTAGCTTCTCAACCAACATACATAATTTTATGTCATTCTCTTTTCTTCTCCTTTTACATGTGATTCTTTATGATCATCTGATCCAGATTTCTTTAGATTGACCATTATTGGTTGATTAGCTTATTTGATCTGTCTTCAAGGGCCCGCTTGGTTTCATGTTTCAGCAGAAGCAAGTCAATACTTCCTTTTTTTACTCTTTCTGCATTTGTTGTTTTGGTTACAGCTTGATACTTGTTCCCTTTTGCCAACTATTATTACACAATTTACATAATCCAGCAATTATTATATAAATTAAGTAGGCACATCTTAATATTTGACTTCATGATGGACTTGTAAAAACATATGAAAACGACAAATGATGAAATGTGTTTTACATGTGACTCATTTGTATATGTAAATAAATCACATGCGCATTATTTACATAGTTGAATCATTTTACTTGAGTTTCATCTACAATTAATTATCTACTATTAACGCATTTTGTAAAAGAATTGTTAATCAAAACTCAATAACAATGATCAGAGATTTTTATGCCATAGAAAAATATAAACCATGAGCGTTATACAGGCTTACAGGCTTACGCCAGCTTATACAAAAAAATGACTGTTAAAAAAAAATGTCCCAAGAGACTTTCAAGTATACGTAAACAAAAAGTCTACATAGACTAACCCTATGATATCCATGAGTATGACATGATATCCTCATGGATATCATAGGGTTAGTCCATGTAGCATAACTGATACGTAAAAATCACTGCAGGAGTTTACTCGCATTATTTTATTATATATGCTTACGTTATTAGTTATAATATATGTAATCATTGTTATCCTTATAGTTGTTACATCATAATTTTTTTATAATATTCTGATAATTACAATTATTTATAGTTATTTTATTACCTCATAGATAAAGCACATCCATTAGTAGGATGTGCAAGGATGGCTGGGTCATTAAAAAAAAGAAAAAAGAAAAACAGATTGACCGGGTGATCACAGCTTGCACTGCTTCTACAAATAGCCATTTACCACTTAGTTGTATGATGAAAAAACCTTATGTTATTTTATAGCCCATTTAAGATAGAATAAGACTTCAATGATGATGATGATAATGACTTTATTATGGATAATCTAAGGTGAAGAGGGAAAGTTGTGGTCAATTGTTGCAAGTGTTTGGGAGATGAGGAATCGGTGGACCGCCTCTTCTTGAATTGTAATGTTGCTCAGATGATTTGGAGGTATGCGGTTGACTAGTTTGGGTGCAGTTGGGTCTTCCCGAAGTGCATCCAAGAACTTTATCAAGCCTGGTATCCAGCAATTGGATTGCCCAAGGGGAAGGAGTTGTGGAGGTTGTCCTTTTTAACAGTTATTTGGATCTTATGGAAAGAAAGAAATTCAAGGTGTATTGAGGGGAGATTTGAGAATTGGAGATCCTTGTTGGAAAAGAATAAGTTCTCGGTTGCCTCTAGGGTAATCATTAGTCATCATTTCAATGACTACTTTTTCGATCAAATTCTGCGAAATTGGAATAAAGTGGATCTCTGTAATGTAGTTTCTAGTATACTTTGGTGTTGTTTTGTTTGGTGTTTTACAGTTTTGAGTCTCTCGTGTCGTGTAGTTCTCTTGAAGTGCTAGCTTTTAATGAAAAGTTACCATTAAAAAAATTAGAAAAAAGAATATACCATTAGAAGCCTTGGTTGATGTCTTTTAGTCATGAACATATTGCCATAGGCATCTACCATATCCGTGTCCATATTTGAGCATCATAGCTTGAAACTGCTTGGCAACTCTTGAAATTTTGTTCTATATTTATATATATTTAACAAAAAAAATTGCTTTCCGTGAAAATTTCCCAACAATATCTCAGAAGAATCCCCATGATTTAAAGAAAATCCCATTGTTTTTCTGAGAAGATAAAATCCTGAGAAAGAGATTCGTGACACTGGATGCAATCTGGGATCTAAAAGATGAAGATTTCAGGTTTCTAGTTTGACTAATATGCCTTACTGTGAATTCCAATCCAAAACTCAGATGTAGGTCGCACAAGAAAAATCTCAGACAGGATTATACCGTCGGCCTAGTGTGTAGAATGAAGACTTGTGAAGGATGAAGGAGTACGCCATGCTAAAGTTACTTGGAGGATCAACAATTCTGCTCAGGCGCTGATGCGCACATTGAACTATTCATGCGGCTGAGAGCCTCACAGTCCAGGCACAACGGCACAATTATAAGGGGCGTCGATATGAATGTGCACATTTTACTGTTTTCAACTCTTTATTGTGTATAGTGTTTTCTCTCTTTCACAATGTTTTGATTTTATCATGATATGTGTAACAACAGACCAAAAAGATCCATCCCTGTGGTTGATTAGATATCACCTCAGACATGGAATAAAAACTGTATATAACTTGTCTGAAGTTGACAGGTTTTCAAATAAGTCAAATGAACTTAACATGCTAATATAACTAGTAATGAGAGTTTATCTTGGACACGTATGCTGCCATTTTGAATTTTCATGTGGTTGATCAAGAAGTTCACCGATAAGAAAACTATAAAGTTACTAATACTATAATGTAATATGTGCTGATTCTTCTAACAAAATGTGCATGTAACAGCTGTGAATAAACTAAGTCATCCAATTTTCTCTCTTTGAAATTAAGGGGTGATATTTTGAAAGACCCAGCAATTGAGCCCAGTAAAGATATGTTCATGATGACCCTCAAAATTACGACCTCATACTCATACCAAACCCCTGAAAATCCCAGCCTTCAAACCCTTATTACAGTCCCTATATTTGGTAATCCCACTAATATGCTTGATTGCAATGTCAAATTTTAGAGAGTTGTTAGACTCTTTCTTGTATTCATTCCATGTGTATGTGGTGGTCCCACCAATATGACAAATCCCAATATTAAAGCCTTCAACATTGTTAGCAAAATGCGGGTGCATGTTTTGATGATTGGTCTCTATTCCTGGGTGTGGTAGCCACGGCAAATTGAATATTTCCTAATAAGCACTTTTCGGATTCTCATGGATTTTTGTAATTATTTTCAGTGTCATTATATTGAATATTTGAAAGTGGGAGTTCATAGAAGGTTTTTTTAGAGAAATTTATCCGAAAGATCACCTTAGATGGCCACTAACCAAAAAAAGCCCTAGTAGTTTTTATGAAACAAAGCTGGTCTTCCCGCCAAATTTTTCTCTTTTTTTTTTTTTTTTGCCCTTTTTTCTGAGCGTCGACATCGTTGCTCATTTCAATGGGACTAAGCATCTCAAGATTATGCGGAGCAATGTCGTCGTCGCTCATTTCAATTGAACCAAGTGTTTCAAGATTCTGCGAAGTGACGTCATGTCGCTGTCACTCATTCTAACCTTTTGCAAGACTTCACAAACATTGGGGGACGACGTCGATGCTGATCATGGTTTGGAAAAAAAAAATTCATTAGATTCACTATGATGTTCACATGAACTACATCATCCAAAAAAACCAACATACATCCTTTGCATGCTTCATTACAAACACAATTATAAAAATTAATTAGATTCGGTACCTGCTTTAGTTATTTTAAAGAGAATTGGTGGCAAAAGCCAGACTCAAATCAATAATGAAAAAATGAATCTCTAATGAAAAAACAATCAAATCTTAAAAAGACCTAGAAAACAGGAAGAGGAAGAGATGCATTCGTACCGAGGAGGAGATGCATTCGTACCGGTGATGGGGAAGAAGAAAGGGAAAATAAGGGTTTGGGGGATTTTGTAAGATTTAAACGAGCGACGAATGAAAACTTTAGTAAAAATCAAAAGTGGTCCTCGGGGACCATTTTCGTATCATATGAACTACTGGGGCCTTTTTTTGGCCAGTAGACATCTAAGGTAATTTTTCAGGTATATCCCTCATTTTTCTATCATCCCCTGAATATTTTTTTTTGTTATTTCTTGCAATAATTAATGGCACTTCTCTTCTAAATTTATATATTTCTACTTTATTTTGTTTCTAATTTATTTATGACGTAATGTGGTCCTTTTGCACCGACCATAATTGGTCCTATTATTTTTCTCACAATCATGCTTGGGAATATAGTGATTTTTGGGTTATGGCCGTATCCTGTCAGTTGCTCAATTAATTGAAATCTTGAATTTTAAAAAGTTAGAAAATCTAGAGGTTGCTAGATTAACTCAATATTTGAACCTAAGAAGAATGATCCATGCGTTGATTGGTAGGGGCATATTTTTACCATTTTAGATTTCTAATAAGTTATTTGTCCTTTTATTACCTTTCCTTATTAAATTAATTATGGTTAATAAAGATAAGTTAGAATAAGAAAAAATATGCAGCACTTACTTTTAGTAGAACTTTCGATTCATCTTTTTTTTTTTAAGATTTCAATTAAAGGGCTTCCATAAAATTATTTACTTTTTTTTTTTAATCGGGCCTAGGCTCTAGTAAAAGGAGAAGTGCCTCACAAGACACAACCCAGTGGTAACTGTTCTCATTGAAGCAAACCATGGAGACTACCACAACAAGTGTTGAAGAAACTGTTGCCTTCGAAATCTTGTTAAGATTCAAATTCGTCTTCAAAAGTTGAAAATTCATAATCTCCATTCACTCAACCAACAATGACATTGACATTGACATTGACATTGACATGCGATGTATAATAAGTCAAGCTCAAGCCTAACCCTCTTTGGTACAATGAAGATGGGAGCTCCCTTCGTGGAAAGTTGCGTCCAAAGGAATGTTCTCCCGATTGAAGTACTTTCTCAACTCTAAGTCCCCGGCGGACCCACGTTATAGGTGGCGGATGCGGTCACCCTAGGAATAGGACCATGGCCCACATGGACCATGCACCATGTGGCGTAATCCGGCACCACCTAAGTAGCCCTTTTAATATCCAAACATTCCTTCGATTCCATTCAGAGCCCCAGCCCCAAATTTAGAGGTGTAAAAACAAATCGAAAAACTGTCTAATCAACCGAACCGAACCGAACAGCTAGTTAATAACCGTATTTTACGGTTAGGTTACACTAACAGTTAGTAAAATAAAAAAAAATCGTACTTCAAGATTCGGTTATGATTTTCCGTCTTGACTCACGGTTATTAACCGGACGATTAACCAAACCATTATACTAATAATAAAAATCTAACGGGCCTAAATGTAATATTTATATATAGGGATTTGATCAGGTGCGACATGTTCGCATGGGCCGTGTACGTAGTGGCTCGTCGACAGTAGGATTGCGAGGCTCATCCAACGGACAGGAAACAACATACCCAGCAACGGGTTTCTCCCCAATGCGAGGCACCCTAGCTTCCTTGGGTTTTTCTTCTCCGGTGGTGGTGGGACAGATCTGAGACAGGGAATCACCCAAAAAAACCCAGAAACCCTCAGTTTTCGACTGATTCCAACAACAGTAGTGGGTGATAGGGTTTGGCCGAGGATGATGGCGGTAAACAGATGTTGGTAGCAGACGATGATGGTACGGCCTGCGACGATTCGATTGTGCATCTAGTCTTTGTTCTTCCTCAAAGATCCCGTGCTTATGCTCGGCTAACCTATTTTCTTTGTGCAGAATCAAGTTTAATGCAATTCTGAATGAAATTGGAATTGTCTAGTGATTTAAGTGACTTGAATGAAATTTGATTTTTGCCTGGGTGAATTTAATGAGTGGAGAATCAAAGAGTGAATGGGTTGAATGTTATATAATTGAATTGAGTTCATCAGGGATGTAGCCAATACAATGCTGGGTCACAAGTCATGTTATTGTGGGGCTTAGTCTTTGAGCAAAAATGAAATTATGGAGTTAATAATCAACCTCAGTGAAATGGAGTTAGATAATTCTTGAATGATCTTTCAAACTCATGGCTAATTCCTAGTGTCGATTTCTAAACAAGTTAGGCTTAGATAATGTAGAGACGCACATTTTTTTTTGCATAATGTGCTCACGTTGATGAGAATTACATGGATGGCTCTAGTACTTCAGTACTTGAGTCACTATGACTCCACATTCATTCCAGTAACACCTGATGAACAGGATGGCACTAAGTGTATGATTATAGATGCGAAATGGAAACTAAATGCATTAGAAAAACCAATGTCTGAATGCACCGAGTCCTCATATAGGGAAAAGAGGAAATAATATTCTTATCATCAACAAGTCCACAACCAAGTATAATGGAGGGCACACAAAATGCTCATACTGTCTTGATAAATGGCTCCCAAAAACCCACGTGTCCTCCCAGTTTACTAATAGTATTGTTATTACTGGCTTCATCATTTGGAGAGTGCAAAGGCCCTGACTGTACAAAAATAACATGACAAATGCCCATTCAATAAACATGCACAACAAAATATAAACATAACAAATCATCATTCAGAAAAAAAAAAAAAAAAAAAAGTACAACATTCACTTACAACCTCCTTGAAGCCTTTAAAACATTTCCATACAACATCCCAAAATCATCTAAACAACATTTCGATACAACACCCATCTCAAAACCATCTAAACAACATTTAGATTTTAGATACAACATCCATCAACTTTATAAAACAACATTCATTTGCACCATCCCAAAGCTTGCAAACAATTTGCCACCAGCCCACTGCGACTTTCAAAAGCCACATCTCAACATGAGAATAACCCTACAAAATTAAGTTGTAAAAAAATCATTCGAATAATCAAATGACATGTCGAGACATTAGAACAAAAATATGATAAAAATTGTATGCATAGAGAGGTGTCAATGAACTTGTCAGGAGTAGACTTGTTAGAAGCATCACCTTCAATAATGAGTTGGAGTTGATGTGTGAATTCAAAGCATTGTATAGCTAAAATAAGTTTTTTGAACAGAAATTTTTTATACATGTTGAACAACAAAGAATTACAAAATAGCAGAGTTGTTGTCATTAATTCTAAATGAAACAATGAAAAATTTTGCCACAAAAAATTCCTGCAATTCAATGACTGAACTTTCTGTTTTAGTTAATAGTGAACGATTGAGAATGCCAATTTAACAAGCAAAAAAAAAAAAAAAAAACTGAAACAATATGTTGAAAACCATTTTAAGATGGTGAAAAATCAGTTTATGGGATGAACCAGTAAGGTCATTGATTGGATGTATTGGAAAAAAAATCTAATTCTTAATAGAGCAATTTAAAAAATCCAAAACCAAGATCTGGAAAACAGAGGATAAATGTATGCAATTTAGGGCTTGGGTAATGGGGATTTACCATTTAGGGACGGTTTGGCCATCGGATTTTGGGCTTCAAAACAGAGCTTTCCAAAACCTGTAAATCGATTAATCACATGTTCTTTTAAAAAAAGAAGAGAAAAATAGAATTCAAGAAGCGCTTCGGTGGAAAACGAGGGACAGAGGAACATGCAATTATGAAGGAGAAGACAGAGGGCGCCGTTGACTGTAACTAGATCGGCAATTGAGATGCGGCTGGAAGCTGGTGGGGTATTCTCCATCCGCTGGGGAGAAATTGGAGAGAGTGGAATAGATGAGGGAGAGATCGGAAAGAGAGACGGGTAGGGTTTTTTCTCGCTTGGAAAAAGTTGAGCGAGAGAGGTTGGAAAATGTTTTTTTTTTACTTTGTATGTCGTCTCCTATCCGTTGGATAAGCCACGCGATCCTACGGTCAACGAGCCACTTCGCACACAGCCCATGCGAACATGATCAAATCCCTATATATAATGACTTAAAGTGTGTATCCTTGCCAAAGCGAAGCCCTAAGTCCTCTTTCCCGCCTCACTCTCTATCTCTACTCCAGGCATAGCCAACCCTACTCTCTCTCGCAGCCAAACAAAGAAGAAGAAGAAGAGGAAGAAGAAGAGAAGAAACAAGAGCAAATGCGACTATGGGTACTGCCTCTCTCTCTCTCTCTCTCTCTCTCTCTCTCTCTCTCTCTCTCTCTCTCTCTCTCTCTCTCTCTCTCTCTCTCTGTGCTGTGTTTTTCCCCTCCTTCAGATCTGCTTTTGAGAAGAGATTCTTCATCCACACCTCGAGTTGCCTCAGATTGTGTTGGAGTTGTCTATGACACATCCATTCATCATATGTATTATTGTCTTGTTTTCCTTTTGCTAGTGTTTCCTTAAATGGTTTTCTTTGTTCTTTCAGTTTGGATTTCATTGTACATGGTATGCAGTGTATGCACATCTGTATGCAAAATACCCTTCGTTTTTTGTAATCTTTTCATTGGTTCTATGTTGATTTGATTTGTTCTCAGGCATGTTATTATTGGAATGCCGTATTCGACCAGCGAAGATCAGATCCATCATCTCTTCAAAGACATCGGCACTATCTCTATTCTCTCAGCTCCAACTCTCCAGATTCTGGAAATTTCCGCGGCCTAAATCACAACAATCCCCTGTAAAAAAAACCCTAAAACCCAAAACCCTAAACCGAAATCCCTAAAACCTAAATCTTTAAGCATATAAGTGTGGCATGGACAAAAGTCATCTGCTTTATGCTTTTAACCAAGTTTAATGCACTGATTAGTGTGTGTTTGGGTTTGAGTGGTGGTGAAATGGTGGATATCTTACACCAAAGATGTATTCTGATACATTGACTTGGGTGTAATCTGAAAGGAAGGTATCACTAAATCTTTGTAATAGAAGCAAAGGAATTTTATGCTTATTTAATTGGAAAATGAATGAAGAAGAATTAATGTGTATCCCAAATTTGAGAATGATTGGATCAATTAGGGTAGGTTCTGGTTTCATGTGATGAGGAATCTCCAAATATTATGGCGAAATCAATCAGCCAGCACTTACATGCAAACTGGCTTGATGGGCTATAAGAAAGTTGGTGTGACCAAATGGTCTAAGTTGACATCTTTTCCGCTGAACTGAAACTAATAAGTGTGAAATTTCTGAGGGTGCATTGTTTAAACTTTAATGGGAACTTTTTACAAACTAGGCAATTTATAGATACCACTCGTTGGTTTACAGTCCCATACATAGAATGTGGTTCATCTGAAAGAGATTTCTTCTCATATTAATCAAGAGGTATTCTCTTTGGATGGACTTCACGAAAGATTTCTTCTCATATTAACTTGATGGGTACCCCTGGAGAAATTATCCTGTAAGGTATATAATAACTTAAATTCTCCCCTATGGACCCAGTTGGATTGGGAACTAGACCTTACTATTAGTTAGGTCTAGAAAGAAGGTCCATGCCTTTTTTCAGTCAGGTCTTTCTGATAGGAGGGCAATATAAGGTCAATACACATCTCTATTGACTGGCCAGGTTCATGTCAGGCTGGCTAGTTATTTCCTTACTTTCTAAAGCCCAGTTAGAAATAGGAATAAACTACAACATAAGACATACCTAATTAATGAGCAAACTAAATTATAGGTTATTCAAACAAACCAATATGTGCTTAAACTCTATTTAAAATGTAGTGGTTAACCATGCATTAGAATGTACTAGCTAACTATGTGTGTGTGACATTTACTAATATCACAAGAAGAACGCTAATACTCATGCTCAATTTTCCAACCTGATATCGCAGTACCAGGGGTCCATATCCTAGGAGACACATGTAATTATTTTGGATACAAATTAGGAACGTCAATGGTGACTCATTGCTGGTATAGCTGCACTTCTCAAAAGTGTGCGCACCCAAATTGGTCACCTTCCGCTATAAAATCGCCTATTTTGACGACAGTTAATATTATAATTTCTTGTGTCATTTACTTTGAAGAGTAAAGGTCCCATGATGGTGGTCTTTACGGTCTTATGGCGCGGACCACTGAGTGGAGCCAACCTTTGGAGCCTATAGGAAATAATGGGACAGGGAGATCAAAAGATGCAAGTGGGGCCAACCTAGATGTCAAATTTGAAGTCAATCTAATGCTCTAACCCCTTCAACAGTGGGTCACATGTATAACGACTTTCTATGAAACAACCAAAATCAAATGGTCCATCCATTCGGATCTGTGTAAACCTATGGGATATGTGTTGTCCATTTGGATGGGCATAAGGTGGGCCCCACTCGGTGGTTCGCTTACTTTAATATCTCATCTCGAGTATGTATTTTACTACCTCCATCTGCCTCTCTTTCTTATTTGACCTTGTTTCAACATTCACTAAAATGCTATTTTATTCCTTTTTTGGCTTCAAATTAATGAAATGAATTCTTTACCTTTGATTTGCATTTGAGGTTTTACTAATCCACTTTAACATCCACACTAGCTATCATTAGTTCATGTTTTAAATAAATTATAAAATCATTG
This sequence comes from Litsea cubeba, assembly GCA_012931725.1. NCBI lineage: Eukaryota > Viridiplantae > Streptophyta > Magnoliopsida > Laurales > Lauraceae > Litsea > Litsea cubeba. The sequence continues at coordinate 29,171,998 of CM022949.1, forward strand.
TTAATTTATTTTTCTAAACTGCAGTGATAAAGCCATCGTGGTTTTCAGGGACTAGGTGGTATAGGAAAGATGAAGGTATGTTTATTATTATTATTTTTTTGTTAAATAAACAACAATAGGGAAATAGGGATAACACTATTTTTATTTTTATTTTCTTTTTACCTTTTGCATATATTTTAGCTAAATTGCACGCATTAACATGTAAATGAGGATGAGATGCTGAAATTGTCCCTCTCGGGTACACTATATTTCTTGAATTTGAGTGTTTCTAACTTACTTTTATTTTTACAGTTTGCTATGTTCCTGTTTTAGAAAAAGACTCGTACTAGTTTTATAGAGGGAAAAACTCAATAAGTATAAAAGAGGTGGGGAAGAAAATAAAGCAGAATTCATATATTATTACAAGTTATTGAATTTTCATAATTAATGTCCCCCCAATTTATTTAAATAAATCAAAGAACTTTTAAAATTTTAGAATTATTATTCATTTAAAATTATAATTATTATAATTTCTATTGAAGATTATTGTCAATCTCATATGAAAGTCATGCATGGGCCGGGTCGGGCCGGTAAGGCATATTCGGGCCAGGCCCGGCTTTAGAAACACTTGCCCAAGCCTGGCCCAAGCCCGACACGGGCCATAAAATTAGGCCCGAGCCCGCCAATTTAATCAAGCTGGCCGGGCTGAACCAGGCTTTTCATCACTTTTGTTGGCATTAGAGCACTAATTAAATTAAATGATATGCATTTCTAACACAAGCCAAGCCGGGCCGGGCTATGGGCTTTCTATCACTTAATCCAACCCCGGCACAAAGCTGGTTAGGCCCGGATCGGGCTTGGGCTGGCCTGGCCCATGAGCACCCCTAGTCAGAGCAAGCCCCTTGTGGATTGGGAAGAGTACAATGCAGCTAGTTGATCATAAGTGAAAATTGTACAAACAACACTTGCGTACAATTTATGGGCAAACCATAGGCCTCCTCCCACCCTTTTGAAATCAAGAACCTATCTAGTCTGCTTGTGGCAATTCTTTCTTGACTATTCGACCAAGTGAAAGCTCTTCCCATAAGCGGTGAGTCAATAAGTTCGTTGTCATTGATGAATTCCGAGAAGCATTCCATACTGTGAGTGATGCAGCCCCCTCCTCTTTTCTTAAAAGGGAAACAAACCATATTAAAATACCACCTAAACAGTACGGAAGGTTCCACCCCGCAATGGGATAAGCCCAATAGGAATCCTGCTCTATTAGCAATTTCATTTGGACCATAAACATTTCCTGTAGCCCAAGTGAAGCTATCTGCAACAGTAATTAACTTGATAAATAAAGCTCTTGGCGACTTAGACACATCAACCATATGAAAAACATCCTCCTTCCACACTGGGATGAGACCTCCCAAAGCCCCATATGAAGAAACCCACTCCCAACCACAATTCTTTGGCCTGGGCCTAGATACTTTAGTCTCTTGAAGAAAAAGAAGATCGACTATTTCCTTTCTAACCAACTTCTTTAACATACGTCACTTTTTTGACCTCACCAATCCCCTAGCATTCCAACTTGCAATGATCATCGCACACAATACAGGACCGCACCCTATAAGATACACTGAGCTAGGTGCAAAGCTCGCATTTAGCCGCACCTCCCTTCCCGCTAACGCCTCTTCCTCCAACTCCTCAATGATTTTGAAGGAAACTTCTTCACTACTACCAAAAGAAACACCCAACAATTTCCCCACATTCACAGCTTCAGTAGCTTCCTTACCACTCCTACAAATCTCGAGACTTGGCCCCTAACTAGGACAATTGAAATGAACAACATCCGGTCTTCCTTTGTCAGTGGTGCACCCACTGGGTTCCGTAACCTCATCAGAGGAATTGGAAAGAACCCCTTTGAGCATGGATGCAACCACTGTTCTCCGGAAGAATTAGATTTCTTAGATTGGCCTCTCCACACCGTCCGAATTTTGGATGAAAGGAGAGGAAATGGGTAGCTTTGCTGTTGGACAGAGGCTTTACCCTTGAGGGATTAGCCAGCTCTAAAACTCTGACCATCGTTTATCCAGGCAACAGTCATCATCCAGGCCCCCTGGGCTCACCTTAGACCAGCTACAACCTAAAGCATGGCAACTCAGGACCAAACCCATGGCCTGTCCGTCTAAGATTTTTCCGTAGTGGCTGACCCATTTAGACAGTTCACCCTGCCCCATTTTACATATGTCCGAAAAGCTGCTTGGTTGAGAGGAAAGGAAGGGCTCCACGAAATTAAGAGGTATCATAGCATTAAAAAACGTTCTGAAAAGGAAGCCCCTCTCCTTACCGAAAAGGTCATCTTACCTCTGCCTTGACAGACTAAGCCACTGCAACTCCCCTTTGCACCAAACGGCGGACAAAGGCCCTTCACGGTTCCCAGGAATGCTTGCGGAAGGTCATCTTTGATAGGGTCTGCTGCAGCTGCGATACGGTTCCTGTCACAGCTTTTGCATCTGCCATCCTCTTCCGGAAATAACAAAAGTCAGGGCATTTTCCCCCACCGCTTCCAAAAAAAATCACCGAACGAGTCTTCTTTCACCTGCTGTGCAACAGAGCCTCGAGAAACCTTATCGCAATACTTCTTTGACAATGAAGCATCACTCTCCAAGTCATCCAGGAGCTTCTTTCCGAATGTCTCCGGCCCAGAGAGAAGCCTCCGAAACATAAACATTAAACTTGTGGGCCATGGATTAAATGGTTGGAGGTAATAAAACTAACTCCATTTTTTATATATGGGTCCACCATGAGTGGATATTTCCATCCCCCCGCCCCGGTCCTATGATTTGTTTGGACTTGGTGTGCCCCACCAACCGGTGTGCACGTTCTTGTCTTTTTCATTTTCTTTCACAAAGATCTTTTATCTCTAAAACCCACCAGAGTATAGGTATAAGGCATGAGTTTGCTTCTCCATGTCTTATATATGTTGGAACCTCTTAATTAAACAAAACCTAATCCCAAGGATTACCATATAACTGTCTGACTCTAAATAACACCATTAGAAGTTTACAATGCCATTTAAGCCACATGTCTATGAAAAATCCCATGTATTTCTTTAATGGGTAGTTGTATAACCTAAGAAAATAAACAGATATTACATGGCTCGAAACAGATAATATTTAAACTCACCACAAAAGAATTTTCAAAATAAATAGTAATTATAACCCTAACACTTCCAGAAGATCTTAGTTTAATATATTCTTTCAAATTCTTATTTTCTTTACAATTCTTTACTAGTGGATACCATTTGAAAGAAAATGATACTGGTATCCACTACCGGCCAACACCAGTATCATATCCTCTTACAAACTTGCATAACATCGAACCATAAAGAAACCAATAAAACCAAGATGCTCAATGTTATATGCGTGAGAATATGTGGACGTTCCTAATGGATTTGGAGGCTTCTTGCAACAGCCAACAGTGATGAAACGAAGAAGAGAGTTGGGGGCTTCTTGCAGTGATGAAATGGAGAAGAGAAGGGTTCCTGGCGACAAGGACAAAAGGAAAAATTATATATAACTTATTAGTTTGTGTTTGAGTGGGAATCCTAGGACTGGGAGAGTTTGAGATTGAGTGGGGATCCTAGGATGGGAGAGTTTGAGTCCGCATGATGGGTAATCTGACCCGTATATCTGATGTGGGACCCATGGGCAATCATGGCTGGATAGGTTCTGTACATGAAAGGAATGTCCGGACAGTCCCGATTGTTAAATATGGATGTGAAACATTATTTTTGTGAGTCAAATCAGGTGAGGAATTTTTCTCTTAACCAACTCTCCATCATCATTGTTTTCCCCTTTCTCTTCTCTTCTGCCATTACAAACTTACATGACCTTTGGGTTTTCTTTTCTTGGCATTAAGTTCATTGGCACAACCTACCAAACTATTACGGCCGACTACAATAGGCTGGCGGACTGTTACGGCAGTGTCTTGATTTTCTTGAGGCTAAAACACAATCCATTTTGTTTCTCTTTAGGGACCAACCCAAACCTTTTATTAAAGCTCTTTGAGTTTTACTTTTCTTGGTTTAGATTGGAAGTTCCTATTAATTATTAGAACTCTTTAAGATTTGCATTTGTTGGTTAGTTTAATACATATTAGTTCTATGAATTATTGGTATGGTGTTATTAATACTATGGTTCATTGCCTCTTCTAATTTCTCCATACTCAATAATTTTTTTTTTAGTAGGCTTATATGTGGATGATGTAGGACACAAAATGAGCCAAATGACTTTTTTTTTTATTATCACCTTGTCCCAATGTCCCAACTATGTTGGGGTTGACTTCATGAATCCTGTTTCTCCATTCCGATCGGTATTGAGACGAGCCATCAAAGCCTTCTCCGAAATATTCACCTGCAAACGTAATACAGACGAACTTCCCATCCAGATCGTCCGATACGTGTAACATGTACGCATCACAGATGTTCCGGATTGGAAGTTCGCCTATGCGTGAATATCTTCCATAATTGTGTCATAATGATAGCAACAAAAAGGCAGGCGCGCGCGCACACATATATATTAGGGCAAGGCTTTCTTTAGCTTTACCTTTTCTAAGCTAAAGCTTAGGATAAAATTCTATAAGCTCATGCTTGTGGGGCCCTCCCTTGGTCCATCCAAATGGACCAACACACAACCCCCCAGAATTGCACATGTCCACCAACTTTCGGTCAGATCCGAAATTGCTGGACCGTTGGATCGACTGTGTACCGATCTGAATGGATTGTTGACCATTAAACTTTTGGGGCCCAAGTGGAGATGATAGAAACCATGGTTCCGGCTGATTTTTTGCAAAGAAGAGGGTCCCGGGGAGTCCTTTGAATGGTATGCTTGATTCTACATTTGCCAACACGGACATATTCTTCAAGGGAATTAAGTTGTCATTCATCAAATTGGTTTTCACCAATGTAATCTAATGAAGTTTGAGAGTTTAGATGGATGGTCATCAACATCATCATTGAGGGGGATTGGGTTTCAGCCATCAGCCATTTTGGAGGGGCCACATAAAAATAATCGGCACCATTCAAGATGAAAAAAAAAAACCATTTATGTCCATTTACGACATAATCATATTGGTAAATATTAAACATAATAGTACATAAGCTTATAGGGATTTGAAGCTCAATTCAGATATGGTGTAAGCCATTTTTTTTAATCTATGATTTGCTCATTAATTTAAAATTAAGCATGAGTTTCAGTAGTAACTTAAAGACCTGTGCTGGTCTTAAGTGCAATACAGATTCCTATTAGTAATAAAGCATGATTGGCATGGATTCAATGGTCCCCATAAAAACTAGGGTATATGCATTTAAAAGAGCAACCCCCTCATTTAGCATTTTATATAAATCCATTGCAACTTTCATGGAGGCAATTGCTACCTTCTGAAATAGAATAAGTGCCAAGTGTCGCAGTTATATATGTTGATTAGCTCAGCCAAGTGGATTGACACTTTTGACTTTCGAACCTTCGTCAAATGGATGCCATGATGCAAACTTTGTTTTATGTAGTTAGTGAATGTATTAAACCTTTACATTAATTTTAGTTGTATCAAAGTAGAGAAACTTAGACTGTTTTAGGTCTTTCGTTTGTTTTGCTTCTCTCACTTGTATCGAAACATGGAACTCAGTAGCTTTTCATATGGACCAATGATCTATAATTCGTAGAATATTAAAATGTGATTACCATTTCTTTTATTACATTGCAGAAATCTGGCCTACATAATTCAAAATTGTGTAAGTCCAATATTGAATTTGGATCCGTCAAGGCCTAAGACCCATAAATATATTGGTGGGGTCACCTATGAAATTAAGGCCCCTTTGCGATAACCTGCTCCCATCGGGATTGATCGTGTCACTGTGTGAGAGAACCCCTTAACATCAGAGGGTATCATGCTCCTCATCACTCACTTTGTTTTACATGTAAATAAAATACTAACAAAAGTTCCTTTACCGAAAGAAAAAAATGAGAAGATTAATGATGTGTTCCAGATGTAATCAATCTGGTGAAGAGCCTAACTTTCATTGGAGTTAGATTAGTAATTGATACTATCCGGACTAGACATACAGATAAACTAATCCTCCTCCCTGTTTTTTGAGATTTTCAAGCGCCTCCCCTCCCTATTTTCGTGGTTTTCAGGCCCCCTCTCCTCCCTATTTTCGTAGTTCTCCTCCATGTTTCCACCAAACACCTTCTCCCCAATAGTCAATATCATGATAAACTGTTGCACAGCTCCAATAATACCAACTGCGCCTCCTACCTGCAAATCATTATAAAAGAAGTTAACGACATAGGATTAAGCTAAATAGCTGACATTTTTTATCACAATTTTCATATTTAATTGGCTAAAAAACTTACGATCGTAGGATAGTCAGGTGATGAAGTATTTAGGCCATACAAGATCCATATAATGGATGCAGTACATCCTCCGCCAATTCTGTATCCAATGGAGATAGAATTTTCTACCATCTCCCTTCTTTGCAAGGAATTCAAATATAATATTAGAAATGAGATTAAATTAATCAACATTATTTAAAAAACTTTTAAATGTAATGTATCTCTTACCAGATCTAGAATAGGTTGAATCAACAATATGGCGGAAAAACCAACTGGAGCATATCCAAACACCGCCTTCTTTCCATCCACATTTAGGATTTTTTCTATATATAATAAAAGCAACTACAAAAAACAAAGCTCCCGATGGTACTGATCATAAACAAATCGCCCACCCTCTTTCCTTAACGGTGTCTTGTAAATATGAAATACAAGAATTGCTACCTCTGCAACATTTACCATACTTAGTGGTACGTTTTCATCGGATATATTTGGTAATCCATACCTATAATTAATCAAATTAGAATATCTTTAAAAAAATTTTTAGCAACCACAAAAATAATGAGCATGAGATTAATTATGCAAAAAATAATTTGATTAAATTAATCAAATTATTTTTGTGGTTGCTAAAAACTTTTTTAAAGATATTCTAATTTGATTAATTACAGGTACGGATTACCAAATATATCCGATAAAAATGTACCACTAAGTGTGGTAAATGTTGCACTAGAGGTAGCAATTCTTGTATTTCATATTTACAAGACACCGTCAAGGAAAGAGGGTGGGCGATTTGCTTCTGATCAGTACTATCGGGAGCTTTGTTTTTTGTAGTTGCTTTTATTATATGAAAAAAAAACCTAAATGTGGATGGAAAGAAGGCGGTGTTTGGATATGCTCCAGTTGGTTTTTTCCGCCATATTGTTGATTCCACCTATTCTAGACCTGGTAAGAGATATATTTCATTTAAAAGTTTTTTAAATAATGTTAATTAATTTAATATCATTTCTAATATTACATTTGAATTCTTTGCAAAGAAGGGAGATGGTAGAAAATCCTATCTCCATTGGATACAAAGATGGATACAGAATTAGAAGATGTACTGCATCCATTATATGGATCTTGTATGGCCTAAATACCTCATCACCCAACTATCCTACGATCGTAAGTTTTTTAGCCAATTAAATATGAAAATTGTGATAAAAAATGTCAGCTATTTAGCTTAATCCTATGTCGTTAACTTCTTTTATAATGATTTGCAGGTAGGAGGCACAGTTGGTATTATTGGAGCTGTGCAACAGTTTATCATGATATTGACAATAGGGGAGAAGGTGTTTGGTGGAAACATGGAGGAAAACCATGAAAATAGGGAGGAGAGTGCGCCATGAAAACCACAAAAACAGGGAGGGGAGGGCGCTTGAAAACCTCAAAAACAATGAGGATTATTTTACTTGTATGTCTAGTCCGGATAGTGTCAATAACTAATCGAACTCCAATGAAAGTGGGCTCTTCACCAGACGATTGATTACATCTGGAACACATCATTAATCTTCTCATTTTGTTTCTTCGGCAAAGGGACTTTTGTTAGTATTTTATTTACATGTAAAACAAGTGAGTGATGAGAAGCATGATCGATACAAGTGAGAGAAGCAAAACAAACGAAAGACCTAAAACAATAAAAGTTTCTATACTTTGATACAACTAAAATTAATGTAAAGGTTTAATACATTCACTAACGACATAAAACAAAGTTTGCATCATGGCATCAATTTGAAGAAGGATCAAAAGTCAAAAGTGCCAATCCACTTGGCTGAGCTAATCAGGGACCATCTTTAAGTTACTACTGAAACTCATGCTTAATTCTAAATTAATGAGCAAATCATAGATTAAAAAAATGGCTTACACCATATCTGAATTGAGCTTCAAATCCCTATAAGCTTATGTACTATTATGTTTTATATTTACCAATATGATTATGTCCTAAATGGACATAAATGATTTTTTTTTCCATATTGAATGGTGCCGATTATTTTTATATGGCCCCTCCAAAATGGCTGATGGCTGAAACCCAATCCCCTTCAATGATGATGTTGATGACCATCCATCTAAACTCTCAAGCTTCAGTAGATTACATTGGTGAAAACCAATTTGATGAATGACAACTTAATTCCATTGAATGGGCCCATGGCTCTGCGGAGATGTTAGGGTTCTTCTCCATGTCTGTCTCACTCAACCGATGTCATTTTTTCTGACCCAATAGGACTAATAACCCATTTGATTCCTATTAAATTCACACAAATGCACGGCGAGCAATTCTAGGGCCGATTTTGAACACAAGACATGACGAGCAAACCCATGCTGAATGCCACTACACCAACTCTCAAGCGGGTCCTTCACATATATTATTTTTTGTTATGCTGTATACTCAAAGTTATACACTCGTACACGGTACACACCAATGTCCTTAACTGGCTGGGCAACAAGGAGTTTGGGCACATGCTAAATTGGATTAGACTAGCTTTTTTTTTTTTTTTTTTATGGATGGGCCTAAATGTCAGCCGTAATGCAGGTAATCCCAATAAGCCAGACCCAAACCGCAGTTCAAAACTGATGCTGACTAGCTCTTACTTGTCCGACTCGAGTCATCTAGATATCCAATAGAGTGGGGCCAGTGGGCTGGCCAGACGAACGGCTGAGATTGTTGTAGAAGCGAGCAGAAATGGCCGATGGGGAGGTTTGTTGCTCGCAACAAGCATGCAGAAAAGAATAAAAATCATCTCTCTCTCTCTCTCTCTCTCTCTCTCTCTCTCTCTCTCTCTCTCTCTCTCTCTCATACGGTCCGAACCGAACCTGTCCTTTTCGCAACAGAATGCCTCCTCCCTAAACCGACCTCGCTCACTCCAATCCTAGCCCTGGCTGTCTCCGCTTCATTCTCTCTTCCTATCACCATCGCTGTCTCTGTTTCATTCTTTCTTCCTCTCTCTACGTCAAGCTACCTCTCACTCACTCAGCTCATCTTCAGGGAAAAAATGGATGAAATCACTATCACTTGTCCTCTACTGGTCTGGATGGCACTAATGACCGTAATGCTAATCCCGATGTCAATAGGGGAGAGCGACATTTGTGAAGAATTTTTGTTAGACCTGTCACCCTGCCTCCCGTACATTGTGGGTCTCCCAATGACGGTCGGTTTTACTATTCAACCCCAGGTTATTCTTGCTGCCGGCCACTCAGGTCAACAGCCTGATACCACGCCAGAAATCCGAGCCAAACGTGCATATGCGTCCATTTCAGGACCCCACTGCTGTTTGGGTTTCCGGCGAAGGTCGACAAAATCAGGAATCTGATTGTGTATTGCCATCTGAACAAGAGCGCTTGCGAAGAAGGTAACTCTACCGCTGCAATTCTTTCTATTCTTACTTTTGTATCATCGTCATGCAGAGGCTGCAGCTCCTGCTCACGAAATGCTTGTTCTCCGTTCAGTTCGGTGAGCGGGTTTGGGTTTGACCCCAACATCCGACCTGGTCCAAAAACAGGTCAGGTCCATTGAATGGGGCCAAGCCTCTGCGGAGATGTTATGGTTCTTCACTTCTTCTCCATGTCTGTCTCACTTGACCGTTGTCATTTGTTCTGACCCAATAGACTAATAACCCATGTGATTCCTACTAAATTCACACAAATGCACGGCAAGCAATTCTAGGGCCGGTTTCGAACACAAGACATGACAAGCAAACCCATGTTGAATTGCCACTACACCAACTCTCAAGCAGTCCTTCACATATATTATTTTTTGCTATGCTGTATACTCAAAGTTATACACGTACACACCCATGTCCTTAACTGGCTAGGCTACAAGGAGTTTGGGCACATGCTAAATTGGATTAGACTAGCTTTTATTTTATTTTATGGATGGGCCTAAATGTCAGCCTTAATGCGGGTAATCCCAATAAGCCAGACCCAAACCGCAGTTCAAAACTGATGCTGATTAGCTCGTACTTGTCCGACTTGAGTCATCTAGATCTCCAGTAGAGTGGGGCCCAGTGGGCTCGCCAGACGAACGGCTGAGATTTGCGGTTGAAGCGAGCAGAAATGACCGATGGGGAGGTTGGTTGCTCGCAGCAAGCATGCAGAAAAGAATAAAAATCATCTTCACTCGTCTCTCTCTCCCGTACGGTCCGAACCTGTCCTTTTCGCAATAGAATGCCTCCTCCCTAAACCGACCTCACTCACTCCAGTCCTCGCCCTGGCTGTCTCCGCTTCATTCTCTCTTCATGTCGCCCTTGCCGTCCCTGTTTCATTCTCTTCCTCTCCCCCTCTCTGTTTCACTCTCTTCCTCTCTCTACGTCAAGTTACCTCTCACTCACTGAGCTCATTTTCAGGTCAAAATATGGATGAAATCACTATCACTTGTCCTCTACTGTTTTGGATGGCGCTAATGACCGTAATGCTAATCCCGATGTCAGTAGAGGAGAGTGACATTTGTGAAGAATCTTTGTTAGACCTGTTCAGTAGAGGAGATTGACATTTGTGAAGAATCTCTGTTAGACCTGTCACCCTGCCTCCCATACACTGCAGGTCCCCAAATCACGTCCTTCGCTAATGATCGAGTCCGCGGTGAGGTATAAATATTTCCTCCGTAACCATAAAACACAGCGGAATATCATAATAAACAAATAGTATGATATTAACATTTCAGAGTATACACATCTTTCTTTTCTAAAGTGTAGCAAAAGATAACAAAAGTATATTAATTAATGGCTTCTATCAAAACCTAAGCCAAAAGAAGAATAAATACGAACTAACCAAAGTATGAAGGCACTCGTGTGCTGGTCACGACGACAATCCCGTTGACACACAACTCATACCCACCATTAAGCTAAACTGCCTGGAGCAACGCCTCCACTTTCCCAAACGTAGGTGTACCCGGTACCTATGCACCAAGTGCAGCATCAGACACGACGATCAGCAGGCAGATATATATATACACCATCAATAGAGATGCAGTACGAAGTAGGGTAAACGATAGACAAGATTATAAGAATGCAAAGCATTTGAATCATAATCAATCTGACATATACATCTAACAAGATAGGTGGTCCACATATGCTAATCACCACGGGATAGTGTCATTACCCTCCCTACTCTCATTGAGTTGTGGTTTAGATATACTAGGCACGGGATAAAAACCCGGCAAACAAGGCACAGGTAATAACCCGGCAAACAAGGCACAGGTAATAACCCGGCAAACAAGCAACAGGATACCAGTAACCATTAGTCATCAAGCTCATAAATTCAAGGTGTATCCGATGGTGTACATCCATCACAGAAATCACGATCTACGGTCGCTCAAAAATCAAAAAGCCCTAACATAGTGGTGCCCCAGCTGCGTCGAACATTAACAGTCGAACATTAACAGCTAAGTGGTACCTGACATAAGGAGTCTTATTCATACATTAGTGAAGGACTAGGCTTTCTTGCGTGAACAAGATTCATTAACCAAAGAGAGGACTACTTGTACATCATCAAGTCAAGATCCAAACTAGCAAGCTTACTTCAAACATCAATCCTCATAAGTAGTACTCATCAAGCTTTTACAATCAAAGCCACCTTGCCTCAACACTTCAATCAATCTTGAAAGGGATCCTAGGTACATCATCTAGGTTCTTCATGTGATCCTAAGCAAAGCAAAGTAAACAGAGCTAATGAACATATTTGTTACATGTAACAAGTACCAGACAGTACAATTCAAAATCAAAAGCGATAGACAATCCAAACCTAAGTATAGTGTTAAACCCGAAGCATCGTACATCCCTACTCAGTCAATGGAAAGAATTAGGGTTCGCGATACCCGAACAAAGTCTTCGTGCATAGATATAAAGGAGGGTATCCCGTTGCCCCACACCATTCACGATTGAGATAGGTTGAATCCTGACACAACCGGAATAACCGTGAGAAAACGTCGGCTCAAAACATTCTCACGCATAATCAAATGAGTCATCAAAAGGGTAACCAAAGTTCCACCTAAGTCCATCCAGTTCTAAGTCAAAGAGGCCCTTAAGAAAGAACCCCAGTTCATTTGGTCGGCCTCCTTCATAGCCGGTCGACATCCGGTCGATCGGGTACACAGTAAGAGTTGAAACATAAATGGGAATTGGCTCAATTGTCAGGCTTCAGGAAGCCTGACTACCAGTGTTGCCGGTGGACCGGGTGACCCCACTTCGGTCGACCGCGTGGCTTTAGAAAACAAATTAAGCTTTTGTAACCGAACTTAATTAGGGAGAAACTCCCTTTTCATCCACATCTGCATACAAACAAGAATAGGGCCTAGCCCTCTCCAATGACAATAGACATCCTCCAAATCATAAGTCCAGTAAATCCCATCCAATCCCACAAATCTAACCATTCAATTAAGAATCCATTTCTTCATATAGAACCTAATTATCATGTTTTCCAAAATCGAAAACATCAAATAAGCATGTGGTCATCTAAATCATCATCAATCATCAAATCAAAGGAGAGACAAGCATATCCAAGCATATATATATATATATAGATATCTACTTGCCTTAGGTTGAAAATGCCCAAATCCACAAAATCCTAGCTCCATAGTGCCCAAAATCCAAACCTAAGGGAAATAGTAAAAAAAAAGGAAATTAAATATAAAATCAATAAAGGGGAAGCTCTAAGCTACCGTAACACATTTCTACACCCAAAGTATATAAACCAAACCTAGGGGAAAGAAAAGCTTACCAAATAGTGAAGGGAATGGAGTGGTGGCTTGCAAATTGAAGATGAGAAGCTCGCGGGGTCCACACAAAGATGATGGTGATGATCGAAGGTGGTGGGGCAGCCTCTTAGATCCATTTCCAGCAAGGTAAAAGAGAGAGGGAGAAACTGAAATTGAGATGGGGAGGTTGTGAGGCCCATTTGATTGGTGGCCCACTTGAATAGTGGTGATGGAGGGTCTCTTTGGTGGTCCACTGTGCAAAGAGGGGGAAGAAAGAAATCAAAAGAAAGGAAAAAAAGTGAAACAGAGAGAGAGAAGAAAGTAAGAGAGAGAAAGTGAAATGGTGAGATGGGTGGGGGTTAACTCACGTTGGCAGGGAGGAGTGAGAGAGAGAAAATGAATGAAAGAAAGAGAAACGGAGGGGGGGGGGGGGGGAATGGGGAAAACAGGGAGAGAGAGAAATAGGGAAATGGATAGAGAAATAGAGAGGTGGGTTCGGTGGTGGCCGGTAGTGGTTGCCGACGGCGACGAGGAGCTCCGGGACAGTGGACAGCAAGGTTTGGGTGAGGGAGAGATGGGAGATGGGAGATAAGATGAGAGAGTGGAGAAGAGAGGGGAGAAGGAGAGCTTGGTGGTGGAGATCGCCGGAGATGGGGGAGCTCGGCAACGGCGAGGCAGCGGGGAGCTTGGAAGAGGGAGTGGAGAGCGAGAGAGAGAGTGGTAGAGGGGCTGTTGTGTGGAGTGGAATGAAAGGGAAGGGGGGTCTCCATGGTGACCTAATAAAGGGGATAGGGTGGGGGAATTACCAAACAGCCCTTAGGGCCTTAGGTTGGGTCCGGTCAGGTTTTGGGTCGGCTTCGAGGGTCTGGCTCGGGATGCGACAAAAGGATAAGGTCGAAATTAGGTAATCTACCCAATGGTACCAAAATCTCAAAAAGTGTAAAATACTAAAAAGCCCTCGGAACTTTTCGAAAATAGCGACACACACCCCTACGGTACCCAAACGGACTCAGATCTCAACCCAACTTCACACGCGCGATCCTAATGATTAATCGGACATGTTTGTCTTATAAGCAAACTTAATTATCTAAAACACAATTACTAAACTAATTACAACCTTGGAATCCCGGGACGTTATAGCACATGTAGCAGTTGCAATCACAACCACCACCACACCCATGTACCAAAACCCAACAATTTTTAGCCCAAACACACAGCACCAGGACCTTGTCTTCTTTAAACATCTCCCCCACGGCCACCATTTTGTGGGGCCCCTCCTGCATTTAATAGTTTATAACAACATTAGTATTTAACCTCAATTGGAATAACTCAAACCAAAGTACCATGTTGCTATCTTTTCCTTGATCAACGACCTAGATTTACATGGTGTTTTATCATAGCTTAAACTATCATAATTATTTTTTTCAGCCAAAATTTAACCATGCACGTGTAAGCATGAAGACTAACCATACCTAAAGGGCACTTTTGTCCTTGTAAACTGTTCTTAGATGGTCAAAAGTCTTATGGTTGGCATTTGACTACTGGTCAAGGTGATTGACCACTACTGTCAGGATGTACAGGTTGAAAAGGCAGGGGGGTATATCGAAATTGTCCTATTTCAGTTTTGCAAGTTATGGACAATCATCATCATGCGAAGAACAAGAGAACTAAAATCAAGTCCATGTCCACCATCAACCCACATGCACAAATTACAAAACCACCATCCACCCACATGGCCACAACCTACTAATGTCACTTGAAAGAACTCATAGCAAAACGCAGAAGAAAATAGAAGCCATGTATATACCTCTCTCACCAACAGGTCTTGGCCTGCACTTCCTCGGTGCACCCAAGAGCGACCCATCCCCAATCGGCGGTGACACAGGTGGAGGAGATTTTGAATGAGGAGACGGAGACGGAGGTCACAGAGATTTTGGGAGCCTTGGGGATGAGCGATTTTTGGCCGATTAGGTATGGGCCAACGGTGATGGCGATGAAGAGAACTGTTAAGAGGTAGACTCGCCTGAGTTTTGCAAAGTGGTCGGGCGTCGACATGAGGATCGTTGCATACAATAGGCGGGCGCCGCAGCATTTTGCTATGGCCTCTCTGCGCCCATTGTTTAAGAAGTACAGTAGAAAGGGAGAAAGAGGAGGAATTTCTTTTGCTCGAGAGAGAGTGCTTGATTCAATGTAGGGCATGTTTGTATAACATTTTTATGCACACATAGTTGATAGTTTTCACTGTCAGTTTGTTGTTGCGTGAAATTACTTTTTCGCCACGTCAGCATTTTCTTCGAAAGGACTGAAATTGGAATTCCTATGAGGTCATAGAAATTCTGGTTCTCAAATATGTCATTTCCTCTCTCATTTCTAACATTTATCAGCCTTCGATGTGGAACCCATTCATCAGAATTCGGTAGGTGGTCA
Organism: Litsea cubeba; assembly: GCA_012931725.1. Taxonomy (NCBI): domain Eukaryota; kingdom Viridiplantae; phylum Streptophyta; class Magnoliopsida; order Laurales; family Lauraceae; genus Litsea; species Litsea cubeba. The sequence goes on from CM022949.1 coordinate 29,187,502, forward strand.
GGACGGAAGAAATAATTATTAATTTGTTGTACCATAATTTTATACAACTTCAAAGGTCTTGATCCAAGTGATGTGCATGGCATCAAAGAAATGTGTAGTGCTTCTTACTGTCTCATGAGTAATCACTTTAGTAATTTATGTTGTCTCATATCATAATAAAGCGTGAGGGTAAGTAGGCCTATGAATGAGACGGGCCGGGCCGGACCTGGGTATGGGTTTGTCCAATCCCGTTCCGAACATTGGACGGGCCTACCAGAGATTGTCCAATCTCGGCCCTAAATTGAGAAGGCCTATGTCAAATCTGATCCTGTGCGGGCTTGAGCTGGGCCCGGGCCGTGGCCGATCACGATTCTCTAATTATTCTTTTTTCCTTTTTCCGCAAAAAAAGTGTGTATACAAACATGCCCTTAGACTTCCTGAGAATTTAGGGATGAGAGCTGCTAATGTTGAAACCCAAGCTTCTCTTTCCACAACCCCTCTATTTTCAAAATTTCTCTCTACACACCTTGTTGTTCCCAAAATGCCCTTCTATCCCTTCGAAGTTCACTCCCCTTCTTCTCCCTCTCCTTGGCTCCGCCCGCCACCCTCTCTCTCTCCGTCTCCCTATTGTCGCCTTTCGCCCACCGCCCTCTCTCCTTTTTTTCCCCTCCTTCTCCTTGTCTCTCTCCCTCTAACTCACTCTCTCCTTTTCTCTCTCTCCCTCTCCCTGCCGCCACCCTCCGCCCCACACCCTCTCTCCATATCCCTATCGGGTGAGTGTAGAAAGAAGCTGGGGAGGGAGAGATTTTGATAGAGTTCTTTTAGATAATTTTTTACAGGGATATATTGGTCATGTAAAAAAGGGTTGTGGCATTAGTAGCTCTTGGTAAGCACATGTTTCCATTCAATCCTTCCTCTTATATATGATTCATATATTAGGAAATATAGGTGCTTAGGGATCAAGCCAGCTCCTTTATAAAAGGATGTTAGGCCTCATTGACATGCTTATTATCAATTAATCAAGAGTTGTCCTCTGAGTTATCGTGAGTTATGGGTTGTTCCCTAATTTTGTTTGTGCCCTAGCGGCTGGAATCCATCTTTGGATTCGATCAATCCTTCGGGAGATTGATCTATTGCTCAATTAGTTGATACCATGTCTCAGCCCATATTTGGGGCCATCTCCTCTTTTTTCATTTACCTATTTTTTCCCCTCATAACTATCTCTAAGACAGCCAGCGTAAAATTTTGTCACAACTCTGACATGAATTCTGAGATAACAACATCCAATAGGATAGATTGGAATGTGGAAACAATGATGATGATGGACACATATACAGGATCGGGGATTCCACAATGATGATGATGGACACATATACAGGATCGGGGATGCTATTATGCACTTCTGAAAATTTAGGTTATGGATACAGATATGGCTATGCTGATTTTTTTTTTCTTTAGAAAATTTCTAAACTTTAATGAAATTATTATTTTTTTCACATTTCTTTTCAACATTTTTTAATATTTAAAAGTAAGAAAATGAATAGAACTATATGAACCAATGGACTCAGTGTAGTAGGATGTAGGATAGCTAAAATTGTATTTGATAAGTATTTGTGCAGTATCAAGTACCAATATAAGTGTCATATAGATGCAACATGGATATGTCAGGAATGTACAAGTATCCAGGTATTTGCATCCAAGAGCCCAAGAAGCCTTAAAACTTCTGGTTAAAGTACAAGAAACCCATTTATGTTTCCAGCTAAAAAACAATGATAAATTGAGAGGAGTCCACTTCCATAGGCATGATCAAATTTGCTAGACAAAAATCCTTTATGTGAACAGAATTTGAAATTCGCATACCTTCGCTTCATCATAAAGTTTTCTTTCCCATGCATATAGTCTTTCCAAAGTCGAGGAATGTCTCCCAGATATCATGCAGAACTCTTCAACAAAATCACTACCACTGTCATCATCTCTTGTTCCAGATGCAAGAGGATTCTTAGATGACGATGAATGGGATGACAGTGAGCGATTCCAAGTAATGACCTTTTTCACATGCTGGGAGGGTTCTACATAGATTTTAGAAATAGGAGTAGATAAGGTTAAAAAAAAAAAAAAAAAAAAAAAAAAAAAAAAAAAAACACTTTTATAGACAATAAAGTTACTATAGAATAATTTGCAATCAGTGGTACATCAATTGCTTGTTGATAGAAGAGTGCCCTTTTGGGCACCTCAATTTTAAGTCCAATGCAAGCCCTAACACCCAATGCCAGGTAATATAGGTGCAACTCCAAAAGATAATTACCACAGAAACGCAAGTAAAGATGATTGCTTCCAATATGTTACTAATGCTCCAAAAAGGAATGGCCATAGAGGATGAATTACATTGAGGAGCAGGGAGAGCCTCCCCACTGCAACAAACTAAATGGTAGGTAGCAAGAAAATATAGATGCTGATGACCTCCCTGTAAAGTGGAAAGAAAAAATTGAACTAAAGGGCTCCTTCACAGGATTACCAACCTTCAAATAAATATGATTTATGATAATACTCAACACCCAAGAAGACATCTTCCTCTATAAAACAATAATGCCACACCAAAAGGCAAGGATTACCTTTTGTCTCTGAACAGCTAATCTGAATTTTGTTTGCCTCAAGCATTCTTGAGACCTCCCTGCCGGATTCAGATGCTCTGAATAACTGATGTTCAATGTCCTTGATACTCGATAAGAAATCTTTAGCCCTGTGGGTAATGAACTCGGAGGGATCTTCCCTTTCTGCACACATTTCTTTCTCCGATCCGAGCTTCTCCTTCTTTGAGCCGGATCGCTCAGAAGAAGCATTTCTGGCCGAAGTCTCAGCTGACCCATTGGTCATAAGATCAGATTTGAGCATTTTCTCCTTGCCAATTTGTGTTTGCTCCGCATCAGTATTACTAACACCATTAAATGAATAAGAATTAGCCACAATCAAGCTACGGCTGCTTTTATTATCAACAGCTGCATCACCAGTAGATTCAACAGATCTCCGTCCAACTCCCGGGCTAATCGATCCAATCAAGAACTCATCTTTTTCATTCAAACCAGTCTTTCCCTCTTCCTCATCTTTTACAAATGAACCACCTAACTCCTCCCTGAGCCGTCTCAAATCCATCAAATTACCAAAATTCCGGCTGTAACTATTCTCTCCATGAAACATGAAGTTTTCTGTGGATGCAACGGGATCAAAGAAGTCCCACGAGGAACCAGGTTCCGATGGTGGAGGTCAAGGGAAATGTAAGCGAATCGTCTTCATCAAAGCGATTGAAGGACGGACTAATCTGAACTGTGACCACGGCGCTTCCGCCCGATTTCATAAAACTCACCGTGGAGAGGTGAGGAGAAAGGGGGGTCTCATTGTACAATGGAGAATCCGCCAGTTCAGCATTGTGGGAAGGAGATGGTGATGGGTAAGAGGAATGCGAGGGGGTTTTATCCACTTCAGTTGCAGAAGTAGACAATGAGGACTCAATCAAGACCTGCGCCTCTGCGAATCTTCTAAGAGCGATTCCAACATTGTGGAGAGATTAAACATAAGAAAGATGAGCAGCAGCTAGAGCATACCTGGAATCTATTGCTTGCTTAATGAACCTCTTCTGCTCTCTGCAAAGCCGGAGAGCTTCGCTCTTTTCAATCTTAGAGCCGGAACAACCCATTCCCTTGAGAGAAAAAATCCTCCACAATTCTAATCCAAATCCTAAAAAACCCACTTCAAGAAAACCCCATTCTCAAAATCCAATCCAAAAACCTTGCTGACAAAACCTCTCCCCTTTCTCTCCGCTGCAAACCCTCTGCTTGAAACAAGTAACAGATCCCCACTTCAAAAACCCCACTTTTAATCCTAACACAGAAAACCCACATCAGAAATCCTCCATTCTCAAAGTCACAACAACACCCACATCTCCAAAATCAGCACAGTAAGCATTCCCAAGCTGAAAACCCAAATCCCTCTTCAAAGAAAGACAAAACCCACTTCAGCAAACCTATTTCCTACAAAACCCAACAACTAAAACACGCTTCAAAGTTGAAACAAGCCACTACATTTCTCCAAACAAAGAGAAAACCGCTCTGATTCTGGACGAAATCGAAACCCACTTCAGAAAACCTCCGTTTTCGCAATCCAAAACCCAAGTCGGAAAAGGGAGAGTTATCTCTAGAAACCCCTCGTTTCCTGAGGGGAAGCAGAGACGTTTCACGGAAAAGATATGATAGGGAGTAGGGACAGATGGGTCATGAAAAAACCTTTCCTTTCTAAAAAAACGACGGAGAAAACGATAAGGCCGTCTCTCTTTCTCCCTCCTCTCGGTGAAAAAGAAGGAAAAAAAGTGGAAAACAAAACAGAGGAGGAATCTGCTACAGTTCTGCGAGAGTGAAAAGCCTCGTAACGAGAGACCGGTGCTGTTTTTCTTTTTCTACTTTAGGGGGATTTTTTTCTTCTCTCACTCTGCTTGGGTTTATGTTGGTTTTCTCTTTCTGCCACTGCATTGGAAAGTAAAAGTCTAAATGGCTTGAAAATGGTCGCCTGAAAAGTGGCCCCATCCCGTGCCTTTTCAGGCCATGGTCTGATACATATGTAAATTTGTGTCAGATGGGAGATGACCGAAATGCCCCTAGGTTTTGCGGAGGTGGGTTGAATTTAACGACTCCTTTCAATCCGTTTAGGGGTTTTTTTTTTTTTTCTTTTTCTTTCTTTCTTTCTTTCTTTCTTTCTTTCTTTCCGGAGACTCGTCTTTTGCCTTTTGGGCTATTCATTTATTAGAATTTTAAGAAATTTTGTCTAAAATTTTTTTGATTTTTTAGATAAGGTGGAATTGCTAAATTCTTCTAAGGACACGAGTGTTTTGGAATTTCACCAAAATATAAAGAATGTGAAATTTCCTAAAGGTCAATTGAGACTTATCATGTGCTAGAATTCATAAATTCTTGTAAAGAAATAGAAAATTTGAAAATGCAAGGGGACATGATGTCACAAAAACCTCAACCACTAGAATTTCAGTCAGGAATTCTAATAAAGAAACATATATTTTTGTGTCTGATGCAAGTGCATTGAAAAAACTGAGGAAGGAAATGCTAATACCTCTATAAATATGTGAGCCATATGGGAGTTCGGTAGAACGACGAGACTGCCCCTAGGTTTTGCAGGAGGTGGTGTGAGTGTAACGGCTCCGAAAGATTCGTTACTCCGTGGGAGAGTGGTGCCTGAACATGCAGATGATGCAGCCATGCAGGGGTAAGAGGAGAGAAGATTTTTGCCACCAGGCCCACCACCTTTTGTGTTCAATGACAGATTTATCCTCTTGGGTGAATTTTTTTTTCTTCAGAGAAATCATAAGTTAAAGAAGTAGAACTATGCATGACAACTAATCTATTGAAAGTCCAAACCGCTAAAAATGAAAGGCCTTTCGGTGTATAAGATATTTTAAAAAATAAGAGAGTAACCATGTAAGACTGGATGTTCGGTCAAAAATATAATCGAAATGAAAGAAAAAAAATGATTATAACACCATTATTTCTATCCAAACAATAATCAAGTAAAATACATCATATCACCGTTTTATTTTTCATTTCACTCTTTTCTATCATACACTTGAGAAGTTAAAAACTGATGATTAACTTTTACTTCTTTTTCCAGACGAAACCGCTCTCAATTTCAAATGTACATAGGTAAAGTTGATTGAAGTGTCACTTTTGTTTTACATTGAATTTGATTCCAACAAGGGTGACATAGGCAACTTTCCTTATTAGCAGTAACTTTGAGAGGGAAAAAAACACGTTTGAGGGGGCAAAGATGTAAATATTATGAGGTTTTCAAAAGAAGTTTTGGAGGGATTATGACAACCCTAGTCTTGCCCCCTTTACAGAAAGGACTCAGCTCTGACCAGTCCAATTTCTTCCCACGTGATTTAGCAAGACATTGAACATATTTAGGTTGAATTAGTGGTAAAAGGCTGATAAGTTGTAGAATCAAATTTTTATTTGATGACAATGATACTTGATCTGCCATCTTATTAATTCATCCCCTAACCTAGCCAAACCTCTGCATCTGTCATCCACCTTGGTAAATTTTACTTGGCTTGGGCGCGTTTTTTCATCCATCCAGGCCATTAATGTCATGCACATTATTGTAGATGGGCCACCATATATATATATATATATGCACCTAACTGTTTTAAATGTTGACCCGAGTGTAACAGTTGACCTTGTTCTTTAAAAACAGCCGTTGTATAAAAGCAACTGACCCATTGAGGTCCATTATAAGATTCGCTCGGGTCAATCAATCAATGAACCATGGTTAGTCATCCCAAATTCCAATCTTAGGGCAATTGAACATATGAAAACCTCACTCCTTTTATTCAAATCATCTGTTTTGAGGATGTCAATATATATGTGATTGGCAGGTTTTCGAAAAAAAAAAAAATCCACGCGCTTATAAAATGAGGCTTTTAAAAAATATCGCTGCATCTTTTTTTCTCATATGTTATAATTTGGGCTAAGCAAGTTGGGTATTATTGACTTGATCCAAGCAAGTCCTACCTTAACAGGGCTGTCAACAAGCCTAGTCCACAAGCCAAATTGACTTTGCTCAATCGAGCTTAAGTTCAATTAAGCTCATTGTCTAATAGATCAAGCTCAAGCTTAGTTCAGCTTGCCTTGGCTGACTTCGAGCTCAACTAGGCTTGATATTTAACAATCTGAATCACTATGTTCTATCATTTTTTTAGGAAGGATATCACAATAATTGTGACATTAAGGGCATGTTTGGTAACAAGCAATGAATCCATAGATTTGATGATTATTCACTGCCACTGGAATAAGGATTTCTTGCCGGGAATTTGTATAGTTGAGGACTTCATATTGATATTAGTGTCTATCGATGCATATAGCTGAAAAAAATAAAGTTAGGTGTACAAATCTACTTTAGTGAGGATTTTCAAATCTTATGGGGGTGGTCGGATCTGAAAATCCTAACAAATAATGATTTTCATTCGGCCAAATCATCAGGAATTTGCAATTACCAAACATGGATTTACCACAATTTCAGAGAAACAAAAAACATTTTCCCTAAAGATTTGGTTGCCAAAGTGCCCTAAGACCATAAGGCCACATTTGGAGAAAAAAATGTTATTTTCTTGAAAAGTTCACCAACTAACTTATTTTTTCATGGATATCTTAAGGTGTGGACAATTTTTCTTTTTGGTACAATGATGGGAAAGGAGGAGGAAAGTGCACATTTTCATGAAGTCACAAATCTAGCTTCTCGTCCTTGACCTCAAAATACTAATTTTCTGTCGAATCATTCTCACCTGTTTTGAAATTGCATACTTTCTATCACAATCTAGATGAATATAAAAATAAGGTATGACATTGTATTTTCAAAGTTAGGGTCAGATTTTGAGAGCCCTACCAAGCCTTTTATAAACAACATATGAAGCTTTGGGAGAAGAAAAAGAATCAAAGTACACTTTATAATATTACTCAGATCACACTTTACAATACGCTCCATAGCATAACGTATCATGTTATATTTTATACTGGATTTTATATGATATAAAGTTTACAGCCCAACTGCATCAGTGGAGTTTTCCTGCCGCATCCACCTCATATCAAAGCATTTTATGTATAAAATTAGTGTCTCTGCCACATTTATTATAATCAGTTACTCTCATATTCATCTCATATACGAGCTTCATGGATATTAAAAAGATTTTCACCTATGAGCAGACTTTACATGTTGCTTATGCAGCCACTTATGTGGCCCAAAGTTATGATGGATGAAAAGGTCTCTTCAGTGATAACAATCATGTAAAAAAGCAGTCAAATCATTTTAGTCACTGATTTAACATGTTAAAGTCTTTTAATTATAATTTCTTTTAGATTCAATTGAATGGTAAGTCAAGGTATGATGAGCATAAAATTAGATTTAGTGCTAGATCATGGGGTCGGTGATAATAATATGTAAAGAGCTGATCAAAGACGAGCCCAAGTGAGCCCCAAAGTTGGACAACAAAAGAAGTATGCTGGTAAGAAATTACACATGGCCCTTTGTGTGTCCCTTCTTTTTAGATGCATCTATTTGTTGGCTTGATCAGCATAGGGCAGTCAGTTTGAGAAAAAAAAATTATATAGTAGTGAATATGCTGCTGAAGTTGGACTTGAAAAGAGAAGAATGTGGAGACAGTGAAAGTTGTTCCAGATTTTCCGAAAAGTAGTCACTCAAAGAGGAGCAGAATGAGGACATCACATTCACATCAAATGGGGTGCTTGACCTCAAACAAATACAAATATGTTGAAGCTAAACCTTGGTTTTAGAGAAGAATGTTGCTGGTGCGGTTGTACACGGGCCAGGCTAGCCTTTTTTAAACCTCTCGAACTCCATCAAGGTTAAGGGTTCTGATGAACAGTTCATTCCCGAACTCCATCAAGTTTAAGGGTCATGACGAAAGAGAAGATGGGAAATAAATATCTAAATATCTATATAATATGGGAGCTCAGGTTTTGAGTCCTGGGACATTGTGGACCCTTGGATCTATGTACATAAATCCAAGGGATATTTTGGACCCTTGGATTTAAGAGGGAAATGCAAAAGGGGCACCACGTTAGAGTTATTTACATGTATTGCCATCCCTTTTTCATTTAAAAGAAAAGGGGCTAAAAGTTGGAGAAATTTACAAGTTTTTGCCATTTCATCAAAAGCAAAAAGGGTCAGTAAATTTGAGTTATTTGTAGGTATTGCCATTCATTCCTCATTTAAAAAAAAAATCACTACTTCATTGATGATGAGATGGGACCAAGATAAGAAGATGAGATGAGCAAATTGGGTGAAAGTTTTCATGAATGAATGGAATTATATCATTTGGCAATCAATTGGATTTTTTCTTTTTTGGTGGAATCCATTTTATGGTTGGACTTGCTTTCAAGACGCATGGAACCTAGGTTCGGTCGATCTGAGGCATATCCAGGTCCGGTGGTGCGTCGTGCCTTCAGGCACGGGAAATTTCTAGTTACCTAATAATTCAAATCCTAGCTCAGCTGATTGAATATATTAGCTTTGTGAGAGTGCGTAAATTCAAATCTCTTATGTGACAAAACAAAAGTAATATCAAGGTGCCATCTTCACCCAACGCCTTATATGTTTTACCCTTTTTTACTCTAACAATTTTTTGGTGTGGAGCTCATTTGATCATAAATTTATGCACATTTTAGTTTTCTTCCATTGTATGCAAACAAACAGATCCTCAAGGGTTAAATATTACTTAATCCTATTGCTTTTGGGACACCCTGGTCCATGCTCAGAATTGTTTTATCTACTTATTATTATACATCAAGGTGGGCACTGGAAGAGCTGAGACTGAGAGCAAAGAGAAACCCAAATCCAACTAAATCCCTGATGTCGGGTGCCATATTTGATTTCTCTACACCTGAAAGGACATCATTTGTCATATAGTTCACACTTGACAGTTGACACTACCCTATAATAGAGTATAAATAATTCACTGGCTTGAGCATTTGAGCTTCATCTGGTCTGTGTCCTTAACTTGATGTGTGCAGTTATTCAGGCCAGGGTCCCTTTACCAAATATGCACTTGGTTTAGACTTCAACTGGCTGCATGATCCAGAGCAATTATCAAGTGAGCCTCACCATCAACATGCACCCTAGGCTCTAATCAGCTGGCTCATGCTGACCATTGATTGTGACCATGTAATTCAGATGATCTTCATTTAAAGCATTTTGTGTGCTTTAAACTTATCTGTTTTATTTTACTTTTTCTATTTTTTGTTATACTTATATTTTAATATTTATTAATTTTTACCCCTTTTATGTATTTTAATCATATTTTTTAAATGATATTAGTCTCGAGGGTTTCTCATCAATGTTGAACAAATGTACTTTTTTTCTTTTAGTTTTAGGCATACCTCAGCAAAGATATGCATCTATTTTGAGTTTTGTTACAGATATTTTTTTATTTAAAATTTTAGATACCTAGCATTATTTGGGAGCTACAAATAAAATTGTTTCCTTTTTTATTTTTGGTACATATTCTTAAAAATATATAGAACACATTCTCTTTTTAATTTCAACAACTTTCACCTTGAATTTGGTTTAATTTCTTATTTCATATAAAATCTTACGTTGTTTTATTACTCTTCATTTTCTTTGCAAAATGATTTGTCATAACCTTGTCAATCTTATGTTGTTTTATCAATTCACTGGTTTCTTTGCAAAATGATATGTCATATATAATTAACCTAACATTGTCAATCTATATGACAATGACATTGCATGTCATGCATGGAGATGGAGGATAAGGAATGTGATTTTCTTGTGGTGTGACATGATGTGGTGGATTGTGGGAACAGGTCCCATTAATTTTATGGATAATAACGTTTAGATGCTTTCTCAATAAAGTATAAGCTAGGCCAAATAAAAGATTAAAAGGTGGATGAAAATATTAGTTGAGCATCAAATGGACCATACCTAAGAAAAGAAAAATAATTAAAATATTAATTAAAAAAGATATTACTATAGCTACATCAAAGTCTGGGCAAGTGCCTATAAAAAAGTACTTAGATTTAAATATAAAATTATTTAAATAAATCATAAAAAGAATTTAACAGTGGAGCAAACTGGAGGAAAAAAATCAAAAAATACTGAGATATGGAGTGTAATGCTGGAAGAGGAAAGTTGGAAAAGAGATTTTAGGGAGTCAGAGAGAGAGTGTGTTAGATTTTCTAGAGAGATTTAGAAAGTGGTTGGAGAGAATTAGGATTAGGATCCAAAAAAAACATTTGTTGCATCAATCGACATATCAATATGGGATAAGGATGGAAACAAAAAATTTGAGAAAATTTTTAGGAAATATGGTAAGATTATAACTAATCATAGGATTAAGGGAGGAGATTTGTTTGAATTGAAATTTTAGTAGCCCACGTCAATGCGGAGGGTGTTTTTTTTTTCTTCTATATTTCTTTGAAAGGAGAGCTTCTGACTACTGCGGCGTGGCTCTCTATACGATCCCCCTCCCTCTTTAATATATATAATGAGGCCTAAAAAAGAATAGTCTTTCCAAATATTGCCACCACATGGCAACGCTCTCCATGATAATTGGAAGAATTGTTCATTACGAACACGAACAAGAACCTCCGTAGCTCTTATTTTTCTGCAACAAAGCAATTAGTACTTGCATAATAACCTGTACTCAGCACTGATATGACCAACATTACGATTTAAATATTCATGCATTAAAAATAACTAAAGAAAGCAAAAGAAAAAATAGTTTGAGTACCTATATATATGTAATCTAACAATTAGTGGCATAGAAAGGAAATGGGAGAAATATTGGAGTATAAAGGGATTTAGAATTGGAGTATAGAGGGAATGGCAAGAGTTTAGATGATCTTTAAAAACAAAGAAGAAGAAAAGTGGAGGGTAGATAAGTGGTTTTGATAAAAAAATAAAAAAATAAAATAAAAAATAGGTAGTTGTATGAGATAGGAGTGAGGAGAACATACAAGATTTTGAAAAATAAAAATAAAAATGTAACATTCAATCAAAATTATAATAAAAAATTAAAATTAAATTCAAAACCCTCGTCCTTAATATAGTATAATGGGGCCCTTCCACTGTTGGTGGATTCAAAGAATAGCTTTTGACGGAGAGCCTCGTACCTTTTATTACGCCCGAATTTCACCTCAATCGGAACTTGGAATCTCACACCATGATTGGACTAGAAAACGCAAGTAACCAACTTTTCCTTATCATTTTCCACACTACCACCAAACAAAGATGGTTGTAAACTGCATTAGGAGATGTCCACCGGTAACAAGTTTCCTTCATCAAAATAGAGATGTCTCAACTTACATCCATGGTACAAGTTGCTGTTGGTTGCTGCCTTCCAATGCAATCTCTATTGGATGTCTGAGTACAGTATACTTTGGAACTGCCCTCTCCCGACATGAAAAGTGAAGACATGATTTTCATCACAATTGAAAGGGTTTGAAAGCACTAGACTGCATTATCCTGCAAATACTTTTTTACCCCTCTCATTTCAAATTCCACATAAGACCACTAATGGGCATCTTTTCCAAATTACTTGGTCCATTGGTCTTGAGAGAAAGGACCCCCTCATGAGGAACTTGAAAATTTTGGAAATGATAGAAGACGAGGAAAAGAGAGAGCCAACAAAACTCCACATAAACAAATTGTCCTTGGCCTTCATTTTGTGGACCAACATATGAAACAAATATCTTAAAACATAGAATTACGACTCTATAGACTATTAAAAACACTGGGCTTAAGTGTGCCCAATGACCACATGCCCACGTGAGTTCCCTACTTTAAAGGACCAACTCACATAAAGACTCCAATATCGGTAGAAAACCTATATATAGGATTTAGGGATTACAGCTCCTCTCTACACAATATGGTTGCCCTATTGAGATCATACGGAAAGGTCGTAGTGGAGGAGCGTAGTAAATCCCCAATCAAAGATAATGGTTCAGATCAGGCGAACGCGATAGAGTCAAGTACGCGTTTAGATTTCAGATTTATATTGTGTTAGTCATATCAACCATATATTTATGTAGATCCAATAACTAACACAAACAATTTAGGATGTGGATTTTGTTACTTATATCCATCAAATAGAAAGCATTGTTGAGTGGAAGAAAAGGGGGGGGGGGGGGGGGGGGGGGGGTTAAGAAGGAGATGAACTATTTTCAGTGTTAGGAGGTCCACTCCAATCAACAGTAAACATGGCCAGCCGTCCACTCCAATCAACAGTAAACATGGCCAGCCTTGACATGGATTCCATAATTTCCATCTGCATATGCTGTTTTTTTATCATTTCACAGTCGTAGTCTCAAACAAGGCTATGAATGGGACGTCAAACATCCAATGGACTGACAATTGGGAGATTGCAACGGTGGCATTGGCTGAGGGTGATGTAGTAGAAGTGGATGTGTCAGTTCTGGCATCACTATGAACCCTATGAACTCTAGTTATTGGTGGCATCAATGAAGGCAGGTGTGACTCGAGTCTTAAAATTTCCGTGAATAAACATAACATTTGCAAATATCAAATGCTACAGGACGAGCCATCCCATCATGTCATGAATCCCCAACACACCAAGGGCTTGTTTATTTGTTGTATTTAGAGAATTTTTCTGTAGAGAGTTTCTAAATTCCCAGGCATAGTGGAATTCCTTAATGCTCATTTGTATTTGACCATTCAGAAATTCCACGAAAAAGCAATAGAGTTGAAATACAGGCAACAGGCCATCAAATCATGTTAAAAAAATCCGAAAATTTTGAAAATGGCCAAAAGGATGCTCGACATTTCTAGTGTGTTTCTGTCATCTTGCTCATTAGCTCTTGCGGGGCTTCCAGCCACTAACATGTTCGGCCCTAAGCGGCTAAACAAATCGAATCTGTTCGGCGACACATGCTAGACATTTTTTATTTGTTCAGCCCTATGTGGCCAAATGAATTAGATTCGCCTGGCATTCATCTTCAATGGCAATTTTTTTTTTACATCCATAGCATTTGCTTGTCACTGCTGTTGAAATCTTCAAAAACCATCATTTGCCTGTCTGTTGTTTAAAAATCATAAATGACTAGGTATGAGAGACAAATGAGGTGAAGATGAAGATTGAGGTATGAGTGACAAGAAAAATGACAGGGAGTGAGAAGAAGAGTAGGAAAAGAGTAAGAGGACTGTGGGAAAAATGAGTAGTTGCAGTAAAAAGATTGAATGAGGAGAAGGAGGGTTGCATGAATGCGACGGAAGAAGAGTTGCATAGAAGGTGGGTGTGAGTGGAGAGCAAGGGAAGATGTAGAAGTTTTGAAAAATGTCTTTTTGGGTAATTTCCCAAATGGGTATCTTGGTAAAAAGAAATTTAGTGTGCATAGAGCAAAAGTCAGTGTGTATTTAGCCACTCGAAAAAGGTACATATACCTTTCTTGGCCTTTTGGCTTTTTTTTTTTGAAAAAGGTACAGGTTATATTTTAATCATTCATTTCATAGCCTGTGATTCGATGGTTAACATATGTTGGGTTTAATTATTGAGTTGGCCAACTTTCCAAGCCTCTGTAAAGAAGAAAAAGTAAAGTGAGCTATATATAAAAATGAGAGGCATATGGAAAAATATTCCCTTAATATTTTTAAAACTAGATAAAGAAAGAGTAAATAAACTTAAAAAATGGAGATTTAAGTATGATTCATTTAAAATCAAAGTAAAAGGATTAGTAATAGCAAATATCATATTTTCAACATTAATAAAAGGAATTGATCACCAATCATACTAGATCTCTTATTGAATGCCTTAATAAAAATATCACTAAGCCGGTTTAATAATTCCAAGAGAAAAACACTTCCTTGCACACTCTATTATTTTTTAGGGGCATTTATTTCAAAAATCCCATTAAATATGGTAATTACAATTGAGGACCCTAAAATTTTATAATGACGGCTAAGGACCTCCTGCCCAAAATCTAGTATTTCTTTCAATTTTTGCCCTTGGTCAGTTGATGTCAATATAACCCTAGAAAAAAAAAAAAACGTTCTTCACCCCCTAAATCAACATCAACAGTAGAATAGAAGAAATAGAGGAAGGAGATCAATGCCCTATCCATTTTTTCTCAATCACAGTGAGAGAGGGATTGCTCGATGTGAACAAAACCCTAAACAACAAAAAACTCAATTTTTGTCGACGCTAACTGGGCGTTTTTGTTGACGTGTTGATGTCGACGAATCTTCTGTCAACGTCAACAAATTCACCGGGTCATTTATGCTGTTAATTGGGCATTTTTGTTGACATCAACACAATTGTATATTGATGTCGAAAAATCTTCTATCGACGTCAACAAATTCACAGGGTAACTAAATGTAATAACTGGACATTTTTGTCGATGTCAATACAATTTTATATTGATGTCGACGAATGTTTTGTTGATGTCAACAAGTATTACTCATGATAGAATAGGGAACCGGTTATGTTGACATAAAAAAAAACATAAAGCAGAAAAAAAAAAGATGATTTGGGCCGGAGGTCCTTGGCCGTTATTATAAAAATCCTATTTAAGGGGATTTTTATGGTAACTGTCCCTATTTTTTAAGAGCAAAAATGATAAATTAAGAATAGCAATGCATCCCTTTACCTGACCATCCCAGGACATCAATATTAAAGTGTGGGCATGCTTTTGACAACCAGCTTTTCATTTAATTGAAAGCAACGAATCCATCAGAAAGAGTGGATTTAATGCGGGTCATCACAAGGGTGGTCAATTTTTTTGGACTGGACTAGTCCAAAGCTTGCCTAAGCTGAACCCATTTAGTATGAGGCCTAAAATTAGGAGCCCATTTTGATACCCTAACATTCCTCAGATTCCATTCAAAGCCCCAGCCCCAAATCAGTGAAACAGAGAGGAAAACCTCTTCCAACTCTACCGTCTCTTCCCCTCCTTCGATTCCGTTTGCCGATAATTAACCTCCTCTCCGATAGCAGCGGCAGCAACAACATCGACTTCCTCTCCCCGTCAATCCAGGAAACCCCCAAATCGCTGCAATGTAGAAAAGCCCCAAATCATTATAGTGTCGCCGTCGACTCCTTCTCTCCATCTGGCCATCTCTCTCTAGCACGCTTTTTGTCTCTCTTTGGCAGTAACCCCAAATCTCTCTAACTCTCTTTGTGGCAGAACAGACGTAAGTTTTCTGTTCTTGATTTTTTTGTTAAAGATTTTTATTATACTAGTTGAAGGTTATGTTTGTTTTATGAGATGAGCGGATTTAATGTTTTTTCTTCTCTTAGGTTTGCATTTGATTGAGATTTGAGTATTTTTTTTATACCACTTAAGGGATCAAAATTTCCAAACAGTGATGATATTTTTGAACTAGCATGTAAAATGGAAATGTATATATCTGACTCACCATCAAGATGATGAAACACAATTTGAGAGCATCATCTAACACTTTTACAATGCAAAATTTTTAACTACAAATTGTGTGGTGGATTAAGATCCGATTGCACCTAAGTATTTGGTGCCAAAATCGCAAGATTGCATCAATGGGGTTCTTGATTATTGATAGAGAACTGTTGAAATTCAAGGTCTGCTAGTGATCTTTATTGGCCAGTTTGATCCATTGTGTTTGACCTGCTACCATTTTCTAATAACCATCCATTTAGTTGGCCCCATGTTTTTGGATTTTTCCATTTGCAACGAGCCATGTTCCTCATACCTAGACAAGGTAACTAGCGATGGATGCGGAACACCAAAACATGGACCATTAATCATTGTCATCGTTCATCACCACTACCTCCAAGGGCCACATGTATATACATATTAATTTTACCCTTTTACCATATCATTTTGCATTTCTTGACCTTGGGACTATATAATGCTTCCATGGAATAAGTATTTTAGTAATTTAATTCCAGTACATTAACCTCTGCTTTTGTTGGACAATGACAGTAGTTTCTTGTAAAACTTAAATTATAGGATTGATAATAAAACAAACTCATGTTTGTAAAAAATCCTATAATACTTGTCACTTCGCATAGAACAGGACAAATTTATAGGATTGAGCTTTCAACTAATTTCTTCTTAGTTTTTTTTTTTTTTTTTTTTTTAAATTTTTGGACGGTATTTTGTTGTTTATGATTGTGCTAAGAATGTCCATTTATAAATAAAGGTGCTCTCATATGGATTGGTATGATAGAGAAACCATTAGAAGCTCAAGAAAGGATAAATAGGTATTAGTTTTCACATGAGAATGATTATTACTTCTTTGAAGTTCTCTAAAGTTTCTTTATTATTATTGTAAAGTTTCTTTATTATTATTGTAGTATGGTTGCTAATTTCTTAAGGAATTGGGATGGGTGTTCAGTTCAGAAGCTTATTTATGAATTGAGTGTTAGTCATAAGATTCCTTAGAAAGAGAAAAAGATTATTGAAAATCATATCCTTAACCTATGTTGAAAAATTGTCTGCCCCACCCAAATGAAAATCCCATGTCCACCACTGCTCCAAGGGTTGCTTCTTTTTACTTAATAGGTCCCATTCAAGATTTCAATTCAACAGTTATCAAGGTAATTTATAGATACCACTCGTTGGTTTACAATCCCATACATAGAATGTGGTTCATCTGAAAGAGACGACTTTCTAGTATTTGTTAGAATTATTCGAGAGGTATTCTCTTTGGATGGACTTGAGGAAAAATTTCTTCTCATATTAATTTGATAGCTACCCACAGGAGAAATTATCCTATAAGGTATATAATAACTTAAATACTCCCCTATGGACCCAATTGGATTGGGACCTAGACCTTACAATTAGTTAGGTCTAGAAAGAGGGTCCATCCCTTTTTCAGTCAAGTCTTTCTGATAAGAGGGCAATATAAGGTCAATACACATCTCTGTTGACTGGCCAGGTTCATGTAAGGCTGGCTAGTTATTTTGACGCAGCCAAGTTCCGCGATCGAGCAATAGATCAATCTCTCGAATGATTGATTGAATCCAAGATGGATTCGAGCCACTAGGGCAACCTCACAAGAGGAGAAAACACCATGACCGGAGAGAAAACTCTCATAACTCACAAGATTAATTGATAATAAGCATCTCTATTACAATGAGGCCTAACATCCTTTTATAAAGGAGTTGGCTTGATCCCTAAGCAACAATATTTCCTAATGTATGAATTATATCTAAAATAAAAAGGAAACTAACTAATATTAATCATAAACAAACCAAACTACTAAATAATATTTCCTAACTAAATGGATGTTCCCTTGGGTCTGTGGACCAGACCCAATGGGTTGGCTGACCTATTGTCTGGCCTGCATCAATTCTCCCCTGCTTGAAAAAAACTCGACTCCGGTGAGTTGATAGCCTGATAAAAAAAAGGAGAGAATTCGACCACAAATTTTGAAAAATGTCCGCATGGGTCGAAAATCAATCGCACAAACATCTGTTTATTCCTTTGATATGCATTCTCATGACAGGGTTTGGAAGCTTGATGCGTTCTTTTACTCCATTGAGAGGTAGATGGGAGGTTTTGCTTCTGCTGACGTCTGTATTGAGTTTGGATGTGTGATCTGACTAATAGAAGCTTCACTTGTTGCCTTTGTACCAACGGAGCATGAACATTGACTATCCATCGGTGATCACCGAAAATGAAGTCAATGTGAGGAACTTCACTTACTTGATCTGCTTGTGAAACTACTGGAATGATGGACTTGATTTCTGATGGCCTAATTGGATTTTCTGGAAGTGGTATGACAATTGGATATGACAATTGGAACCACCGAATGTTTAATATTCTCACTAACTTGATCAGAGTATTCAATGTTTGCTTCTCCTTCTCCATCTTCAACCTTGTGCAGCTCTTGAGGAACATTAACTTGATCGTCCTGCACTTGTTCCAAAGTTTCCATGAGATTAGCTTTGCCTTGACCTTGATCATCTATTGCACGCTTGATGTTTGCTGGCATGACTTGTATCCCTTGTGGTGCAATCATGACTGCTCTCTTAACTCTTTGCTCTTCCTGTGGCTCTTTCTTTGATTTAGTGGAAGGAGGTGATGTGGAAGAAGATGGGGCTGTTGAAGATGGGGTTGTTGAATTCATTGGAACGAGCATAACTCTTTTTCCATTCCACAAAATGGTATATGTATTCGCCTCTTTATCATGGTTCACTTTCCGATCAAAAAGCTATGGACGTCTGAAAACAATATGAGCAATATTCATATGGATCACATCACACCAAATTTTATCTTCATAATGGCCCATTTTGAATGATACCAAACATCTATGAGTCACGGGGATAACATGACCATTAGACCATGTGACTTGGCAGGGCTTAAGAAGTTTCTCAATTGGCCAATGACGTTTGTCAATGACCTCTTATGCAACAAAACTCATTGCACAACTATTGTCAATAGTCAAATTAGCGGACTCGTCTTCGACTCTTGCCTGCGTGTGGAATTTCTTAACATGTTTCCATTCTTCTTCTTCCTTTTCACTAGTATTGAGCAGTCGACGAATGATAAGAGTGGGATTATCTTCTCCTGCGAAAAGTTTTTCCACAACATGAGCTCTTGATCTTTGCTGAATATTTCTTTCTTGACACTGAGATTGACACATGCGAGATTTTCGAAGCATATGCTCAACACGAATAGCTTCTTTGTATGCTTCTGGAATGGTTTTACAAAAATTTACTTTTGCTCGTATGCTTGGTCTTTACCGTTTGATATATCGAGCTCCATCATTCATATTGCTCTCCCATAAGCCACATAAAATTTTCAACTCTTGATATCGAGAGGTATATTCATCAACAATTAAGTTACCTTGCTTCAAATTAACGTGATTCTCAAAGTAGAATTCTTTCTCATGGTACTGATTTCCATATCCGAACTCATATAACAGCATAACAGCTTCAATGTGTCTCATATTGATTTGATAGGCTGGGCTAATGACACTCTGAACGGTTCGGATTCGAATTAGGCCCACTGACTTAAACAAAAAAATCTGGACTTTTTTTTTCCTTCCGTTGTCAGTTAGTTAGTGGGTTGGGCTTTGGGTTCAGATTCAGATCAAGCCCGAACTGCAGGTCAGGCCCAACTGGAAGGCCCAGTTTAGTTGCGGCCTGATGAAGGCACGTGTGAAGAAAGGCCCTTGGGTTTTGTGCAGAGAAGAAAGTAAAAGAAAAGAGGGCCTTTCTTCTTACGATTGAAGCTGGAGAAGGAGTGAGACGATGCTGGATGGTAGATGCTGCTCCGCTAGCGACAGTGGTGGCGCAGTGATGGTGATGGCGGTGATGGAGTTGCTGGCCGGTCGAATGGTGTCAGGTACGCTTCTACCTCAACTCTCTTTATCTTCTGCTGCTGGTACTTATTTTCTTCTTATTGTTCTTTCTTTCTTCTCTCTGTTTCTTTTCCTTTCAGCTACTTTTTTTTTTCTAGTTCTCTGCTGGTCCTTTGCTTCTCTTTATTATTATTATTATTATTTCTGCTCCTTCTACTGCTGCTGCTGCTTCATTCTCTCTCTACTTCTGCTCTTCTTTATTTTATTTTTTTTCTTTTCTGGGAGGGGTTTCGCTGAGGTTGGGGATTCGGTGGTGCTGGGACGCAGGGAGGGGATATGGGTGGGGTTTGGGTGAGGCGATGGTTGGGAGGAGACGGATGGGTGTGGGTGAGGCGATGGTTGGTAAGAGATGGATGGGTGGGGTGGGTTTGGTGTGAGGGGTTTTGGCAGGCCTGGGATTTGGGGAAATTATGGTCCTGTGGGTGGTTGGATGGGTCGCTAGGGTTCAGGGATTTGGGGGCTCGGATTCGGGGAAGTTCTGATTTGGGGTTTGTTTTGGGGTTTCAGCTTCATGGGGTTACTGGAGTCTTGGGTTGGGCGTGGGGCTGGTTTGGTGAGGTTTGGCAAACAAGGTGGTGTTCGGTGGTGGGTTGGGATGAAGATGATGGACTGATGGGTAGCATGAAATCTGATGGAGTGGGTGGCAAGATTACCGTTCCTGACTGTGGTGGATGGAAGGACACGAGGGCAATTCCGGGAAGGGAAGAGTCTCCCCGGCTCTCGCTCTTCTGCGTTCTTTGGCTCTGATACCAATTGACTAACTGAAGAGAAAACTCTCATAATTTAAAAGATTAATTGATAATAAGCATCTCTATTAAAATGAGGCCTAACATCCTTTTATAAAGGAGTTTACTTGATCCCTAAGCAACAATATTTCCTAATATATGAATCATATCTAAAATAAAAAGGAAACTAACTAATATTAATCACAAACAAACTTAACTACTAAATAATATTTCCTAACTAAATGGATGTTCCCTTGGGTCTATGGACCGGACCCAATGGGTTGGCCGACCTATTGTCTGGCCTGCATCATATTTCCTTACTTTCTGAAGCTAGTTAGAAATAGAAAAAAACTACAACATAAGCCATACCGACTTAATGAGCAAATTAAATTATAGGTTATTCAAAAGAACCAATATGTGCTTAAACTCTATTTAAAATGTACTGGTTAACCATGCATTAGAATGTATTGGTTAACTAGGGGTGTGTGATACTTACTATAACCACAAGAAGAATGCTAAAACTCATGCTCAATTTTCCAACCTGATATCGCAATACCAGGGGTCCATATCCTAGGAGACACATTTAATTATTTTGGATTCAAATTAGGAACGTCAATGGTGACTCATTGCTGGCTGCACTTCTCAAAAGTGTGCGCACCCAAATTGGTCACCTGCCGCTATAAAATCGGCTATTTGACATCAGGTAATATTATAATTTCTTGTACTATTTACTTTGAAGAGTAATGGTCCCATGATGGTCTTTATGGTCTTATGGTCCGGACCATTGAGTGGAGCTAACCTTTGGACCCTATAGGTAATAATGGGACAGGGGGATTGAAAGATGCAAGTGGGGAAAACTTAGATGTCAAATTTGAAGTCAATCTAATGCCTCTAATCCCTTCAACAGTGGTTCACATCTATAACTACTATATATGAAATAACCAAAATCCAACGGTCCATCCATTTGGATCTGTGTAAACCTATGGGATATGTGTTGTCCTTTTGCATCGGCATAAGCTGGGCCCCGCTTGGTGGTTCGCTTAGTTTAATATCCCATCTTGAGGATGTATTTTACCTCCATCTGCGTCTCTTTCTTATTTGACCTTGTTTCAACATTCATTAAAATACTATTTTATTCTTTTTTTTTAGCTTCAAATTATTGCAATGAATTCTTTACCTTTGATTTGCATTTGAGGTTTTACTAATTCACTTTAACATCCACACTAGCTATCATTAGTTCATGTTCTAAATAAATTATAAAATCATTGTTAATTTATTTTTCTTAACTGCAGTGATAAAGCCATTGTGGTTCTCAGGGACTAGGTGGTATAGGAAAGATGAAGCCATGAAGGTATGTTTATTATTATTATTTTTTGTTAAATAAAAAACAATAAGGAAATAGGGATAACGCTATTTTTTATATATTTTTTTTCTTTTTACCTTTTGCATATATTTTTAGCTAAATTGCACACATGTACATGTAAATGAGGATGAGGTGTTAAAATTGTCCCTCTCGGGTATACTACATTTCTTGAATTTGAGGGTTTCTTACTTTTATATTTATTGTTTGCTATGTTCAGAGGCGGACTCAGGATTTTCGTTTAGGTGGTGCTAAACCTTTGCTAGAATTTTTTAATATCAGCAATAACAAAAGCAAAAATGTATTCCATGTAAGTAGACACAAAATATTTAACTATATTTCTTGTTTGAAATGAGGAGTATTCATTTCTCCAAAATTTACAGTATAAGAGAAGTATACTGAAAACAAAAAATTCTTCCAAAAAATTTAGGGCAAACCCCAAAAAATTCGGGATCAACCCGAAGAAAGAAGTACATATTAATGATTGGACATCAACTAACATACACTTCTCTCATTAAGAGTCATCTCAACCCCAAAACAAAGTTTTTTTTACAATTGCCCTCTACGGCTCTTCATGTTTTGAAAGCGTTGCATGATCGTCTCATCATCAATGCTATTGAATATGTCATTTTCGATATACACAAGCAAACAATCATTCATCCACTTATCTTCCATTCGATTGTGCAGTCGATTCTTAACAATTTTCATAGCAGAAAATACCCTCTCAACAGTAGCAGTGGCAATTGGTAGGGTTAGTGCTAATTTCAAGCGCAAATAAATTAAAGGATATGCAATATCCCTTTTTGTTTCAACCATCTTCTGAGCAAGGCCGCTAATTCATTTCACTCCAAAAAACTTACTATTGGTGCACATATCAGTGATATAAGTCGAAAGCTGACTATCAAGTCTCACCCGATCTAAGTCTGAAAAATCATTTGGATATAATTGAGAGAGTCGGATCAATTTTTCCTTATCGAAAGCAGAGAATGAATCACTTGGATCCAAGTATGCCACACAAAGAACCAACTCGGTATTCACCACATTAAAGCGGCGGTTGAGCTCTTGAAGTTGCAAATCAATAGTAGCATAGAATATGTCGACTAGAAAATGATGGAGATTTGTCAATTCAGCTTTACGTCGTGATCGCTTTCGTCCAACAAACATATCATTCATATTGGGAATGATGATTTCATATTTGTCACAAAATGAATGGACTTCAAATAGGAGAGAATCCCACCCATCGTCTCTCATCATCTGCAGTCGTTGCTTTGACACTCTCACTAGTTCCATGGTAGTGATAATATTTTGATCTTTTCGCTGCAATAACTTTGATAATTCATTGGTGATCCCCTATATATCTCTCATCAAATGCAATTTAAATGCAAAATCAAAATCATCCAACGCCCAAAATAAGTTAGTGGCAGAGCCCTTGTGTTCACTCGCATTATCATTTGAAATAATTTCAAGCACATCAACCACTGAGGAGAACATGAGTAGCAGGTAAATCAATGTATCATGATGCGAGCCCCAACGTGTATCTCCTGGCCTCTTGAGGCTAGTCTTTTGATTCAAACCCCGTCCACTTTCAAGTTCGCCCGATTCAAGAGCATCAACGACTTTAGCATCCTATATATTTTGGAGCATGTCGTGACGTTTGCAAGAGCCTCCAACAACATTCAACACCATAGAAACCGACTTGAAGAAAGCGTTGATTAAATTGTTATCTCTTGCAACAGCAACGAGTGTTAACTGAAGCTGATGTGCAAAACAATGAACATAGAATGCGGTGGGATTCTCATTCTGAATGAGCCTTTGCAGTCCATTAAGCTCACACCCTTCATATTAGCAGCCCCATCATAACCTTGCCCACGCAAACTTGACATGCTCAATCCATGCTGGGAAAATATCGCTTCGATGGCCAGCTTAAGTGATTGAGCTTTAGTTTCTGCAACATGTTCTATGGCTATAAACCGCTCAATCACACATCCCCGCTTATCCACATAGCGTATAACAACTGCCATATGCTCTTTGATAGAGATATCCCTAGATTCATCCACCAAAAGAGAAAATGGTGCATCTCCAAGCTCGGAAATGATAGCTTGGCAGCCGCATTCACAATGTCTTTTCGAATCTTAGGGGAGGTCAATTTTAGATTCTCAGGAGCATTTCCCAATACAACTCTTTTAATAGCTTCATTCTGATTGCCAAGTACTTGCAAAAGCTCAAGGAAGTTACCCATATTGTTTGAATCTACAGATTCATCATGACCATGAAAAGCAATCCTTGATGCAGAAGAAATCGATTAGAAGCAAGTGTTGCCTTCAAACGAATTCGATAATCTGTTCGAGCTTGACTTGATTGCTTGACAATAATCGTCTCAATGTGTTGCTCTTGATTTAATAAGTTTTGACACTTCTCATATGCTTGATTATGAACACTATTTGGTCCTCCCACATGATTTTCAATTCTTTCTTTTTTCCTCCAACTTTTAAATCCTTGAGTTATAAAAGCATCATAACGTGTTTCCTCCCCAAAAAGATAACAACACATGCAAAATGCAACATCTTTTTCTATGCTGTACTCCAACCAATTGCCGTAATCCTTAAACCAAAAAGGATTAAATCGCCTCTTATCTTGTCCACACCCCGTATAAGGAAACTTATGGTGACGAGGCTGACAAGTAGGGTTGCAAACGGGACGGTTCCGGATCGGAACCATAGTGGACCCGGACCGGACCCGTTTTTAAATAACCGGAACCGGTTTTGACTCGGAACCTATTTTGTTGGTTCCAGACCCGGTTCCGATAGGAAAACCCGGATCCAGTTCTGGAACCGGGTCCACCTAAAGGACTAGAATCTAGTTCCAAAATCAATTTTAATTTATCTTTATTCTCATTTTTTCTTCTTAAAATTGTAGAAATAATGTGACTTAGGCCCACTTGGCCCCGCCCAAGGCCCGTCAGAGCTTGTATGTATCTGTATCTCTTATTTATTTATTTCCTTGTATAGATTTATAGATTGATTTGATTATCCTTGATGAAGGTTGTAAATTGATTTGATTACTCTTAATTAGGGATTGTATATTGATTAGATTACCCTTGATTTGGGTATTGTGTATTATAAAATCTCATACGAGCCTCCCATTGAGGTATTGAGTTTCTCTCCAACTTTTGTCTCTTCCTCTTTCTCTCATTACATATCATTTCATGGTATCAGAGCTACAGTTACCTTCTCAAATTGATTCAAGTTATTTTCCCTGGCTTGGATCTTCTTCCCGATTGTGTCCGATCATCCCTAATAGTGTCTGATCATCCCTGATCAAGACGTGGCCCACTTCAGATCATCTTCAACATCTCTCAAAAACACCTCCATCCTGGTCGACCAACATTGCTGGGATTTATGAGCATTTTTCTGGATTTTTATCCCATCAGAGGTGAGGTTTCCAGCAACATTTGTGATATTTCTATTTCTTGCCTCTGTTTTCATCAAAACCGTTCAAATTTGTGGATTTTAATCCGATTTGAGTGAAACTTTGGCCTGGAGTTGCGAAAATAGCGTGTCCTTCCATCCCCCACCTCTGATCTGCTCACTGATCCTCCAATCAATTCTGTGTTCAAATCGACCCACTGACGAGATGGACGTGTCGTGCGTGTCTTCACTGGGCTTCACTGCTGCTTACATTCAATGATCAAGAACCTACAAACTGTCCACCCTGGGTTGGTCGGCTGATTATTCTGAGAATTATAGTGATTTTTATGGAATTTTTCTTCTTCATTTGAGGTATTTTTAATCCCTTCTTCCTCTGTCGGTTTTGATATTCTTTCTAGAAGATTGTTTTTATTACAACCGTCCAATATTGTGGATCTGTGTCCGATCTTCATCAAACTTGGACTGGAGGTAGGACTTTTGGCATTCTTCCAGCCTTTTCCATCTGATCTGTGCATAGATCAGATTGTGGGGTCCACGTACCTCATCTGCCATCAGCACCTAGGTCGTCTGGGGCTGTCTGGGCTGGAATTTTGAGCATTTTATACTGCGAGCTTACTGTCTGTGTTGGATTCTTCTGTGCTGTCGCTCTTTTGTGCTGGATTTTGTGCATCTTGCTATTCTGTAGTGTTTTCTATCCTTGGTTGGTTGCTGCTGTTTCATTTTGCTGCCGCTTTCTTCAATATGGACAAGTATGATGTTATTCCCATTAAATTCAATGGAAATAATTACATGGCTTGGTCATTTCATCTGAAGAATTTCGTTGAAGGCCAAGGATTGTTTGGTTTATCTTGACGGCTCGATAACTAAACCTACTACTGACACCAAAGCTTTAGCTACCTGGTCTAAAGAAAATGCTAAAGTTATCACTTGGATTCTTAACTCCATTGATCCTTCTCTTGCCATTGCTCTTCAAGCATATGCTGCTGCCTCTGATATGTGGGGTCATCTAAAGAATATTTATCATCAAACCAATAAAGCTCGCAAATTTCAACTCGATAGTGAAATTGTGAAATTCAGTCAAGGTGATAAAACTGTGCAAGAATACTACAATGGATTTCTCACATTATGGAATGAGAGGGATGCTATGATAATCCAGTCCGTATCTGTTGGGTTTCTGACGGAGGCGCTTAAATTACAAGAAGAAACTCACATTAGTCAGTTTCTTATGAATCTCAGACCAGAATTCGAATCAGTCCGTTCTGCTCTTATGAATAGAGAAGTCACAGCCAATCTGGACACATGCTTCCAAGAAGTCCTTAGAGAAGAACTTCGCCTTAACTCTCAGCGCGTTATCTTTGAAGACCCAAAGGCTCCTCTTTAGGCTGAGACTGCTCTTCTAGCAGCCCCCAATCAGAAGCCTACTCAATGCTATGAATGCAAAGGCTTTGGTCATCTAGCCAAGAACTGTCGAAAGAAATTGATTTGCAGATATTGCAAACGCACTGGTCATCTCATTGATGATTGTCGTAGTTTACAAAGGAAGAATGGACCCCAGCAAAAGCAACATCCTCCCACTGCATCCAGACAACATACTCCTGCTGCGTTCCAAGCTCAAGCACCTCTCCCTGACACAGGCAGCACTTCTTCCGGGACTGTATCCATGACTCCAGCCCAGATTCAAGACCTGATTCAGAGCACGGTGACTTCTGCATATGCATCCATGGGTTTTTCTGGTGGTCGGTACCAAACTCATTCTCCTCTTGCATTTCCTGCTTTCCATTCTTCAATCTCTAGGTCATCCTACATTACCCCATCCACCTGGTTTCTAGATTCAGGGGCCTCAAACCACATGACCTCTGTGGAACATAGTTTTACATCTTCTCACCCTTATACTGGCAAAGACAAAATAACTACTGCTAATGGTGACCAATTACTCATTTCGGGAATTGGTACCATTACTTTATCTAGTATCTTTGGCCAATCCCTCCACCTTTCCAATGTTTACTTTGTTCCCAAGTTATCAGCAAATTTACTTTCTGTAGGCCAACTGATTGATGATGGTTACCATATTAACTTTTCTTCCACTGGTTGTGTCATACAGGAGAGGCACACTGGGAAGGTGATCGTGACGGGGAGTAAACATGGTCGACTGTTTCTGCTGGACATTGGACATCATTCCCTCTTTTCTTCTTCTTCTTCTCATTTTAATAACTTGTGGACTATCTGGCATAGTCGTCTTGGTCATGTGAATAATGCTTATTTATTTTCTTTGTTCAAAATTGGCTGTTTAGATTCCACTGTTGATAATAAAATGATGTCCTCTTTTCTTCAATCTAAGTGTGCTACATGTTGTTTAAGTAAAAGTCATATTTTACCTTTTTCCATTCGTCATTCTCGTGCGTCATCTTCTTTTGATATCATTCACACTGATGTGTGGGGCATTGCACCCACATTAAGTAGGACAGGTTTTAAGTATTATGTGACTTTTATTGATGATCATTCTCGATTCACATGGATTTATTTCATGCGCTTCAAATCTGAGGTCTTTTCTCTTTTCCAAAAGTTTTATAATATGGTTCACACACAATTTCAAAAGGATATCAAAATTCTCAGGTCTGACTCCGGCGGAGAATACATGTCCCATGAATTTTCTACCTTCCTTTCTACTAAAGGCATTATTCACCAAAAATCATGCCCACATACTCCACAACAAAATGGTGTTGCTGAGAGAAAGAACAGGCATATTCTTGCAACTGTTCGTACTCTCCTTCTTGAATCCTTAGTTCCTCCCACATTTTGGTGTGATGCTGCTCATACCGCTGTGTATCTCATCAATCGTCATCCTAGCTCCGTTCTAGGAAAGATTACTCCATATGAAGCTCTTTTTAGCCATAAACCTTCATATTCTCACTTGCGTGTTTTTGGTTGTTTATGCTTTGTCCATCTTCCACCTACAGAGCGCACTAAGTTGTCACCCCAGGCTGCCAAATGTCTCTTCCTAGGTTACAGTTCTGAACACAAGGGATTTCTATGTTATGATCCATCTGAGAAACGCATGCGGATATCTCGTAATGTGATCTTTTTAGAACACATTCCCTTCTTTTCTTTGCGTCTCCAAACTCATCCTGTTGCTGTCTCTTATTTGCCACACTTCCCTGTAACAACTTCTTCCAAACCACCAATTACCAATGTCTATGTCCGGCGAAACAAGACTCCTCCTATGGGGCCTCCTTCTCCCGATCCTATTCCCATGATGCCTCCTGTACCCTCAGGTATTACTACTTCCTCTACTAATATCCAACCCCTGCGACGATCTAGTCGTCCTTCGGTTGCTCCTGACAGATATGGCTTCCCTGCTCTTTTCACTTCTTTGGATAGTGCTCCTATACCCACCTCTTATACACAGGCTTCGAAGATTGCATACTGGCAGGATGCTATGAATGAGGAATTGTTGGCTCTTGAGGCAAACCATACATGGGACTTGGTACCGACACCTGACAAAGCCTCTGTCATTGGCAGCAAGTGGATCTACTCTGTCAAGGTTAACTCTGATGGGAGTTTGGATCGCTACAAAGCACGATTGGTTGCACAGGGTTACAAGCAGGAGTATGGCATTGATTATGAGGAAACATTTGCTCCAGTGGCTAAAATGACCACAGTTCGTACTCTACTTTGTGTAGCTGCAGCTCGCAATTGGCCTCTGTGGCAGATGGATGTCAAAAATGCTTTTCTTCATGGCGACTTGAAAGAGACTGTCTATTTAAAACCTCCTCCTGGCTATGCTTGTCCTCCTCGGCATGTTTGCAAATTGCGCAAATCTCTTTATGGACTTAAGCAGGCTCCCAGGGCTTGGTTTGATAAATTCCGGGCCGCTATTCTTCAAGCTGGGTTTCGTCAGAGTCATTCTGATAGTTCTCTCTTTCTTAGATGGACACCAAAGGGTTACACATTCCTTTTAGTCTATGTTGATGATATGATTATCAGTGGCAATGATATTTCTGGTATTACTGATCTCAAGCATCATCTCACTCGCCACTTTAAAATGAAGGATCTCGGTCCTCTCACATATTTTCTCGGGCTTGAGTTTTCGCGTACTAAGTCGGGCATTCGGATACATCAGCGTAAATATGCTTCTGATTTGATAACCTCTGCCAGACTTGATGATGCTCATACTGTTGATACGCCAATGGAATTAAATAGTAAACTCAGTGCAGAGGATGGTCCCCTCATGGATGATCTATCTATTTTCCGTCGGATCGTTGGTAGTTTACTCTACTTAACGATGACTCGCCCTGATATTTCTCATGCGGTGCATACGGTTAGCCAATTTATGAGCAATCCTCATAAACCTCACCTTGCTGCTGCTTTGCGCATTCTCCGTTATGTTAAAGGCACTCCCAGTCATGGTCTCTTCTATCCGTCTAATACTTCTCTACGCTTATCCGCGTATGCCGATGCTGACTGGGCTGGTTGCCCTGATTCCCGGCGTTCTACCACTGGCTGGTGCATGTTTCTTGGCGACTCTCTGATTTCATGGAAGTCCAAGAAACAAACCACTGTATCCAAATCTTCTGCTGAGGCTGAATATCGGGCAATGTCGTCTGCAAGTGCAGAAATCATCTGGCTCCGCCGTCTTCTTTGTGAATTTGGTATTATTGTTAATATGCCTACACCTCTTCATGGAGATAATACCAGTGCTACTAGAATTGCTAATAATCCAGTCTTTCATGAACGGACGAAGCACATTGAAATTGATTGTCACTTCATCCGTCAGCATGTTGTAACTGAGAAGGTCACCTTGCCTCATGTTTCTACTCATGACCAGTTGGCAGATATCTTCACAAAAGCTCTTCCTAAGCCACGCCATCATGAACTTAATAGCAAATTGTTGTTTTCTGCATTACCACATCAATTTGAGGGGGAGTGTAGAAATAATGTGACTTAGGCCCACTTGGCCCAGCCCAAGGCCCGTCAGAGCTTGTATATATCTGTATCTCTTATTTATTTATTTCCTTGTATAGATTTATAGATTGATTTGATTATCCTTGATGAAGGTTGTAAATTGATTTGATTACTCTTAATTAGGGATTGTATATTGATTAGATTACCCTTGATTTGGGTATTGTGTATTATAAAATCTCATACGAGCCTCCCATTGAGGTATTGAGTTTCTCTCCAACTTTTGTCTCTTCCTCTTTCTCTCATTACATATCATTTCAAAAATAAGCATATCGTTCAATTTATAATAGTGCATCAAGTCGATTACCTCCAGTATTATACATAAAAACATAAAAAAAAGTTTATTTTGAGGTACAAATTTGCAATACTAAAGACTCATATGCTGGGTGTCGGGTCCACGGGTCTGAACCTATATGGACCCGGACCCGTTTATCAATCGGAACTTAAATTGGGTTTCGGACCCGGACTCGTTTATGAATCGGAACCTAAAATAGGTTCCGGACCTGGTTTTTTGCGGGTCAGAACTTTCGGGTAATCGGAGAATCGGATACCCGTTTGCAACCCTACTGACATGGGCCCTTTTGTAGATATGCTCTTCGGACTTGGTCCCTATTCATTGGATGATAGCTTGAGATTGGATTCCGTAACCCAGGATCTGCGGGAAGATCAGTCAACCTCGACACGCCCTTTCTTCGAGGATGATGGCATTTCATCATTCTTATCATTCTTTGGAGTCGGAGACGGTGGATTGGTACTTGATTATTTTTTATAATATTTTTCCATATCTGATTCAAAGATAAGGTCAATTACATCAAAATCCTCGCCAGCCATCAATAATCACCATTTATAACATAGGTTAAAGACATGATTTTAAACAATTTCTTCTTTTTATAAGGAATCTTACCACTAACACCTGAATTGTAAATAAACTTCTAAGTGACAACACCAAAATCGCGAATCCTCAAGAAATTAGCACACAATTTGACAAGCAAACTACGACAATAATAAAGAAACTCTAAAGAAGTAATATACATTATCATGTAAAAATTAGTACCTCGTTATTATTTCCTTAAGCTCCAAACAGTTCCTTAATCATTTGAATCCAAATGAGAGCACCTGTATTTATAATTTATAGATGAACATTATCAGCATAATCATAAACATCATATTACGGGCCAAGAATAAAGTTTTCAAAATGAAAAAAGAGAAAAAGAGTACACATGTTAGCTTTTGCAGATAGTTTTATTTATTAACAATAAATCTTGATTTTGGATGGGAAGCATTAAGTAGGGCCTCATTTGATTTGAGTAGCAGGCTTTATAAGGAAGATGTGCAAACAAGAAAATCCCATCTCTATTCCTCTAGTTCAGCCTCAGGCCCACCTATGGCTATGGCATCAATAGCTTGTTGCCTTTCTATAATTCTATTAATTTCCACTCCTACAGTCCAACTTATAATAGGAAATGGATGAGTTTTTCCATTTCCCATGTGATAACTAGAGTAAGAGAATTGTGAAGAAGTCTTTTATTTTCAAATGAACTAGAATTCAACATAAGTATAATTTGCTAATGTGTAAATTTGTTTTTGTTTAGTGATTGTTTAATGTGAGATAGATTATGCTTCACTCAAATCATGTGGGTGGATGCATTGGAATTGACGTGCCACATGGATGAGAAAAGAGAAACATTACTAAAGAATCCGAATTCAACTCTGCATACAAGTATAAAATATGGCCTACACTAAGAATTGAGACTCACAGTCACCGGGACTGCATAGAATATAATGCTGCTCCCAGATTCACCGTGAAAACCCAATAAGCAATGTCATACAAAGAGAGACAAACACATAAGATATTATACAAAAAAAATTGAACATGTTCGCTAGTACACAAGGAAATTGGAAAATGAGTGCAAGCTTTATAGCATGTATCCGGTGCATCCAGCTATGGACATGTCTGGACCAAAAAATTCAGGTCAGCGCACTGATCAGCTGGACATGTATGTATGATAAATTGATTGTACACGAACAAATTGCTGAGTGAAATCAGATGTTTTTTTGGGCCAGGGTGTGTTCACAGAGGGTCTACATGATGAATGAGACAAATCTTGCAATAAGTGCTTTAATAGTATATTGTGTTGCAAACAAAAACATTCCATTGAGATTGCTGCAGGATTCATATGAAATCATGCTTTAATAGAACATCAATATAACTGGTGAGAAACCTTTCATCCATAGGCCTAGAAATATTGCAAGAACTCTGTTCTGCTACTCCTTGCAATCGTTCAGCTATAGAACTGAGAACATCACATGCATCTCCTTATCTCATTTACCCAAATAAAATAAAATAAAATCAAATAAAAAAGAAAATGTATTCTTCTCAATCACCATTTTTCCAATTTTAATAGAACAGCAGAGGGCATTGAAATCATCACTTCAAAAGAAAAAAACCCTAATGTGCAAAGGAGGAAGAGAGGAAGGAAAAGAAGAGAGGAAACTGCACAAACCCTACCCAGAGAGGGAGAGGGAGAGAGAAGCTACAGAGAGAGGGAGAGAGAGTTACTTGAACCGTCGAAGCCTCAAAGAAGAAGAGCCGAAGAGGGAAGGTGATCGACAGAGCCGAAGAGGATTCTGGATTTTTTTTTCGTTCTGCACTTTTGACTTGGGGCGAGCATTTTATTGATGTGGGGCATGGGCCAAGGCCCAATACTTTTTTTAAGAGGAGTTTGGAATTTGACCTGGGGTGACCACCCCAGATAATGTATACGTCGGTCCTCCTCTGGCTATATTCCCGTTTTAGAAAAAGATTCGTACTAGTTTTATAGAGGGAAAAACTCAATAAATATAAAAGACTTGGGGAAGAAAATAAATCAGAATCCATATATTATTACAAGTTATTGAATTTTCATAATTAATGTCCTCCCAATTTATTTAAATAAATGAAAGAACTTTTAAAATTTTAGAGTTATTATTCATTTAAAATTATGTATAATTTCTATTTAAGATTATTGTCAATCTCATATGAAAGTCATACATGGGCCGGGCTAAGGCATATGCAGGCCCGGCCCGACTTTAAAAACACTGGCCCAGGCCCAACACGGGCCATAAAAGTTAGGCACGAGCCCGCCTATTTAATCAATTTGGCCGGGCTGAACCGGGCTTTTCATCACTTTTGTGGGCACTAGAGCACTAATTAAATTAAATTATATGCATTTCTTACACAAGCCGGGCCGGGCTATGGGCTTTCCATCACTTAATCCAAGCCTGGCCCAAAGCGGGCTAGGCCCGGATTGGGCTCGGGCTGGCCCTGCCCATGAGCACCCCTAGTCACAGCAAGGCCCTTGTGGGTCGGGAAGAGTACAATGCAGCTAGTTATCATAAGTGAAAATTGTACAAACAGCACTTGCATACAATTTATGGGCAAACCATAGTCCTCCTCCCACCCTTTTGAAATCAACAACCTATCTAGTCTGCTCATGGCAATTCTTTATTGACTATTCGACCAAGTGAAAGCTCTTCCCATAAGCGGCGATGAATTCCGAGAAGCATTCCATACTGTGAGTGATGCAGCCCCCTCCTCTTTTCTCAAAAGGGAAATGGACCATATTAAAATACCATCGAATCAGTACGGAAGGTTCCACCCTGCCATGGATGCAGATAAGCCCAATAGGAATCCTGCTCTATTAGTAATTTCATTTGGACCATAAACATTTCCTGCAGCCCAAGTGAAGCTACCTGCAACAGTAATTAACTTGATAAATAAAGCTCTTGGCAACTTTTAGACACATCAACCATATGAAAAGCATCCTCCTTCCACACTGTGATGAGACCTCCCAAAGCCCCATAGGAAGAAACCCACTCCCAACCGCACTTCTTTGGTCCGGCCCTAGATACTTTAGTCTCTTAAAGAAAAAGAAGATCAACCTTTTCCTTTCTAACCAACTTCTTGAACATCTGTCGCTTTTTTGGCCTCACCAAACCCCTAACATTCCAACTTGCAATGATCATCGCACACAATACAGTACCACACCCTATAAGATACAGTGAGCTAGGTGCAAAGCTCGCATTTAGCCTTCGCCTCCCTTCTGGCTAACGCCTCTTCCTCCAACTCCTCAATGATTTTCAAGGAAGCTTCTTCACTACTACCAAAAGAAACACCCAACAATTTCCCCACCTTCACAGCTTCAGTAGCTTCCTTACCACTACTACAAATCTCGAGACTTGGCCCCTTACTAGGACAATTGAAATGAACAACATCCGGTCTTCCTTTGTCTATGGTGCCCCCACTGGGTTTCCTAACCTCATCAGAGGAATTGAAAAGAACCCCTTTGAGCATGGATGCAACCACTGTTCTCTGGAAGAGTGCAGAATTAGATTTCTTAGATTGGCCTCTCCACACCCTCCGAATTTTGGATGCAAGGAGAGGAAATGAGGTAGCTTTGCTGTTGGACATAGGCTTTACCATTGAGGGATTAGCCGGCTCTGAAACTCTGACCATCTTTTATCCAGGCAACAGTCATCATCCAGGCCCCCTGGGCTCACCTTAGACCAGCTCCAATATATCCATGAAGCCCTTCTTGAGGAATTCCCATCCAGCTTTGATGTAGGTAAATTAACAACATCCCAAAAAAAACCAACTCTAGTACTGTACCAGCAGTATTTCAGGTAATTTTGTTCTAGCAGCTCCTACAATTTCCCGTTGTATGGGCAACTGATAATGGACTACAGCAAATTGACCATTCTAAAGCTGCCTTTCTCATCTTGAAGTTTTCTTCCACAAGTAAACTTCCAAAATCCACCTGAAGTAATGTTACAACGATATTCCTCTCAATCCTGGCTTAGCATGTATCAACAATGTTCTCCACAAAAGCGCGTAATCTCCATTTAAGAAGCTTCAATAGCCAACATTAAAACAGGCGAGTCGTGTCAACAGGTGTGGACTGGGTGATTTGTGTTAGCAGGGTGCTGGTGTAGTTGTTTCACTTGTTTGCAAGTTTGTATGTGGATTGGGGGTGTTTGGTTAGGTGGATTAGATAAAGGCTGTGGAAGAATATGATGATGGTGAAAGTGGGTGTGTAGCGATGATGAAGGTGGATGAAAGGGCTCAAGTGAGATGTTGGTTGAATGGCTGCTGGTCGTCTCGGTTGTGTTGGCCGAGATGAGAGGGTTTGTTTGTCTAGGTGGACAGAGATGGTGAATGGGTTCCGAGATGGGTAGAGATGAGAGCGTTTGTTTGTCTAGGAGGGCAGAGATGGTGAATGGGTTCAAAGGAGTTTGACACTGGAGAAAGGTGGGGGTGAGCTTGGTCAAAACAACAATAAAAAAAACACAGACATGTAATGTGGATCATCTAATTCAAGGATCTATACTAATACTAGAGGAAAAATAATGCCATACAAATTAAGCATGCATGAGCATGTTAATAGGAAGATCTAAACCGAGCATTTATGAATATATTCAACTAAACACATTATATAATATAAAACTAAAAAGAAACAATTAGATTGAATGCACCTAATGACCTATGCGAAATTCTCTAATCCTTTGCTGTAGATCCCTTCTTTCTCCTTGAAGTTGATTTTTTCTTCTCTTGTTTTGGTGTTGTGAATTGAGTAGGTGATGTGGGATGTGGTTGTTTGTTGGTTTCTATTGTTGTGCAATGGAGGTGTCGTCTAGAGCAAAGATGAGAGGTGTACTTTTTATAGGAGATTAGTGAGGGAGAGAGAGGAATGGAATGAATGAAGGAAAGTGATGGAAAAGTAATGGAGATAGGAAGATATGGAAGGAATGAAGGAAAGAGAGATAAGAGAGATGGGCGTTGGTAATTGGTATGGCTGTTTTTGGGAATGATAGATGGACTGGTTGGCAATGAGAGGTTAGCTGTTTTGGCAGCGGGTTACTGTGGCTGGGTGACGGAGAGGAAAATAGAAAAGGCTTTAAATGAGATGGAGAAGACGATAGGATGAGATAGAGAAGATGGGATGAGATGGTGGAGAGGATGAAGACCATGAGTTATATCCTTGAGGATGATGGAATGAGCTGGTGGAGTTGATGGAGACTGTGAGCTCTGGAGAAAAAAATCCTCCACCAACGCTACTGATCTTTCTCCTTTTAACAAAGTGGGTGGTGTCATTCTCACAATTACAAAAGTCAGAATGAACGAGAGTTCTTGAAATGATTGTATTAATTTCTGTCTGTGTCTCTTGGAGAACGACCACATATATATAGGGATTACAAGCCTTAATTAAGGCTCTTTACAAAGGAAATTAGCTAATCACTAAACTAAGTTAGGAAAGCAATCAATTAAATATTTACAGCAGATTCAATCATTAACTCAATCAAATCCAAATCAAATCCACGTGATATATGTAGCTTGTTGGACTGATGGGCCTTGGGCCCCTTCATGGGTCGAGGGCCATCTTAACACCCCCCCTCAAATTGATGCGGGAGAATCAACGAGCATCAATTTGCCAACCAAGAATTGATGGCGAGGTCGAGGAAGACCTTTAGTAAGAATATCAGCAATTTGAAGCCCAGTGGAGACATGCGGAAGGCTGATGACATCACGTTTAAACTCATCTCGTATGAAGTGATAATCAACCTCGATGTGTTTAGTACGTTCATGAAAAATCGGATTTTCAGTAATCCAAATTGCACTTGTATTATCTGCATAGAGGGGGGTAGCTCCTTCTGCAGGAAATCCAATATCAGAGAGCAGACCACAGAGCCAAAGTATTTCTGAGCAGGCAGCAGATATAGCTCGGTACTCAGCCTCGGTAGAGGATTTGGAAACTGTCATATTTTTTGCATTTCCAGGAAATCAGACTATCACCCAAGAACATGCACCATCCTGTGGTTGATCTGCGAGTATCCGGACAATCAGCCCAATCAGCATCTGAATAAGGTCTGAGAGAAAGAGGATTGTTTGATGGAAAAAACAACCCGCGAGTTGGTGTGCGAATAAGATACCGAATGATGCGACGAACAGCAACCAGATGAAGATTACGAGGAGTAGTCATGAACTGACTCATGAGATTGACCGCAAATGAGATATCAGGACGCGTGATCGTGAGGTAGATCAAGCTACCCACTAACCGCGATATGTGGTAGGATCCGGAAGGTCACCCTCCTCTTTACCGAGTTTAACATTCAGTTTGATCGGCGTATCGACTGGAGCTGAAGAAGTAAGCCCAGCCAATTCAATAAGATCAAACGTATATTTGTGCTGATTGAGAACTATACCTTTAGGCGATTGATGAACTTCAAGACCAAGGAAATAGTGTAAGGGGCCTAGATCCTTCTTTTGAAATGTCTGATGAAGAGAAGCTTGGAGTGCCTGAATCATTTGTGCATTAGGACGAGTGATGACAATGTCATCAACGTAGACCAGAAGTACAGTAATCCCGGACGGAGCATGATGTAAGAACATGGAAGGATCATACTGGCTGGGATGAAAATCCAAGTGCAGAAGGGCATCTTGAAATTTCTCAAACCATGCGTGAGGAGCTTGCTTTAGACGATAGAGGGAGCGACGGGGCTTAGCAACCATACCCTTCCCAGATGAGGACCTCGGAGGCAGACGCATATAAACGTCTTCTTTGAGATCACCACGAAGAAACGCATTTTTTACATCCATTTGATAGAGAGGCCAAGACTGAGATGCAGCAACAACAAGAATTATGCGAACGGTGGTCATCTTGGCGACGGGAGCAAATGTTGCATCATAATCAATGCCATATTCCTGCCTATTTCTGAGAGCAACAAGACGCGCCTTGTATCGATCTAGAGTGCCATCTGATTTTAACTTTAGAGAAAAAATCCACTCGTAGCCAATTGGTTTTACACCCACAGGAGAGGAGACAACATCCCACGTATGATTTTTCTCCAAAGCATCAAATTCATCTTGCATAGCTTGGTTCCAACATTTGTCCTGCACAGCCTGAGAATAGGATTGGGGAATGGAAGAAGAGGACAAAGTGGCCATTAAGGAAGTGTGGGAGAACCCATAGCAGTCGGGAGGTACCAAAATGCGAGAAGAGCGTCGCAAGGAATGATGTCCAGATGGATCAAATGCTGGAGGTGGACTGGATGCTGGAGGAAGATCAGGAGGGGGATCCCTGGGAGGTGCTTCTTTGTTCCGTCTGTGATACACAAAGTTAGGATTAAAGCGAACAACTGAAGTGTTGTCCGAAAAACCAGGTAAAGACACCAAGGATGAGGAGTCAGGAGGTTCAATGTGTTTTTGAAAAAAATACTGATAAAAAAAAACCGACATTCCTAGAGATCCGCAAGCGACGAATGTGAGGATCGTAGCAAAGGAACCCTTTCTGGAAGGGCGCATAGCCTAAAAATACACATTGAGCAAATTGTGCGGTCAGTTTGGTTCTCTCAGAAGAGGCAAGTGCACAAAACAAACAGATCCGAAGACATGAAGATCATCATACGATGGAGATGTCTGGTATAATCGGTAGTATGGGCTCTGATTTTGAAGAGAGGTTGAAGGCAGACGATTGATAAGATGAGCTGCCGTAGCTAGTACCTCAACCCAAAAACAGGTAGGAACTGATGATTCAAGAAGAAGAGAATGAGTTGTTAAGAAGCCCAGTTCAGCTGTCAATTATTTCAAGCCCAAACTTGCAGGCCCATTTAGGCCTAGTATCTAGAAGATTAGACTTTGATTGTAATTAGGCTCATTAGTCAAAGCCACATGTACCACATGTACATACTTAATTGTACAGCCCCTTTACTTGACTTATGTAGCCCCTTTACTTGACTTGGGCAGCCCCTTTACTTGACTTGTGCAGCCCCTTAATGTGTATAAATGTATCCTTAGTCCATTCAATCAAGATAGAAGATTACAATCCAATATTTCTCTCTTTTGAGTTCTTGTCATGGTATCAGAGCCATCTTCAACAACAATAGTATGGTCTGGTGTTTCATTCTCTTCAAGATATAGGGGTCCATAGATCCCTCCTAGTTCATCTTCCATCTCTGGAAGCCCTCGAAGAACTCTCTCATCACTCTCCGATCATTGTGAATCATATGGTGATTTTTCCAGCAACTTTGGCTCATCAGAGGTAGGCCATCTACCATTTCTTTTGGTATTTCAGTTTTGTCCCAAAGTTTTCATCACAGCCGTTCAAAATTGTGGATTTTGATCCGTTTTGAGTGAGACTTCTTCCGGTAGTTGCGAAAATCATCTACCCCTCCATCCCCAGCCTCTGATCTGTCCATAGATCATCTGGTGGGGCCCCAGTGGAAATTCTTCCACTAACGACAAAGGCTCTTTTTGGGTTTTCTGCACTGTTCGGTGCGTGCTTCTTCACTATTCTGAACTTTATTGTGGATCTGTCTTAATCCATTGCGTCTAATGGAGAAATCTGAACTTACACTAATTAAGTTCAATGGGAAAAATTATACCTCATGGTCTTTCCATTTTCAAGTTTACTTGGAAGGCAAGGAAATGTGGGGACATATATCTGGAACAGAACCGAAGCCCCAAGATGATGACAAAAAAATTTTATCTTGGAATACTAAAGATGCCAAAATCAAAACCTGGATACTTGGATCTGTGGAACCTCAGTACATACTCAATCTCAAACCGTACAAACTTCCAAGGGCATGGGTTTTCTGAATTTATGGGCTGAATATGATGAAATAAAATATGCTAAAGTGTCTGATAAAACACTTTTAGAGATTCAGCCACTACAGGACATCAGTCATCGTGACCAGTTTCTTATGAAATTACGGCCAGAATATGAAGCTGTCCGTTCTAGTCTTATGAGCAGGGTCCCTTCTCCTTCCTTAGATGAATGTCTCAATGAACTTCTGCGTGAAGAACAGAGCCAAATAACTCAACATGCATTGAAACAGCATGTCTCCACTCCTCCTCTCGAGATTGCTTATGTTACCAATAGCCACTCTTCAAATCAGGTGGCCTATGCTGCTCAAGGAATTTCGCAGGGACGTGACTTAAGCACAGTTCAGTGCTATGGATGCAAGTCGTTTGGTCATTATGCATCACAGTGCAAACAGAAATTTTGCAATTACTGCAAAGCCAATGGGCATGTTATTGCTGAATGCAGAAAGAGGCCACAAAATCGCACTTCTCGAGCCTATCATACTACCACTGCAACTGCCTCTTCCGGTGCTGCTGCTTCTCCACCAGTCATGTCTTCTCAACCACCTGCTTTTAGCCCCCCTCCTTCAATCACTCCTGAGGCTATCCAACAAATGATCATTAATGCTTTTTCAGCTCTTGGAATTTCAGGTAAGAATCTACTTGCATCCCCTCCTTGGTATTTTGATTCCGGTGCTTCCAATCATATGACTTCATCTCCCGCTCATCTTTCTAATATTCAAAAGTATACCGGTGATCTCCAAATTCATACTGCGGATGGTGAACATCTTCCCATTGTTGCTGTTGGTGATGCTTCAAATTCTATACCTCTGAAACATGTTTTTGTTTCTCCATCTTTAACCACCAATCTTATCTCTGTGGGACAACTTGTTGATGATGATTGTAATATCCATTTTTCTCGCTCTGGTTGTGTTGTGCAGGATCAAGCGTCGGGGAGAGTGATCGCGAAGGGGCCTAAATGTGGTCGTCTTTTTCCTATTCACCTGTCTTCTCCCTCTCATCATAACAATGTTTTTGCTTTCTCTAGTTTATCTTCTCAGGATGTTTGGAGGCTCTGGCATAACAGATTAGGCCATCCTCACGCTAAGATGTTATCTTTCATGTTGAATAATGGGATCATTCATCATAATAAAGTCTCATTTCGTTCTATTGATTGTGAAGCTTGCAAACTTGGTAAAAGTAAGATACTTCCTTTTCCTATGCATCATTCTGTGGCTTCTGCATGTTTTGACATTATTCATAGTGATGTATGGGGAATTACTCTCGTAATTTCTCATACTCACTACAAATATTTTGTCACATTTATAGATGATCATAGTCGGTTCACATGGGTGTATTTTTTGCATTCCAAATCGGAAGTCTTTGATGTTTTCAAAAAATTTCTTGCTTATGTTGAGAATCAGTTCTCTAAAAGTATCAAGATTCTTCGCTCTGATTCAGGGGGGGAGTATATGTCCCAACAATTTCACAATTTCTTGCAAACCAAAGGGATTTTATCCCAGAGATCATGTCCATATACTCCTCAACAGAATGGAGTTGCCGAACGGAAAAACCGGCATCTTCTTGATACCGTTCGTTCCCTTCTTTTAGAATCATCAGTTCCGGCTAAGTTTTGGCCAGAAGCATTAGCTACTGTAGTTCACTTAATCAATCGTCTCTCATCACCGATGCTATCTTATCAATCTCCATATTATAGACTTTTCAACACACAGCCCACATACACTCATTTACGCACCTTTGGTTGTGTGTGCTTTGTTCATCTTCCTCCGACTGAACGGACAAAGCTGACATCCCAATCTGCGAAGTGTGCTTTTCTGGGCTATGCCTCTCACCAAAAGGGTTTTCTTTGTTATGATTTAGTCATTCATCGCATCCGAGTTTCTCGGAATGTAATTTTTTTGGAACATAAATTTTTCTTTTCAAATCACAAAGATTCATTTCCCTCTGTCTCACTCTTACCCAATTTTACTGATGATGTTACTCCACCTCTCATCGTCTATGAAAGGCGTCGTCACAAAGATGTTTCACAGCTACAATCCCCTACGGATCATTCCCCGCCGCTTGATCCGCCACCAGAACCCGATCCTTCTTCAGCTCCTGCTCCTACTCCAACATCGATTCATCTTCGGCGATCCACTCGTCACATTCGTCCCCCAGACAGATATGGCTTCACTCACACTTCTTTACTTGCTGCCTTATCTACTGTTACTATTCCTAAATCGTATTCGCAGGCAGTAAAACATGACTGTTGGAAGAAAGCCATGCAGGAAGAATTAGATGCTCTTCAGGCAAATCACACATGGGATATTGTGTCCTGTCCATCTCATGTAAAACCCATTGGTTGTAAATGGGTTTTTTCCATCAAACTTCAACAGGATGGCTCATTGGATCGTCATAAGGCGCGCCTCGTCGCACTTGGTAATCGCCAAGAATATGGTATTGACTATGATGAGACATTTGCTCCGGTCGCAAAAATGACTACAGTTCGCATGGTGCTTGCAATTGCAGCTTCACAATGCTGGCCTCTTTATCAGTTCGACGTCAAGAATGCATTCCTGCATGGGGATCTAAAAGAGGAAGTCTATATGAAACTACCACCTGGCATTTCAAGTTCTTCCAGCAATGAAGTTGCTCACCTACGTCGATCCCTCTATGGTCTCAAACAAGCACCTAGAGCCTGGTTCGAAAAATTTCGCGATACCCTTCTTCGACTTCGTTTTCAACAGAGTCCCTCTGACCCTTCTCTCTTTCTTCATCGCACATCAGCTGGGATTACTGTATTACTTGTCTATGTGGATGATATCATCATATCTGGAACTGATTCATCAATGATTCGCCAGCTTCAAGCCTCACTTAATGAATCATTCCATATGAAGGACTTAGGTCCCCTTACCTATTTCTTGGGTCTGGAAGTTCATCACTCAGCAAAAGGCATAATTCTTGATCAGCATAAATATGCATTGGACCTCATTGAGATGGCCGGTCTACAGAACTCTACCCCTATTGATACTCCTCTTAAAGTCAATGTTAAATTGTCTCAGGAGACGAGTGATCTCCTTTCGGATGCCACCTTCTATCGCAAATTAGTAGGCAGCTTGGTATATCTCACAATTACTCGGCCTGATATTTCTTATGCTGTCAACCTTGTTAGCCAGTTTATGACGCAACCACGTCAGTTACATCTAATTGATGTCCGGCGCATCATTCGTTACATTCTTGGCACTCCGACTCGTGGTTTGTTCTTTCCCGTTGGCAACACACTATCTCTTACAGCATACTCTGATGCCGATTGGGCTGCTTGTTCAGATACCAGGAGATCAACGACAGGATGGTGCATGTTCTTAGGAGACTCATTGGTCTCTTGGAAATGTAAAAAACAGGATAAAGTGTCTAAATCCTCCATTGAAGCTGAATATCGTGCTATGTCTGCCGCCTCTTCAGAAATCGTCTGGCTTCGTGGATTGCTTTCTGAGCTTGGCTTTCCTCAAACCTCTTCAACACCCCTTTATGCTGATAATACTAGTGCCATTCGGATTACCTCAAATCCTATTTTTCATGAGCGTACAAAGCATATTGTGGTCGATTGTCATTATATCAGGGATGCATTTAAAAATGACACCATTAGCCTTCCACATATATCATCCGGACTTCAAGTTGCAGACATTTTTACCAAGGGCCTACCAAGACCACGTCATCAGTTCTTGGTTGGCAAATTGTTGCTTGTTGACTCAATAGCATCAATTTGAGGGGGGGTGTTAAGAAGCCCAGTTCAGCTGTCA
Source organism: Litsea cubeba (assembly GCA_012931725.1). Taxonomy (NCBI): domain Eukaryota; kingdom Viridiplantae; phylum Streptophyta; class Magnoliopsida; order Laurales; family Lauraceae; genus Litsea; species Litsea cubeba. Next base: position 29,231,259 of record CM022949.1, read on the forward strand.
ATTATTTCAAGCCCAAACTTGCAGGCCCATTTAGGCCTAGTATCTAGAAGATTAGACTTTGATTGTAATTAGGCTCATTAGTCAAAGCCACATGTACCACATGTACATACTTAATTGTACAGCCCCTTTACTTGACTTATGTAGCCCCTTTACTTGACTTGGGCAGCCCCTTTACTTGACTTGTGCGGCCCCTTAAATGTGTATAAATGTATCCTTAGTCCATTCAATCAAGATAGAAGATTACAATCCAATATTTCTCTCTTTTGAGTTCTTGTCATGAGTGACATCAAGCAAATGTCGATTTTTTCTTTCAGCAACTCCATTTTGCTGTGGAGTATAAGGACAAGTTCTCTGAGAAATATTGCCTTTGGTTTGCAAATATTTTTGAAAATCAAAAGACACATATTCCCCGCTCGAATCAGATCGCAAGATTTTGATGCAGGTGGAAAATTGATTCTCAACATAAGCTAATTTTTTTTAAAAAAATTGTGAAAACTTCAAATTTGGAATGCAGAAAGTAAACCCATGTGAACCGACTGAAATCATCAATAAAAGTCACAAAATATTTATAGTGAGCATGACAAAGAGCTGGAGCAATTCCCCATACATCGCTATGAACCAAATCAAAACACCGAGTGCTGTGTGAAGTGGAAATAGGAAAAGGAAGAATTTTGCTCTTTCCCATTTTACAAGTAGCACAATCAAACGGTACACAAGAAGATAAGCCAATAGATTTATTTAATAAACCAAAATTTAACATAAGGGATAAAGCCTTGGAATTAGGGTGTCCGAGTTTTTTATGCCACAATTGGCAATTATCTTTAATAGAAAGACAAAACACATCATTGGCAACTCTAGTCCTAGAAAGATTAGAAAAATCCAGCGGAAACAAGCGTCCACACTTAGGTCCCCTCGCGATCTCCTTCCCGGACATCTGGTCCTGTACAACACAACCAGAAGAAGAAAAAGAGATGTTACAATTATTTTCAACAAGTTGCTCGACTGACAATAGGTTTGAAGTTAAATTTGGACAAAGGAAAACATTTTTCAATGGGATTGGACCAGGGATGTCTCCGAGGGCAGTAATGGGAACAGTGCCTCCATTAGCAGTTTGGATTTGAAGATTACCATTGTAGTTTGTCACATTGGAGAGAGGGTTACTGGAATCAGTCATGTGATTAGATGCCCCGGAATCAAGAAACCAGGTAGAAGATGGTGGCGAGGTACCTGAGAGATCGAAAGCAGAAAGGGCATTGACAATCATTTGCTGTACCAATTCAGGAGTCAGAGAAGATGAGGACCCAGACTGTGAGGGTGCAGGTGTAGAAGTAGGCATATCTGAAGAAGCAACATAAGCATGTGTAGTCTGAGACTGTGGAGGCTGATACTGCGGAGCCTGAAACTGTGGAGCCGGATGCTGGAAAATTTGATGCTGGGGAGTCTGCTGCTGTGAAGTCTGATGTTGTGGGCAACGGCGACATTCAGAGATATGTCCTGACTTTTTACAGTAACTACAGACTTTCTGTTTGCATTGAGATGCAAGATGTCCAAATTTTTGACAGCTGTAGCATTGTGTTTTGCTCAAGTCTCGAGGCGGAGGCTGAGAAGCCTTAGTGGCTGAAAACGTGACGGAATAGGTCTCAGCCTTTTGTTGAGCTATATGGGCTGAGGTTGAAATGCATTGTTCCTCGCGTAAGACTTCATTCAAGCAGATATTCAAGGAAGGTAAAGGCGTCCGATTCATCAGGGCCGATCGGACACTTACATACTCAGTGCGTAATTTCATCAAAAATTGATCCTGCTGACTAGAGGCCTGAAGATCGCGAATCACGATCTGAACGTCGAAACCACATCTGCATACTTAATACTATCGTATTCGGACCATAGGGTTCGGAATCCTGAATAGTAGTCTTGGATTGACAAGGTCCCTTGTGCATATTCAGCAATTGCACATTCCAGGTGAAATTGTCGTACTGAGTTATCTTAATGGTACACTTGCTTCAGATATCCCCACATATCTTTAGAGGTGGGGTAAGGTTTGAGGTTCATTATCAGATGGTGTTCGACGGAACCTAGTATCCAAGTTTTTATTTTTGCATCTTTAGTAAGCCAGGCGGATATCTTCTTCTCATCATCCGTGGGTTTAGGGTCAGATCCAGAAATATAGCCCCACAATTCCTTAGCCTCAAGGTAAATTTGGAATTGAAACGACCAGACGGGGTAATTTTTTCCCGTGAATCGGATCAAGGTAACTTCAGATTTTTCCATCTTTAATCTTGATTTGTCCAAAAAAAAAGAGTAAAATAGTGGAAAAACAACAAAGAAATCCAGCAACAGTGAAGAGATGAAGTCTAAATGTTGATAACAAATTGTACTGTGTGTAGAAACCAAGATCCGATCAATCAGATAAGAGAAAGAATCAACACAGAACCAGAAATGGCCAAAAAATCACAAAAATCATCCCAGGCGACCTTGATTTGGGCTGCTTAACCTTTACGTGGGCCCCACTGATAGATCTGGACAATGATCAGATCACTGATCTGAGGAAGCGCAGTAATTTGCCTTCTACTGAAAAAGGAATAATCGAATTCCACCACATATCCAAAATTCTGGACGGTCCAGATGAAAACAGTATTAAAAATCTGGACAATGACGAAGATGAGTAAATCACCAACCTGGGGGTGCTGAAAAATTGTGAAAAAATCTCCAATATTCCTAGAAAATCCAGGCGACCATGTCTGGATATATCTCTGACGGTGGTTTGATGATCTGTGGTGGGCCACCATGAAGATGAGTTGCCACAGAGTCTGAACTCGTTGAAACAGATTCCTGATCTGTCGATCTTCACAAGGGAGATTGATTTCTCTTTATCTTGAATGTCTTGATGCTATATAAGATCAAGAACATGATTTTCTTGAAACCTGGGAGCTTTGATACCATGTCATTCTCACAATTACAAAAGTCAGAATGAATGAGAGTTCTTGAAAAGATTGTATTAATTTCTGTGTGCGTCTCTTGGAGAACGACCACATATATATAGGGATTACAAGCCTTAATTAAGGCTCTTTACAAAGGAAATTAGCTAATCACTAAAATAAGTTAGGAAAGCAATCAATTAAATATTTACAGCAGATTCAATCATTGACTCAATCAAATCCACGTGATATATGTAGCTTGTTGGACTGATGGGCCTTGGGCCCCTTCATGGGTCGAGGGCCATCTTAACAGGTGGGCCATCTTTTGATCTTGGGTTGGTTGTTTTGATCAAAGGTTATGATGGGTTGGAGTAGAAACTATCTTTATTCCCATTAAATGTTTGTTCAGTAAGCAATGAGACTGATAAACCCAAATCCTTGTTCTTAGTCTACAATCAATCGGCGGGCCTGACCATTATACTTGTAAAATCCACATCTTGAGATCCGACCATCAGATTTTTTATCACCATATCGTTAAATCTTTCAAAGAACACGTGACAATGGTATATAATTTTGCACTCTTTTGCAACCAGAAAAGAATGAATTTTTAGGAGATCCACAAATTCTCAATTTTGTAAAATTCATATGATAGGATCTGACTGTAAGTTTTTGAAATCTTCATACTGCTGAAAATCTCTTAACAGCTGGGCATGGCTGTGTATGGATTTGACCTATTTGAAGACCAAAAAAGGATTTGAATTTCTTTGGGTGGGCCATGGTCAGAAAATCATATTTTTCAGATCTAACCATCAGATTATCGAGATGTATGCACCATTGAAAAGCCCTCAACGAGTAGATTATGAAGGAGTAAGATCCAACTGAAAAAATAACACCTAAGGGAATCCATCATGAGAATTAGACCTAAAATTGATGCAGTTATCCCTAAAAGATGCATGATGATGAATGGGATTTCAGATTTTATATTATTCATCTAAAAATGTCTAAATGGGGCAAAATTGGGCCATCATTATTATAGATATGAGAGTTGTGCATAGGGGGTGCGAGAATGAGGTGTCTATACCTTAATTACTTATTTTTTCCTAATTATGCTCAAATTAGAACTGTGTCATAATTGCCCTGATTCTCAATTGGTGGTCGATTACCCCTAATTAGAGTAATTTCATTACTTAATTCACAAACCAATTAAATATAAGTATTTATTTTGCATTCTCGAATTTTGCAGCTTCATCATCACACGTGGGGAAGGGGGTTCCCTAATAGCCCTGGCAGTTTTAGGTGAGGTTTTTAGTTATTTTATTTTATTTATTTCTCTTTTCTCTTAGCTTTGTTTCTTTGATTAATTAAATATAGTTTGCTAATTTTAATAGCTAAATAAAATCAGAATTTATTTTGTAGGAGCTATTTTCATGGCTGTCGAACCAATGTAAGTAAATTCTTGTAACGGTTATTGTATAGTCTTAGAAATTTAATTAATTAATGCCTATATTTGTTTGTGTAGTGTTATGATTTGCAGCCGCGACTTCCACCTAGGAACAGTAGTCATCCATTTTCTCAATATGTTGTGTTATTTGCTACTCGCTTGGTAAGCATAACTTAATTTGAGGTTTTAATTCTTTACTTTCTTTTATTCTTTTTTTTTATCATCCTCTGTTAGTGGGTTTGATTCCTTTGAATACACGTTAGGTAAGCATATCAAAATCTGTGGAAAGAAAAGTTAGTGACAACAAATGTTAATTTCTAGCTTTAAAAAAATCATTATATTGTTCCTCCCACCACCCTTTTGAAATCAAGAGCCTATCTAGTCTGCTCATGGCAATTCTTTCTTGACTTTTTAACCAAGCGAAAGCTCTTCTCAGAAGCAGCGAGTCGATAAGTTCGTTGTCATTGATGAATTTCGAGAAGCATTCCATACTGTGAGTGATGCAGCCCCCTAAACAGGAAAATGGACCATATTAAAATACCACCTAAACAGTACGGAAGGTTCCACCCCGCCATGGATGCAGATAAGCCCAATAGGAAACCTGCTCTATTAGCAATTTCATTTGGACCATAAACATTTCCTGCAGCCCAAGTGAAGCTATCTGCAACAGTAATTAACTTGATAAATAAAGCTCTTGGCAACTTTTAGACACATCAACCATATGAAAAGCATCCTCCTTCCACACTGTGATGAGACCTCCCAAAGCCCCATAGGAAGAAACCCACTCCCAACCGCACTTCTTTGGTCCGGCCCTAGATACTTTAGTCTCTTAAAGAAAAAGAAGATCAACCTTTTCCTTTCTAACCAACTTCTTGAACATCTGTCGCTTTTTTGGCCTCACCAAACCCCTAACATTCCAACTTGCAATGATCATCGCACACAATACAGTACCACACCCTATAAGATACACTGAGCTAGGTGCAAAGCTCGCATTGAGCCTTCGCCTCCCTTCTGGCTAACGCCTCTTCCTCCAACTCCTCAATGATTTTCAAGGAAGCTTCTTCACTACTACCAAAAGAAACACCCAACAATTTCCCCACCTTCACAGCTTCAGTAGCTTCCTTACCACTACTACAAATCTCGAGACTTGGCCCCTTACTAGGACAATTGAAATGAACAACATCCGGTCTTCCTTTGTCTATGGTGCCCCCGCTGGGTTTCCTAACCTCATCAGAGGAATGGAAAAGAACCCCTTTGAGCATGGATGCAACCACTGTTCTCCGGAAGAGTGCAGAATTAGATTTCTTAGATTGGCCTCTCCACACCCTCCAAATTTTGGATGAAAGGAGAGGAAATGAGGTAGCTTTGCTGTTGAACAGAGGCTTTACCCTTGAGGGATTAGCCGGCTTTGAAACTCTGACCATCTTTTGTCCAGGCAGTCATCATCCAGGCCCCCGGGCTCACCTTAAAAAAGCTACAACCCAAAGCATGGCAACTTGGGACCAAACCCATGGCCTGTTTGTCTAAGATTTTTCCACAGTGGTTGACCCATTTAAACATCTCACCCTGCCCCCATTTTACATATGTCCGAAAAATTGCTTGGTTTAGGAGAAAGGAAGGGCTCCACCAAATTAAGAGTTATCATAGCATTAAAAAACGTTCTGAAAAGGAAACCCCTCTCCTTACCGAAAAAGGTCATGTTACGTCTGCCTTGATTGGCTAAGCCACTGCAACTCCCCTTTGCATCAGATGACCAGCTGAGACCCTTCACAGTTCCCAGGAATGCCTGCGGAAGGTCATCTTCGGTAGGGTCTGCTACGGCTGCGATAGGGTTCCTGTCACAGCTTTTCTACCATCCTCTTCCGGAAATAACAAAAGTCAGGGCGTTTTTCCCCACCGCTTCCAAAAAAATCACCGAACGAGTCTTCTATCGCTAGCTATGTATTAGAGCCTCGAGAAACCTTATTGCAGAACTGCTTTGACAATGAAACATCACTCTCCAAGTCATCCAGGAGCTTCTTTCCAATTCTCTTCGGTCGTCTTCTCCGGCCCAGAGAGTTGCTGACTCCCTGACAATGCAATATGCTGATAAAGGGTGCGCCCGTTCACCTATAACCTCTTTTGCGGGCTTAACAGAGACATCCCACAACGCATCTCTGGCTAAAAACTCCTCGGGATTGCAACCATTGGACTGGATTTCCTCTCATAACTTCGACAAAGTAGGAGTTTCCGCATACGTTTAACTCAATTTCCTTATTTATGAGCTTGTGCCCCTCCACCCTAATACATACCCTACCAAAGAAAAGAAAGGTCTTCTCTGCAGTCTCCTTAGCAACTCCAACTACCCCCCCCCCCCTAAAGAAATGAAAGGTCTTCTCTGCAGTCTCCTTAACAAGTCCAACTACCTCCCCAAGCTTGCTGAAAATATCCTCAAAGGTCTTGGTACCCCACACTTGGAGCGGGACTCCGAAACATCTCATCCAAACAGTTTGAAGATCTGGGTTCCGTTTCTCTAAAGAAATGGAATAATAAAGATACTGATGCTCAAAATCATTGATGATAAGGATGGCTTTCTCAATACTACTGAAAGACAGCAGAACTAGAGCACCTTCCTGCCTCGCTAACTTCACATTTTCCAAGCCACATTCAACACACAAACCCTTCACCATGGAAATGACACCTTCCCATTTAAGTGCTCCTACCAGGCTATTAGGTAACAATGCTGCATTTTCTTTAAACACTGACTGCATCTACGACCATTTTTTTTTTTTTTTGAATGGTTACTTTCATTAAGTAAAGCAAGCAGTGCAGGAGATATATGCTGACATGCCTAGAGGAAAACAAAAAAAAACCCTAAAAACAAGAAAGGGCCCCTAGAAAAACTAATTTGGCTTTGCAAAGAAAAAGGCCAACTCATTCCAATGTAACATAATCTGCTTTGTAGTGTATCTTTTAAAAGACGGGCTAATGGACACCCTAGACGCAACTAAGAACTTGGTTTTCTCCACCAAGCTTTTGTCACTAGTAATAACCCCTTCAAAGCATTGTGAGTTCCTTTCCTTTCAGATTCTCCAAATAACTGCAAGGAATGGCAGTCTCCACAATTCCTTTCCTCTTGGAGCTCTAGTAGGAGCTTTCCATGCCAGGAAGAGCTCAGGGAGGGACTTTGGAAACACCCAGCTACAATCAAACCACTTAACCACCGAGCACCAGATATACCGAGCAGTTTACAGTTCACCATCAGGTGGTCCACTGATTCCTCCTCTCAAGCACATGGGACAGCCGTTGACCACTATTCTCCCCTCCTCCTTAGGTTATCCAAAGTTAGGAGTCTTTTCCGGAGAGCCACCCATCCAAATATGACCACCCTTGGAGGAGCCTTATGCTTCAAGATGCTGCACACCGCATTCCTCTCCATTGGACTGTTAGGAATAGCAGAGAAGAAAGAGGAGACTAAGAAGAGCCCATCTTTAGAAGCAACCCACACCCTAGTATCCTCCCCTCCATCCAGGATATGCACCCCATCCAGAATATTAAGAGCAAGGAATTGATGTTCCTCATGATCCTTTAAATTCCTCCTTAATACAAGGCTCCAAACCACTTGATCCCCAACTTTTGACATATAAGAGTTAACCTTAGCATCCTTGTCCACAGCGCAAATAAAGAGGTCTGGAAATTGGATAGCCAGAGCCTTATCTCCGGCCCATTGGTCTTTCTAGAAGAGAGTCCTCTTCCTTGACCAAATATGATATTTAATATTCTCCATGAATTGTTTTTTGACTGAAAGGATTCCTTTCCATAAAGCTGACGATGATTTTGTGACGTCTTGAATTTCCCACCCGTTTTTACGAAGGCTGTATTTCCTTTTCAGAACCTGTCTCCATAGGCCATCTGACTCTTCTTCTATTCTCCAAAGCCACTTCCCTAGAAGAGCAAGATTCATCTGCTTGAGAGGTTGAATACGCAAACCGCCCTTCTTTCTACAGATGGTTTTCCAGTTGACTAAGTGATACTTCTTCTACTGGCTATTACCATATCATAAGAAATCTCGCTACAACTTTTCAATTCTTTTAATAACTGAGGCTGGGCATTTGAAGAGGGAGAAGTAATAAACCGGCAGATTAGACAAAACTGACCTTGTAAGAGTGACCCTTCCTCCAATGGACAGGTAGTTGGTTTTCCAGAAAGACATTCTTCTCTCAACTATTTCCACCACCGGGTTTCACAACGAATAGGTGGCTGACTTCACACATAGAGGCAACCCCAAATACGTGACTGGCAACTAGCCCACTTTACATCCCAGAATCCCTGCAAATTTGTGGAGCAAAGATATTTCCATCCTTATTCCTATCAGCTCGCTCATGGAGAAATTTATTTTAAGTCATGACACTGCTTCGAGACAAAGTAAGGGGCTTTAACATTTATGATATGGTCTTTGTCATTCCCACGGAAGATGAGTGTGTCGTCAGCAAACTACAGGTGGCTGATTGCAGGTGTGTTTTTGGCCGCACTGAAACCCGCGAATAGGCCCACATCCACCGCCTCGTTTATCATTCAACTTAGCGCCTCTCCCACAATAAGAAATAGGAAAGGTGAAAGATGATCTCCTTGTCTCAGCCCCCTTTCAGCCGGAAAGAAGCCCTTTGGGGTGCCATTTATCATAATAGATATCCAGGCGGAAGATACACACTCCTGAATCCACATTATCCATTTTTCTCCAAACCCCATTCTTTTGAGCATATATTGAAGACTCTTCCAATCCATTGATCAAAGGCCTTCTCCAGCTCCAGCTTGCAAATAATCCCTGAAAGTTTGTCCTTGTACCTTGAGTGCGCACACTCATTCGCCACGAAGATTTCATCTAAAATCTGTCTCCCTTGAACAAAGGCTCCTTGCTCTTTTGATATGATGCCCGGCAAGACCTTTTGAATTCTCCTTGCTAAAACTTTGGCCAAGATTTTGTATAAGCTTCCAAGGAGACTTATTGGCATGTAGTCCCAGATGCCTATATCACCTGACTTCTTCGGTATAAGCACAATAAATGAAGCCCCCATGCCTTTAGAAAGCTTTCCCCTCTGGTGGAACTCATCCATAAAGGCTAGGAGGACATCCTTTTCAGCATCGCCCATAATCTTTGAAAGAAGGCCATCGAGAACCCATCTGGACTTGGGGCCTTATCACCGGCTAGGTCAAAGATAGCCCGACGAACTTCTTCCTCTTCAAACTTCCTCTCTAGCCATTGGGTCCAATGATCCCCAATTCCATGGAATGCCAGGTTGTCCAAGAATGGACTGTCCCATCTCTCGTCTACGTAAAGGAATGTGAAATGCCCTTCTATGTGGTGAATGATCTCTTCTTTCTTTTCCAATCTTCTTTGTCCGTCCATGATAAAGGAAATTCTATTAGCCCTTCTTCTTGAGGAGGCCACGTCATGGAAGAACCTAGTATATTCTTATTGCCTTCCTTCAACCAATGACATCTAGATCTCTGTCTCCACTTGATCTCCTCCTCCCTTAGCTTTCGCTGGAGTTGTTCTTTGAGCTCTACTCTTTTCATCCCCTCTTTTATAGACAGCTGTTCACTTTCTTCTTTTCTGTCCGACTTCTGAATTTCTGCCAGTATGTTAGTTTTTTGGAACTGCACGTCGCCAGCATTCACCCTAGCGCACTTTCAATTTTTGTAACCAATTGATGACCAGCCCAGCCTTCCACTTTAATCTCGTCTCACCACCCTTGAATGAGGCTTGGAAAGTTTTTTCCTCTAGCCACATTAGTTCAAAACGGAAAGGAGTGGGGCCCCATCGTTCATAGTTGGAATTGATCAAGATAGGACAATGATCGGATATTGGCTTTGGTAAGGCTAGTTGTATGACCTCTGGATATGTGTCCACCCAATCAGTGGAGACAAGGAATCTGTCCAATCTGGACATGGCTGGGTTCCTCCGGTGATTTGACCAAGTAAACGAAACTCCACTTAACTGCAGACCCACTAGGGAGTGGGAGTTTATTCCGGCCTGAGAAGCGTCTCATGTCTTTGGTGACTCTACCGCCGCCTAACTTCTCGCTTGGGTATCTAATAATGTTCCAGTCCCCACCAATTCACCAAGCACCACTCCATCGCCCCCTAATCATGTCCAACTTACTCCAGAACTCCTTTCTCCTCTGGCTGTTAATTAGACCGTAAATGGTCATAAGAAGCCATTTGGAATTGTTCGTCAGGTCCTCAACCAAAACTGATAGGGAGAAAGTGTCCTTCCAGCTTTGTAACACGATGACTGACCGAATGTCCCACATCAGTAATAATCCACCAGCAGCACCAACCGTGTCAATTGCTACCCATTGGACATATCTCCTTCCCCATATTTCTTTAACTACCCTGTCAGACACCCCTTTTAGCTTTGATTCCTGGAGCATTGTAATGCTAACCCTATGACTTCTCAGGCTCTCTTTCACCACTAGCCTTTTAGAAGCGCCCCCACCCCCCCAATCCATGGACATTCCACGAGAGAATCTTCATTTTGTGCCAGAAGGGACCCCCTGATTTTTCCTCCCGCTTTTTACCAGTGACGTGCCCCCCTTTGTCCTGCCTTTTTCACTTTGTCATAATTGAAGGAGCAGCAGAGACCATTAATCTCTCTCTTCCCCTTCCTCTTGGATTTGTTTTCTTTCTTATTTGCCTTGTTTTGCTTCTCCCTATTCTGTGCGAACTCCATCAGTGAAGCCCATCCCCCTTTTGATTCTTCTGTAGTCACCCCGACTGCTTTGCCACAATGAACTACCTTTTGGGGCAGCCAATCATCCTCATAGCCCTCAGATTCCCCCATCTGCTTTTCACCACCCTCAAGAGTCCCCAAAGGATTCGGCAGTCTGAGTGGTACCCCAATTCCCCTCTGGAAAGGTACCTACCTGGAATGTTATCTTCTGCCGCTGAATTTCTTGGTGTTGTGTTTGAAATTCGCTTCTCTCGTCTACTTGTGCTGACTGAAAGGGGTTTGGAGCAGTGACCCTGAGGCGGTGCTGAACCAAAACATCTCCTTGCCTAAGGGTCTGGGCCTCCGCTTCGTCGCTTCTGGACCGAGATCCAGCTCTGCGTATCCCTCTGAGGAGATCTGTCAGGGCTTCTAAAAGGCGTTCCGGTAGCCCCTTGTGTAAACTGGCTGCTCTCCTCCATCCCACCTCCTCCTTTGCCATCGCTACTCTGAGGAGATCTGTCGCTGCAGTTACTCGTAGCTGATGCGGCACCGATGGGTAGGTCTGACTGCAAATCCTTCCCTTCTGGAGGCTCCTTACCCATTGAGCATTTAAACATTAGGTCATCCACCCAGACAGGCACTTGCAGAGGTGGAGACACTGAGTTGTCAAGCAGGATTTTGATTCTGCGGCTCTGCCTACCTTCAGATGCTCCATCTTCTGCGTTTTTTCATCGACCTCCAGCGTCCGCCCTAAACATTTCCCTATCAGCTTAAAGGTTGCTTCATGCCCTGCTTGAAGAGGCATACCTTTGACTGTCACCCAAGAAGGGCTTGGTGGGGATCCTAGAACCCCCATCCATTTCTCCAGAACTGAAAAAGGGGATGGACAGTCCCTAGATGTAGCCATAAGGAGGACCTCTTCAACCTCCTTTTGTGAGGTGAACTGCATCCAAACCGTCTGATCATCCAGTTTTTGCATATTGCTTGCCATTTTCCCCCAATATCTTTCCAACCAGTTTTCTGCCTGCCCGAGACCATCTGACTTTAACTTCAGGAATCCCACTAGACTACAATAGAGTGATTTTTTCTGCTCCTGTATCACCCAAGGTGCCACCCTAACTCTTTTGCATGTGCCGCCTTCCACTATCCATCCTGCAGCAAGTGGGTTCTGCTTTTCCTTGTTGCTGTTTCCATCTCTGACGTTTCCCAGCTCTGGAAAATCTTCTAAAGAAAGCATTTCTGCCGAACGGAAAGATGGATGGGTAGTATTCCAGCGCTTTACGTGCCTCTCCTGTTCCTTTCTCACATTTCTGTTGGAGCTAAAGTGAGCTATGTTGGCCTCTATCCTTCTTCCTCCCCAGGATCTCCCTTCTGCCAACTCCTTTGCCTTCTCTGCTTCTCTAGGAGTTTGAAATCTGATGAATGCAAAGCCTCTGTTGCTGCTGTTTATCTTATCTACAGGGATGATAACATCTGTTAATTCTCCCTGCCCTCAAGAACATTGCTTCTAATTCAATTTTGCAAATCTGATGTGGGAGATTGGAGACATAGATTGAGAAGTACTCGTCTCTCCTGATCTGCAGAGGGAGAGGATCCCTGGTGGTGTCTGCTGGTCTCTTTGCCATACCACCATCCTGCTTTGCTTCACCTGCAGCATCTTCTTAACTGCTGCTGCATATGAAAAACCTCTTTCCACCTCATGAAAGCTCCTAGCTTTGGCTATTGATATTCCCTTGGCTACATCAGAACTCCTAGTTGAGATTTTGCTTTTTCCCACAGACAACTGAGATCTTTTGATGTCTTCCGCACCTGACCTTTATCTTCTCTCTTCCCAGCCGTAAGATTATGACCTTTAAGACTGCTGCCATTCAAAGCTTCAATGTACTTCAAAGCACACTTCCTCTCCCAGAATCTCACAAAGCCAAAACACCACCCTCTGCCCCCTTCTACCAGAGTTCGGGATAGAAGCATCAGCAACCTTTCCAAAAGGAGAGACAGCCTATCTTAACTAATCTGCACTGGTCTTCCGGCAGATTATCAACAAAAATTGAGATAAGATCTACCCACCTCGTAATCCTGTGATCCTTACCCTTTTTTCTCCTTTGGACAGTCTTCCAATCATCACCTCATGTTCTCGCTGACCTCTTCACCACTCATTCATGCCTTGCTAACAACCAGCTCATCACTTAACATGTGTCCGTCAGATAGGGGGAAAAAAGATGTCATCTGATGGCATTCCAAAAAAGATTTTCAATCCAGAAACTACTTGCATTTGTGTCAAGTACAAATACCCAACCCCGGGAAATGTTTACATTCAATATTTAAAACTCAAACCATCTGGATAATGTCTACAATCTAGAAACTCACCATATACAAAACATCTTCAAAGGGCGGCGCCTAATAATTATCATACTATCAACAAACATCCAAATCCTCTTATGGGTATCTAGAAGGATAGTTTGAAATCAAATTTATTCAAATCAAATGCTCTCCCCAAATACCCAAATTCACCCAAATTTATGGGTCACAATCCATTTATTATAGTCTAATTCTTTAATGGTCTTGCCGTTTTGGTTCATTTCTCATAAACCATTCAGTGGGAGACAGCCTGTCAAATGGACTCATCTAATGACTTCAGAAAAATCACTATTTTAGCCTTCCACGAGGGATAGTTCGTTCCATTACATAAAGAGGGACGAGTCACATATTGTCCTTCGGATTTAGTCATACTTGCGCTAATGAGCAAGGATCAATTTGAAAATTTGCTCAACTGCATATGTCCAAGTCCTATGTGTTGATCAGCCCATTTTTTGCATAATTTAATGCCATGCTCATTATTTGTGGTTGTTAAAAACTTTTTAAAGATACTCTAATTTGATTAATTATAGATACGGATGACCAAATATATCAATAAAAGAGGTTGGCGATTTGCTTATAATCAGTACCATCGGGAGCTTAGTTTTTTGTAGTTGCTTTATTACATAGAAAAAACCCTAAATGTGGATGGAAAGAGGCCACTGTTTGAATATACTCCAGTTGGTTTTGCCGCCATATTGTTGATTCCACCTATTCTAGAATTGGTAAAAGAGTGCATTTCATTTAAAAGTTTTTTTTAAAATAATTTTAATTAATTTAATATTATATTTGAATTCTTTGCAGAGAAGGGAGATGGTAGAAAATCCTATCACCATTGGATACGAGGATGGATGCAGAATTGGAGGAGGATGTACTGCATATATTATATGGATCTTGTATGGCATAAATACTTCATCGCCCGACTATCCTACGATCGTAAGTTTTTTAGCCAATTAAATATGAAAATTGTGATAAAAAATGTCAGCTATTTAGCTTAATCCTATGTCGTTGAACTTTTTTTTATTGCAGGTAGGAGGCGCAGTTGGTATTATTGGAGCTGTGCTACAGTTTATCATGATATTGACGGTAGGGGAGAAGGTGTTCGGTGGAAACATGGAGGAAAACCACGAAAATAGGGAGGAGAGGACGCCTAAAAACTACGAAAATAGGGAGGAGAGATGCCTGAAAACCACGAAAATAGGGAGAAGAGGTGTAGTAGAAACATGGAGGGAGGGTGCTTGAAAACCCCAAAAACCCCGAAAACTAGAGGGAGTTTTGAATTAAAGTGCTTTTGATGTGATATCTTGTCTGAAAAATGGAGGCTTTATTTTACTTTTACTATATTAGCTTGACGGGGGAGGTGATAGAGACTGCAAATTTTCCTTGTGAGGGCTGCCTTGTGAGGGTTGTGTAAAAAAAAATTGGTGGCCCTGAATTCAAGTAGGTTATGCTTAGGTTGAGCTTTGGGTTTACTTGTTTACTTGTATTTTGGGTTTACTTGTTTACTTGTATGTCAAGTCTGTATAGTGTCAATAACTAATCTAACTCCAATGAAAGTTGGGCTCATCACCAGATTAATTACATTTGGAAACACATCACTAAGCTTCTCATTTTGTTCTTTCGGTAAAGGGACTTATGTTAGTATTTTATTTACATGTTATGTGAGGAACATGATACCCTCTTATGTTAAGGGGTCTCATCTCACACAGACCGCAAATTTCATAGGTGAGCCCAACCAATAGATTCATGGGTCTTAGGCCTTCACGGATCCAAATTCAATATTGAACTACACAATTTTGAATTATGTAGGCCAGATTTCTGTATTCTACGAATTATAGATCATTGGTCCACATGAAAAGCTACTGAGTTGCGCATCACTTTTATACTTAGATACAACTAAAACTAAGGTTTAATACATTCACTAACGACATAAAACATAAAAAAAAGTTTCCATCCACTTGGCTGAGACATCTCCCTATACACATATGCAACCATGGAATTGGATAAGGACTTGCTACTTTTACACCGCTAATCAGCAAAGCCCTCTTATTCAGTCCGAACACTATATAAACTGCGACACTTGGCGCTTATCCTATTTCAGAAGGTAGCAATCGCCTCCATGAAAGTTGCAGTGGATTTATATAAAATGCTAAATGAGTGGGTTGCTCTTTTAAAGGCATATAACCTAGTTTTTATGGGGACCATTGAATCCATGCCAATCATGCTTTATTACGAATAGGAACTCGTAACCAGCACAGGTCTTTAAGTTACTACTGATACTCATGCTTAATTTTAAATTAATGAGCAAACCACGGATAAAAAAAAATGCCTTACACCATATCTGAATTGAGCTTCAAATCCCTATAAGCTTATGTACTATTATGCTTATTATGTTTAATATTTATCAATATGATTATGCCATAGGCCGTATTGGGCTGAGCCACAGCTGCTTGGGCAGGGCACGGCACGACCCGGGCATGGTTGGGCCGTCCCTTAGTTGGGCCATGCCGTGCCCAGTTCTCATGCCTACCTTTAGAGCCCACTTGGGGCTGCACTAATCACAGATGATGTGGGGGGTTGAAAGAACCAAGTGAGCCTCACCCATATGTGAAATCTTTGGTCAATTATATCATCCTAACCCTTTGATATGTGGCTCATATGGTTGGATTAGTGTCAAATTTAGTTGAGTGCTAATTCATACTTGAGAGTTGAGCTTTAAAGGTTCATAATGCTCATTTTCTCTCTCATGGTTACAGGTATATATGAAAGGGGCCGGACACAAGCCTGGACCCAATTGGCAATTATAAATACATGATCCGAACTGGGCCTGAACCCTAAAAGGGACTTTTATGCTATGACCCGACCTAGCCAGTTCATTGAGTTCACCCATTGGCCCGTTAATATCTGGCCTTGGGCTTCACCTTCCTATCAGTCTATATAGTTTCTGTAAGCCCCTCTACGCCTATTTAGAATGATATTTGCTATTGGAAGGACCTCTTAAAAATACATCTAAATCCTTTTCTAAGTTTTTGCTGTTGGATGTCCTATCAAGGTACATAGTTATCACTAATCAGATTGACATAACTTATATTATATATAGGTTATATGTTTATATTTGATTTCACATTCTCAACACATGATGGGCTATACAACCATATGACCGATCCAATTAGAGATCTTTATGGACTTCGGGGCTGAAGAACGCCTCCAGGCCATCAAATAAACATGCCTAATTTAGAGGCCCAGATCTGGTCCACTGGGCACATATCCATGCCCAAGAGTGCTGCTATAGTCTTGTCAAATTCAAGCCAGGCTGAAGCTGGACAAAACCCATTGCCACTAGACCAACTTCTATTGTAGTGAAATTTGAAAGTAACACCGGGAGGGGCATCCATTGCAACTTGAGCTTTCTATAGGCAGGCTCTATCGCGGAGTTCGACCCCTTCAACTGAGGATTTCTCTAAATCAGAAGCTCAAACAATCATTGTGGAAAGGTGATTCCTGGAAGTCAATGACAATTCTTGAATGACATGGATCTAGCCCATTTGATTCAGATCCACAACCACCCACAATTTGTTTCCATGGAATTGAATTAATAGGAATTCAAAGTCGAATGGAGTTTGACAAGTCCTTTGATTTGCTCGATGGTCCAGGGACATGTGTAATGTGCGTGGGTGCATGAGTTCGAAAGGACTGAAACTCAAAATTAATAAAGAAGTGAGGCGGTGAAGGATAGAAGCTAGGGCAGTGATTTAGATGTGTGCTCTACTAATCCCTTTTGGATATTATCTTTGCTTCCTCACCTTCTAACATCTAGATAAATTTCCTACACAATGGGGGATGCTTGATAGATAGCTGGTTGACAGTTGTCATCTGTAACACTTCAAGCATATTGAAGATCTTTTTCATTGGCAAGTAATGATAGAACTGACTGCAATCTTGTTGAAAAAACACAAGCACACATAGAAGAGAATTACTCTATAAACAAGTAATGAGATTAAAAAGATAATCACTCTATAAACAAGTATGAGGCCTAAAAAAGAACAGTCTTGCCGGATATTGCCACCACATGAAAATGCTCTCTGATGGTAACTGGAAGAATCGTTCATTAGGAACATGAACAAGAACCTCCATAGCCCCTATTTTTTCTGCACCAAAGCAATTAGCATTGGGGCCGCCTTCCACAATTAAGGGATTCAAATAATAGCTTTTGAAGGAGAGCCTCATACCTTTCCTTGCAACCGAATCTCAGCTCAATTAGAACTTGGATTCTCACTCCATGAATGGACTAGATAATGCAAGTAACCAACTCTCCCCTATCATTTTCCACACTACCACCAAACCAAGATGGTCCTAATGGCTAATATGCATTAGGAGCTGTCCATCTGTAACATGTTTCCTGCATCCAAGTAGGGAAGTCTCAACTTACATCCACGGTGCAAATTGCTGTCGGTTTCTGCCTCCGAATCTCTATTGGATGTCTGAGTAGAACATAATTCAGAACTGCCCTCTCCTAACATGAAAAGTGAAGACATTATTTTCACCACAACTCAAAGAACAAGACTGCATTTTTCATGCCACTTGAAAGCACTAGACTGCATTATCCTGCAAACACTTTTTTACCCCTCGTTTCAAATTCCACATAAGACCACTAATGGACATCTTTTCAAAATTACTTGGCCCATTGGAGTTGACAGAAAGGACCCCCTCATGAGGAACTTGAAAATTTTGGAAATGAGAGAAGACAAGGAGAAGAGAGAGCGAACAGAACTCCAAACAAACAAATGGTCCTTGGCCTTCATTCTGTCGACCAACATATGAAATAAATATCTCAAAACATAGAATTCGACCCTACAGACAATTTAGTATGTGGAATTTGTTACTTGTATCCAAACAACAGAAAGCATTGTTGAGTGCCAAAAAAAAAAAGAAAAATGGAAAGAAACAAAAATATGGAACAAGCAGTGTAAGAAGGAGATGAACGATCTGCGTCAGAAAAATGCTTATCAGTGTCAGGAGGTCCAATCAATGGTAAACATGGCCAGCCATGACATGGACCACTGATAGTATCCATGATCTCATTCCATCTACTTATCCTGTTTTTATCGATTCATAGTTGTGGTCTCAAACAAGGCTGTGAATAGGAGGCTCAAACATCAACGGGCTGACAATTGGGAGATCGTAACGGTGGCATTGGATGCGGATGATGGAGTAGAAGTGGATGTGTCAGTTCTGGCATCCTTATGAACTCTAGTGTATAAGTTCTATTATTGGTGGCATCAATGAAGGTGGGTCTGTTTAGCTTGATTCCCAGTCCACCTCTGCTCAGCAGCAAAACCACGACATCGGACATAGTTGGCCTTGAAGCAGGTGACTGAGTGCACATAAGAGCTATCTGCATTACTTTCTTCACTTCATCAGCTGAGTACTCATTTGGGTTTAAGCTTTCATCCAACAATTCCATTAGTAAATCTTCCTCATACAACCTCCATGCCTGGTTAACCACACCAAAAAGAAAGCACACAATCATGATCACATTAATCTATAGGAGCCTGGTGTTGCAGGCATGGGTAAAAAGGAATCTATTGATATGGATAAATTCCAGAAAGATGATGGAATTAATGCAAACTGAGTATGGATCTTCTATGATTTTAATTGTAGAGAGTTTTGCAAAGTAAGCCACCTAGTGGCCCCACTAGGGGAGGGGAAGGGTGGGAAAGATGCTTAGGCCTATAGATAGTAATAGAGAAACCAAGAATGAGTTCATGAAAAAGTGTTTGGAGATTAGTTACCCATTCAAGAAGGTATTGCGTGCCCGGTTCAGTTTTTATGTGACTACACTTCCGACCGCTTATGATTTCTAGGACGACCACACCATAGCTGTATGTGTCAACCTTCTCAGATAGCTGCTCGTTGATTGCATACTCGGGTGCTGTGTAACCCCTGTCCAACAAGATATCATGTGCCTTTCAATCAATATAGATGTTCATGATCACTATAATTTGAGCCTAAGCTAATTCATGAAGGCAGGGCAATTTTACGGTTTTAATTCACTAAAGTTGGGCCTAGTCCAGGCATGTTCACATTATACCATATCATGTGTCTTGGATTGAGCAAGCAACACCACCAATTCTGACCTGTAAGCATAAAAGCTTTAACTATTTAGCTTCAGGGTTAGAAAATTAGGTCCAAGGAGCCCAAAGACAATCGAAATGACATTTGTGTTTTGAGTCTTCATACTTGACAACAAAATGAGAAGAAATGGAGCTGGAGATTGGGCAGATTCAAAAACAAATGTAACAATTGTAATTATTGACTTACAAGGTTCCTGCAAATCTGGTGTTGAGATGACTCTGGTCCTCTGGAAGTAGTCTTACAAGCCCAAAATCTGCAATTTTGGGCTTAAAATCATCATCAAGCAGTATATTACTGGACTTTATGTCTCGGTGTATAATGCGAGCATGGAATTCATCATGCAGATATGCAAGACCACTAGCCGTGCCGACAATTATATCAAATCGTTCTTTCCAATTGAGAATTCTATGTTTATCACCTGTGAGGAGAACCACATTATGATAATTACATTTAACGAGAGTCGAACAATAAAAAACTATACATTAAAACTCAGATTTATGTAACAACAAACTAAATAGGTTGGTGTCATCACAGCTATGGCGTAGTGAGAAATTGTAATAAGCAATATACAGTGACCTCTCTATAGTCGATGTGGGACTCCGGGGCATCACAATGATGGTACGGCCTACGACACTTCGATTGTGCGTCTAGTCTTTGTTCTTCCTCATAGATTTCGTGCCTATGCTCGGCTAACCAATTTTCATTTTGAACTTTTTTTTTTCTTTGTGCAGAATCAAGTTTAGTGTAATTCTGAATGAAATTGGAATTGTCTAGTAATTTAAGTGACTTGAATGAAACTTGATTTTTGTCCGGGTGAATTTATTGAGTGGAGAATCAAAGTGTGAATGGGTTGAATGTTATATGATTGAATCGAGTTCATTAGGGATGTAGAAACAGCCAATACAATGCTGGGTCACAAGTCATGTTGTTGTGGGGCTTAGTCTTTGAGCAAAAATGGAATTATGGAGTTACTAATCAACCTCAGTGAAATGGAGCTAGATAATTCTTGAATGATCTTTCAAACTCATGGCTGATTCCTAGTGCCGATTTCTAAACAAGTTAGGCTTAGATAATGTAGAGATGCACATTTTTTTTTTGCATATTGTGCTCACGTTGATGAGCATTACATGGATGGCTCTAGTACTTCAGTACTTGAGTCACTATGATCCACATTCATTCTGGTAACACCTGATGAACAGGATGGCACTGAGTGTATGATGATAGATGTGAAATGGAAACTAAATGCATTAGAAAAACCAATGTCAGAACCGACTCTGGATACAATAGGAAAAAATGCACCGAGTCCTCATATAGGGAAAAGAGGAAATAATATTCTTATCATCAGCAAGTCCACAACCAAGTATAATGGAGGGCACACAAAATGCTGATACTGTCTTGATAAATGGCTCCCAAAAAACCCACATGTCCTCCCAATTTATTAATAGTAT
The DNA here is from genome assembly GCA_012931725.1 of Litsea cubeba. Classification (NCBI taxonomy): domain Eukaryota; kingdom Viridiplantae; phylum Streptophyta; class Magnoliopsida; order Laurales; family Lauraceae; genus Litsea; species Litsea cubeba. The sequence goes on from CM022949.1 coordinate 29,252,244, forward strand.
TGTTATTACTGGCTTCATCGTTTGGAGAGTGCAAAGCCCTTGACTATACAAAAATAACATGCCAAACGCCCATTCAATAAAGATGCACAACGAAATATAAACATAACAAATCATTATTAAAAAAAAAAAGAAGTACAACATTCACTTACACCATCCTCAAAGCCTTTGAAAACATTTCGCTACAACATCTCAAAATCATCTAAACAACATTTAGATACAACACCCATCTCAAAACCATCTAAACAACATTTAGATTTTAGATACAACATCCATCAACTTTATAAAACAACATTCATTTGCACCATCCCAAAGCTTGCAACAAATTTGCCACCAGCCCACTGCTACTTTCAAAAGCCACTTCTCAATGTGAGAATAACCCTACAAAATTGAGTTGTAAAAAAATCATTAGAATAATCAAATGACATGTTGAGGCATTAGAACAAAAATATGATACATAAAATTTGTATGCATAGAGAGGTGTCAATGAACTTGTCAAGAGTAAACTTGTCAGAAGCATCACCTTCAATAAATGAGTCGGAGTTGATGTGTGAATTCAAAGCATTGTATAGCTAAAATAAGTTTTTCGACCAGAAATTTTTAATACATATTGAACAACAAAGAATTGCAAAATAGCAGAGAGTTGCTGTCATTAATTCTAAATGAAACAATGAAAAATTTTGCCACAAAAAATTCCTGCATTTTAATGACTTAACTTTCTATTTTAGTTAATAGTGAACGATTGAGAATGCCAATTTAACCAGCGCAATAAAAAAAATAGAATAAAAAAATGAAACAATATGTGGAAAACCAGTTTAAGATGGTGAAAAATAAGTTAATGGGATGAACCAGTAAGGTCATTGATTGGAAGTATTGGAAAAAAAAAATCTAATTCTTAATAGAGCAATTTAAAAAATCCAAAACCAAGATTTGGAAAACAAGAGGATAAATGTATCCAATTTAGGGCTTGGGTAATGGGGATTTAATTTACCATTTGGGGACGGTTTGACTTTGACCATCGAATTTTGGGCTTCAAAACAGAGCTTCCAAAAACCTTAAATTGATAATCACATGTTCTTTTAAAAAACGATGAAGAGAAAAATAGAATTCATGCAAATCCTGAAATAGAAGACGAAGGGCGCCGTTGACTGTAACTAGATCGGCAATTCAGATGTGGCTGGAAGCTGGTAGGGTATTCTCCATCCACTGGAGAGAAATTGGAGAGAGTGGAAGAGATGAGGGAGAGATCGGAAAGAGAGACAGATAGGGTTTTTCTCGCTTGAAAAAAGTCAAGCAGGAGAGAAGTTGAAAAATGTTTTTTTTTTTACTTTGTTTGTCGTCTCCTATCCGTTGGATGAGATGCTATCGATCAACGCACAGGAGCATCTTCCTATAAACACCTTTTCTCTCATAATAACGTGGCTTAAAAGTGTATCCTGCCAAAGCGAAGCCCATAATAACGTGGCTTAAAAGTGTGTATCCTATTCCTGCCGAAGCGAAGCCCTAAGTCCTCTTTCCCGCCCCGCCCTCTATCACAGCAAACCCTATCGCAGCCCAACAAGGAAGAAGAAGAAGAGGAAGAGAAGAAGCAAGAGCAAACGTGACCACGGGGTACTGCCTATCTCTCTATCTCTTATGTGTTTTTCCCCTCCTTCAGATCTGCTTTTGAGAAGAGATTTCTTCATCCACACGTCGAGTTGCCTCAGATTGTGTTGGAGTTGTCTATGACGCATCCATTCATCAAATGTATTATTGTCTTGTTTTCCTTTTGCTAGTGTTTCCTTAAATGGTTTTCTTGTTCTTTCAGTTTGGATTTCATTGTAGATGGTATGCAGTGTATCCACATCTATATTCAAAATACCCTTCGTTTTTGGTATCTTTTCATTGGTTCTATGTTGATTTGATTTGTTTGGGTTTGGGTGGTGGTGAAATGGTGGATATCTTACACCAAAGATGTATTATGATATTATGATACATTGGCTTGGGTGTAAGCTGAAAACCAAAGATGTATTATGATATTATGATACATTGGCTTGGGTGTAAGCTGAAAGGAAGGTATCACTAAATCTTTGTAATAGAAGAAAAGGAATTTTATGCTTATTTAATTGGAAATGAAGGAAGAAGAATTAATGTGTGCATCCCAAATTTGAGAATCATTGGATCAATTAAGGTTAGGTTCTGGTTTCATGCCATGAGGAATCTTCAAATATTCTGGCGAAATCAATCAGCCAGCACTTACATGCAAACTGGCTTGATGGGCTAGAAGAAAGTTGGTGTGACCAAATGGTCTAAGTTGACATCTTTTCCGCTGAACTGAAACTAATTAGTGGGAAATTTCTGAGGGTGCATAGTTTAAACTTTAATGGGAACTTTTTATAAACTAGGCAATTTATAGATACCACTCGATGGTTTACAGTCCCATACATAGAATGTGGTTCATCTGAAAGAGACGACTTTCTATTATTTGTTAGAATTAATCAAGAGGTATTCTCTTTGGATGGACTTCACGAAAGATTTCTTCTCATATTAATTTGATAGGTAACCCACAGGAGAAATTATCCTATAAGGTATATAATAACTTAAATTCTCCCCTATGGATCCAGTTGGATTGGGAACTAGACCTTACTATTAGTTAGGTCCAGAAAGAAGGTCCATGCCTTTTTCAGTCAGGTCTTTCTGATAGGAGGGCAATATAAGGTCAATACACATCTCTAACTATTGGCCAGGTTCGTGTCAGGTTGGCTAGCTATTTCCTTGCTTTCTAAACACTAGTTAGAAATAAGAAAAAGCTACAACATAAGCCATACCGAATTTATGAGCAAATTAAATTATAGATTATTCAAACAAACTAATATGTGCTTAAATTCTATTTAAAATGTAGTGGTTAACCATGCATTAGAATGTAGTGGTTAACTAGGAGTGTGTGATATTTGCTATAATCACAAGAAGAATGCTAATACTCATGCTCAATTTTCCAACCTGATATGGCAGTACCAAGGGTCCATATCCTAGGAGACGCATGTAATTATTTTGGATACAAATTAGGAACATCAATGGTGACTCATTGCTGGTATAGCTGCACTTCTCAAAAGTGTGCGCACCCAAATTGGTCACCTTCCGCTATAAAATCGGCTATTTTGACAAGTAATTTTATAATTTCTTATGTCATTTACTTCGAAGAGTAAAGGTCCCATGATGGTGGTCTTTACGGTCTTATGGTGCAGACCACTGAGTGAAGCCAACCTTTAGACCCTATAGGTAATGGGACAGGGAGATCGAAAGATGCAAGTGGGGCCAACCTAGATGTCAAATTTGAAGTCAATCTAATGCCTTTAACCCCTTCAACAGTGGGTCACATGTATAACGACTTTATATGAAACGACCAAAATCAAACGGTCCATCCATTCGGATCTGTGTAAGCCTATGGGATATGTGTTGTCCATTTGGATGGGCATAAGGTGGGCCCCACTCGGTGGTTCGCTTACTTTAATATCCCATCTCGAGTATGTATTTTACTACCTCCATCTGACTCTCTTTCTTATTTGACCTTGTTTCAACATTCACTAAAATGCTATTTTATTCTTTTTTTTCTTCAAATTAATGAAATGAATTCTTTACCTTTGATTTGCATTTGAGGTTTTACTAATTCACTTTAACATCCACACTAGCTATCATTAGTTCATGTTCTAAATAAATTATAAAATCATTGTTAATTTATTTTTCTAAACTGCAGTGATAAAGCCATCGTGGTTTTCAGGGACTAAGTGGTATAGGAAAGATGAAGGTATGTTTATTATTAATTTTTTTGTTAAATAAACAACAATAGGGAAATAGGGATAACACTAGTTTTATATAATTTTTTCTTTTTACCTTTGGTATATATTTTTAGCTAAATTGCACGCATTAACATGTAAATGAGGATGAGGTGCCGAAATTGTCCCTCTCGGGTACACTTTATTTCTTGAATTTGAGTGTTTCTAACTTACTTTTATTTTTACAGTTTGCTATGTTCCTATTTTAGAAAAAGACTCGTACTAGTTCTATAGAGGGAAAAACTCAATAAATATAAAAGAGTTGGGGAAGAAAATAAAGCAGAATTCATATATTATTACAAGTTATTGAATTTTCATAATTAATGTCCTCCCAATTTATTTAAATAAATCAAAGAACTTTTAAAATTTTAGAATTATTATTCATTTAAAATTATAATTAGTATAATTTCTATTGAAGATTATTACCAATCTCATATGAAAGTCATGCATGGGCCAGGTTGGGCCGGCTAAGGCATATCTGCCTATCTGGGCCCGGACCGGCTTTAGAAAACACTGGCCCATGCCTCTAAAAACTTAATCTCATGCTCATTATTTTTGTGGTCTCTAAAAACTTTTTTAAAGATATTCTAATTTGATTAATTACAGGTACGGATTACCTAATATATCCGATGATAACGTACCACTAAGTGTGGTAAATCTTATTAGAGCTGCACTAGAGGTAGCAATTCTTGTATTTCATATTTACAAGACACCGTCAAGTAAAGATGTGGCCGATTTGCTTATGATCAGTACCATCAGGAGCTTAGTTTTTGTAGTTGCTTCTATTATATGGAAAAAAACCTAAATGTAGATGGAAAGAAGGCGGTGTTTTGGATATGCTTCAGTTGTTTTTCCGCATATTGATGATTCCACCTATTCTAGACCTGGTAAGAGATACATTTCATTTAAAAGGTCTTTTAAATATGTTAATTAATTTAATATCATTTGTAATATTATATTTGAATTCTTTTGCAGAGAAGGGAGATGGTAGAAATCCTAACTCCATTGATACAAGGATGGATGCAGAATTGGAGGAGGATGTACTGCGTCCCATTATCTGGATGTTGTATGGCCTAAATACTTCATCGCCCGACTCTCCTACGATCGTAATTTTTTTGCAATTAAATATGAAAATTGTGATAAAAAAATGTCAGTTATTTAGCTTTCATTAACTTTTTTTTTATAATGATTTGCAGGTAGGAGGTGCAGTTGGTATCAACGAAGTCAGGGAGGAGGATTATTTTAGTTGTATGTCTAGTAGTCCGGATAGTGTCGATAACTAAATTGCACGCATTTCTATTACCCTTATAATAAAAGAGAGGTAGTGTCCAGCTTGACGAAATTTCTCTACATAGTTCGGATAGTGTCGATAACTAAATTGCACGCATTTCTATTACCCTTATAATAAAAGAGAGGATAGTGTCCATCTTGACGAAATTTCTCTACACATACCTTTGTGGTGGGCCACATGCTTCATCATTGTCTGCCATGCAAAATGCCACATGCAAAATGCCAAATGGAGGGCAGATTGTTAGACAGATTGCATGAGTTACACACCCTCACTGTCTCACCCCCTAACCATGTTGCTTGGTACGTTTTGTAAAAAAGAGGTCTCTCAAGTCTCAAAGAGAAAGGATCCCTCCACCATCTCCGTTTCGATCTCCCTCAATGTGTTTTTGGATTGCAAAATTCCCAATGCTTTCCACCTTTTTTTCGCTCCAAAACCCTAAAGAAAATTTGCTTTAGCTGAAGAAGCTACAACAACTGCAAAGGCAAAGGCAAACTCAAGACTCCCTTCCCTTCTTCAAGCTTTCTCCCTTCTCAAGCAATCTTGGGTTTCCAAAGGTATCAATCAATCATCTGTTGTTTCTCCTTGGTTTACTTTCCTATGGATTCTGCTGATTTTACTAGACCCCTTCTTTTGGGTCCTTTATTTCTTTAATTTTACGATTTCTTTGTGCCTTTTCAGCGAAAGATTGCTTCTTTCATCCATCTTGAATTAATTTGTAGGTGGGTTTTATTCAAATTTTTATGGATTATGGATTTTGTGGATTTTAGTTGCCACCTTCTTTTTTGTTCTTTATTTTTGATCTTTCAGTGGCTGACAATATATTTTTCTCCTGCTTCTCCTTTTCTACTTCCTAGTCGATTGACTTTCTTCATTTCTTATTTTTATAATTATTTATAACTTATTGTTCTTATTTATTATGCAGAGACGTGAAGGGAAATCACCTGATTCTGTAAATTTCGGATGAGATTGGGAACTGTACTTCTCTGAAATTCCTATTTCTGTTTGGGGTCAGTGATTTAAAAAAAATGTGTAGTGCTTTACAGAGACATCACTTCTTCGACATCTAAGCTGAAACAACTTGAGGAATTGTAAGTCGAGGAATTGTAAGTCACTTGAGGAATTGTAAGTCATTTTTGTTTTCTGATTTTCGTTCTGCTTGGAATTTGATTTGCTTGCTACAGCTTACTGGTTGTATCTTAATGCAGGGCTTTGAAGAACAATAGGCTAATTGGTCTCATTCCTTTAACTCTGTCACATATTCCAAATTTGAAGTGTATGTGAGTTCTCTTGAATTCAAGGATCATCTCTTAGATAATGTTGTAAAGTTGTATCATTTATGAATTCCATCTGGGTCAAGTTTGATAGATTTTTGGAGCTTTTGGTTGATCTCCATTGTTTTTACTTTTTTTTTATTTCAAGTTGAAAAAAGCACAAAATAGGAATTATATAACTATGTTATCAGGCTTATTGGTAAAATTGGCTATTCCTTGGCTATTTTAATGCTTTCATCATTTATTTCTAATTTTCTGTGTGATTGCAAGGATTAATGAAAGTTAGGCATTTGATGCCTTTTTGCACTTGATTTTGATGTGGCTATGTTTTGGGTAGGGGGTTGGGTGGCAATTCACTCATTGGAACATTGTCCCTGATATGTCTCAATTGACTGGTATGTGGTACTTGTAAGTTAACTTCTCTGAGAGATCCAAGTCCACGACTCTTATTCCATTGTATTTTGGTTACTTAATTGTAGAATAATGGAATAGCTCTTGATTATTAAGTAATCCTCCTCTTTCTTAAAGCAGTGATGTCAGGGGCAATAACTTAACAAGAACAATTCTTGAAAGTATTGACAACTGCATTCGAAATTTTGCATGTTCCTTACAATGTTGCTTATCCGTTGAATACTTGGCAAGCTACTTTACCGTAGTAGCTTGGCCCACATCTTTGTATGAGACTGGTGTTCCTATCTCATTTTAATAAATAAAAATTGATATATAAAATATAACAGGCTAAATCTGAAACTCTAAATTGACATGAGTTTCATCTTTAAACTTTGAAATAAAACTTTAATGTTTGTCAAAGAAGTATTAGTTTTGAAACTTGACATTTTTTATTTGATCTTTTATTGTATCTTTACTATAGTTTTACCAGTTAGATGGTCGTTTTGTAAAATGTTGATCAATGCAAAGCTACAACTCCTTAGCATGTGGATGTTAAGTCATTGAGTACATGTCCTGGGCCCTGTTTGGATACACAGAACTTGGTTGCCCTGAACACATTTTTCAAATATCTGTCCCCGGCTGTAGCTAAGGGGGTGAGGAACATCAATGCCCAAGGGTGCACGAGTCTGAGTCTCTTCTCTTCTCAAATTGAAAGAACGGCAGAAAAGAGAGAAAAAAAAGGACATAAAAACTGGCAGGTAAGTCAGATGACTGAAATGCATGAACTTAGTTCGAAGTTTGTTTTGATGGTAACATTAGCAGTTCAGAGAAGAAATGATAGTATGAGAGACCCTCTAAAAGAAAACCAAACTGAGATTGCACAATTGGGATGGTTTGGATTGTCTGGTTGAAGTGACTGCTAGCCACCGTATGCAATCTAACATGGGTCCCATTAAATGGATAGTTGTTGATAATTGGACTTTGTTGTCATCAATTGATCAAAACTACCCTTACTCTGTACATTGATTGGATGAATTGAGTCCTTTTTCCACTCTGATTTTGCAATGAAAGCATGGAAGAGTTTGAGAGAGAGAGAGAGGATGGTCCTGCTTCCAATATGATTGATTGGATTGTTAATTTATATCAAATGAACATTTACACTGTATTGTGCAATCACTTTGAACATATCTCATATGGGTTCTTTAGTGTGCCTATCCAATTGTTGGATCTTGCAATTTACCGTCACCAACTCAAAATAAAGTAAAAAAAAACCAATACATCGAGCTGTCTACCTGTTTTCCACTAATTACCACTTCTCTCTTCAACTTGGTTATTGCTATTGGAAATTTATGATTTCTAATTCTATAGTTAGCTTTGTCTTGGACACTCATGAGTTTCCTTCATGGACATGTTATTTATATGTGGAAGTGACTGTATTTAATGAACCTCCAGTGTTTGTTGGTCTTTCGCCCATCTGTGTAGAACAGTATTACATAATTTTTACACACAAATGTACCGTAAATGGTGTAGCATCTTTTGTTGATGCTTATCTGATGGTTACTATCTCAAGGAAAATTTTCTGGCATGCTTTATGAAGTATTTTTTATATAATTTTACTTGGGATAATGCAGTTGGTTGCTTCTTTTTTTTTTTTAACTTGTCATGATTAATATCATATGCATATTCCTTGTATGTATCACTTCAAGGAAATAGACTTACTGGGGAGATTCCATATGTTTTGCACTTATATAATTATATTGCAACACCCAACCAAGTCCACGGAAAAGGGAAATGTGGCTCGGGGCTGATTCTTATATTTGTTATTTAGCTTAGAACGTCAAAGTTGTTGCCTCCTACCTCCACTTGAACTCCTCTTTATTGATCAAAAGGGGCATATCATTCTTAGGTGTTCTTTGTTCATATGGGATGCACTTTATTCAAAGTATGGCAATGGATACTTGTTTTGAGTTTGGTTTGAAGCGTTGCCTTAGTGTTCTCATTAGGCACATGTAAAGAATGATTCTTTCACAATCTCTGAAGAGACAAAATTACTAGATTCAGAAGAAACTAAAGACCAAAAGAAAATAAATATACAAAAATGGGTAAAAGGTCACTTGGAATCATGTTCATTTTATGAGTTGAGATTGGAGGATGAAGAAAATATCCAAAAGCGTTGTCAGCTATGTGTGGACATCGAACGTGCATCGGATTTGATGATCTTAATCATCTGATCTCTATCTAAAAAATCGACTTGATTGTACGGGCAACCTATTTGCTTTCTTTTCTTTGCACTTTTGCTGCTGCTGCTTTTTTTTTTTTTATAATATTATCCTGCTATTGCTACTATTATTTTGCATTGAAAACCCATCCCGAACTTATAGACGTATGGTTGTATCATAAATTGGAAAGGATTAGACTTGGTCTTATCAAATAAGTGGATTTGATTTTTGCATCTAGGGTCATTGCCTAAATCAAAAGAAAATAGAGAAATTTGGTGGAAGCTCTAATTAGTGTTTTAAGTGGTTATCAAATTTAGTAATTAAAAGTATAAACAATGAAAACTATATTCTAACGTTTAGATAATCTTTAAGTTAAAGGAATACCCTTACCTACTAGCTGCAGGGTATTGTCATCTTCATAACTTTTTATGTTATTATTTTTTTTTAAAAATTGAGTGTTTCTGAATATTTGTAATGCCCATGATTAATGAGTGACCTCTCGGGTACACTACATTTCTTGAATTTGAGGGTTTCTTACTTACTTTTATTTTTACTGCTTGCTATGTTGTTCCCGTTTTAGAAAAAGACTAGTACTAGTTTTATAGAGGGAAAAACTTAATAAATATAAAAGACTTGGGGAAGAAAATAAATCAGAATCCATATATTATTACAAGTTATTGAATTTTCATAATTAATGTCATCCCAATTTATTTAAATAAATGAAAGAACTTTTAAAATCTTAGAGTTATTATTCATTTAAAATTATAATTAGTATAATTTCTATTGAAGATTATTGTCAATCTCATATGAAAGTCATTCATGGGCTGGGCTAAGGCATATCCAGGCCCAGCCCAGCTTTAAAAACACTGGCCCAGGCCTGACACCGGCCATAAAAGTTAGGCACGAGCCCTCCCATTTAATCAATCTGGCCGGGCTGAACCGGGCTTTTCATTACTTTTGTGGGCATTAGAGCACTAATTAAATTAAATTATATGCATTTCTTACACAAGCCGGACCGGGCCGGGCTATGGGCTTTCCATCACTTAATCCAAGCCCGGTCCAAAGTGGGTTAGGCCCTGATCGGGCTCGGGCTGGCCTGGCCCATGAGCAATCCTAGTCACAGCAAGGCCCTTGTGGATCAGGAAGAGTACAGCACTTGCGTACAATTTATGAGCAAACCATAGGCCTACTCCCAAGTCCCACCCTTTTGAAATCCAGCTGTTCTAAATGGCCTGATGGGGGTGGCCTGACCCCATCCGCACCCTAAGATCTCATTTTCAAAATGAGATCCTAGTAAAATGAGATCCTAGGGTGCGGATGGGGTCAGGCCACTGAAATAAAATGAGATCCTAAGGTGCGGATGGGGTCAGGCCACTTTTCAGGCCACCCCCATCAGGCCATTTAGACTTTTTCTTTGAAATCAAAGAACCTATCTAGTCTGGAAATCTGGCAATACAGTCGGGCTCCATAGACTTATTGATCAGCAAAGCCTTCTTTTACGCTCGAGAGATGCTATATAGACTGATGTGGAGCCTAAATCCCCAAAAGGTGAAAAGATATTGAGTGAAAGACATAAGTGAAAGACATTTAAGGGTTAAAGATGTCATTAAAACACATTTCAGGCTTCATTTCAGGCTGAATATCAATGATAACAGTCCTGCAGTATATAAACTGCCACACTTGTGACTTGGCACTTGTCCTATTTCTGAAGGTAGCAATTGCCTTCATGAAAGTTGCAGTGGATTTATATAATATGCTAAACGAGGGGGTTGCTCTTTTAAAGGCATATACCCTAGTTTTTATGGGGACCATTGAATCCATGCGAATCACGCTTTATTACTAATAGGAGCCCGTATTGTACTTAAGACCTGCACAGGTCTTAATTAAGGTTACTACTGATACTCATGCTTAAATCTAAATTAATGACCAAAATCAGAGATAAAAAAAAGTGGCTTACACCATATTGAATTGAGCTTCAAATCCCTATAAGCTTATGTACTATTATGCTTAATATGTTTAATATTTACCAATATAATTATGTCATAAATGGACATAAATGTTTTTTTTTTTCATCTTGAATGGTGCCGATTATTTTTTATGCCCGCACAAACACACAACGAGGGTTGGGGCATTTTCACCCTGCGTGGTTTCGAATTCGAGACCTCTAGCTTTGATACCATGACAAAGTTGCTAGTCATAAATCTCAAAATCAATTTGTGATAGAAAATTGCACAAAAGAATACACAAAATAAGTTATTTTGTCATTTTATAAAAAATATTATTTATGATTAAATGAAACAAGCTAATTTGATTGTATTGTAACATGAAATTAGGACATGGAAGACATTATTAAATACCTCAACACGCTAGCACTAGTTACATAGTCTAAGTATTGTGCCCAATTTTGTTTGTCGTGAGGTTTTTAGTAAGATTGTCGCAGTTTAACTTTTGCTAGTTTTAGTCTTTTTTTTTAATAGTTTATGTACTGTGCTTTTTTATTTTTTTAATATAGAAATAACATGGACCATCAAAACATCTTTGAAAAATCTCATATGATTCAATTAGTTTTATTGCAAATAGGCATTAGACCTTTTCAAATAAATTACTTAGTGTGCGTGGTCCAAATAAATATTAAACTACTCTCAAATTAGCATTAACCCTAATCCTTTGAAACCTCACATTGGATTTTATAACAAAACAATTAGACTTTGAATAACGAAGATGAATGATGAAGATGATTTGATGTATGAGTCACAAACTTTAACTTCAAATGTGAGTCCACTTGAATGAATTAACAATGGTCGTGAGAGTCAGGGGAAGGAAAGAAATTGGCACTGCTTAATAGCTGATGGCTGATGGCTGAAACTCAATCCCCCTCAATGATGATGTTGATGACCATCCATCTAAACTCTCAAACTTCAATAGATTACATTGGTGAAAACCAATTTGATGAATGACAACTTAAATTCCCTTGAAGAATATGTCCGTGTTGGCAAACATAGAATCAAACATACCATTCAAAAGAAAATGTAGAATAAAAAACAGGTGGCAATATTTTGATCTATAATGATATCCATTAGAAAAACTTCCTAAGATTTGGTCATTACTATTTGATAAAATATTAAGTCTCTATCATTAATTGTTAATTAGAGAAGTCCTTTATATATATATATATATATATATTTAAAATCTTTATATATATACATGGGGATATTCATGTGCATCATTCCCTCACCATATGGCGAGAGACAAACTTAGTGGGACCTGCCTAGGAACCCGACGATCATGGGACTTGTGGCGGATGGAAAGAGACAACTTAGATGAGCCCATAGATCAGTTTGGGGTCAATCCAATGCCTCTAACCCCTGCATCAGTGGCCCACAAGTTTAACGACTTTATATTAAATGAGAAAAGCTGACCCTTTATCTAACGGTCCAATCCATTCGGATAGGTAAAAATTTAGTGGATCTAGTGTACTTATGGTGAGAGATGGATACGCATGAATATTTTTCATATATATATTACATATTATTTATTTTATATATTAATAGACAAATGGTCGGGCCGGTCCGAGCCTCCTATCTCAGTCCGCAAGGTTACGGGCATTTCAAAATTCATGTGTGATTTTGTAGAGTCAAATCGGACACAAGGCTCTTATACAATCAAACATACATCGATATGTTTAATAAGCTATGCAATTTGGCCATTTGGGGATGGATCATTGAATCGAAGCATTCAAGTCTGGGGACCAATTTCGAAATTCAGTGTCAGCAGTTTATTGATTAGAGGGCTCATCAAAATCTTATTATTTATTTCGTTATTACAATGGCTAATTGGTATTATTTAGGTTGTTGTCACTATTAATGCACTGGTAACCGGGTAGATGTTGTGACTATTATCAACGAAATAATAGCTCTCCCTAACTTAACAGATTCTGGTAGTAGCCTAGTAGGGATTAGTGGTTAGGGGTTTCTCCTTGCTTTGCTTCTAATCCGGTTCATCCTGCATCTACTAACTCAATCAATTAATTAACAAATAGCAGCTCTATCATTTCAAATCAGAAATTTGGATTAAGGGGTAATGGGGAATAGGGTTCTACAATGTTTGGGTGGTCATCAGATGGAGTGAGAGAGAGAGAGAGAATCAGACTCTATTAAAAAAACAAAAAGATTTTTCCCTATTGCTTATCTATAAAGATAACTTTTTCCTCAACCTTCCCAAAGTTTAAATATTTCCCCACAGCTACAATTACACCATTTTAAGACTAAAATACCCATAGTGTGGGGATTATAACATAAGAGAAATGCATTATCATAAATAGGTTGGAATCTTGGTCAATGAAAGTACTCAAACTTGTATTATTGCATTTGTGGGTTGAAAATGCAATGGGTAAATGAGTTTGGATGATCATGAAAATATATAGCATTGTTATATAATTCAAAAGTGTTAATCTAATATGCGTTTTCTTATATTCTTTTAGATGTTAGGGAATGTTTGGATATGTACAAAATAAAATATTTCTAGATTTAAATACTAGAAAAATAAATATTACATAATGAAGTATTTTAATATTAAAATATTTCAATACTGTTGTTGTTTTGTAGTTCCCAAAACATTCAATAGACTTTCAAATAAGTAGTTTGGCAATTATCTCATATTTTAAGATACGCTAAATTCAAGATTGACCTTAATTCTCATACGAAAGAAATGGTTAATAACTTTACAATTTTGTTTCAATATTTTCTTTAAATGACAAAACGACGACGCCATTCCTAGAAATTCAATTCACTGAAAATAAATAAATCTCCAATTGTATTTTCAAGATAAGGAATCCATGATAAAATGTTTTTTTTAATATATATTTTCTATAAATTATTTGCAAGAAAATAAACATTTTATAAATCTTAAGAGAATGGATTTTATGGTAAAATAAGTGCCTTTGAATTTGTAGGAATTCAATTTCTTATGAATAAATAGGTCCTATATTTCATGGCATAATGGGTTCTTTTGAATTCTTAGAAATTCAGATCCATACTAATAAATCTAATTTTAACAATAATAAATTTATTTCTTTAAATACTTGAGAATTCAATTCCATGCAAATAAGTAAGCCCTGTTATATGCTCGGGCTAAAAAACTAGTGGTAAGTGGTTCCTTATAATTCCTAAGAATTATGTTCATGCAATAAAATTGGCTCTAAGCAAGACAAGCAATTAAAGTTTCATGCGTCTTCCATCCTTACTATTTATCAATTAATGTGATTTTTGGTGTTAAGACCCAGAAAATGTTTGAATCATAGAAAAAAGAACAATTTGCATTAAAAAAAATGAAGATATAATCAATTATCCTATTATAGGCCTACCTTTCATTATTTAAAGTTGATTACATGAACAACCACTCCTAATATGTTCAATGTATCAAAATTCTCTTTAATATGTAAAGGTGGATTGTACACAAAGAGGTGAGTCACATAGGGTGCAATGACAAAATATTTGATAAAGGAAGAGGGAAATAGAGATCATACCAAGAGGGAAAAAAGTAAAAATTAAGGAATGTAGATGCCTCAACAAAAGAAGGTTTGGGCAGTTCTATCATTTCCCCTAGTATGGAGAAGGTATAGGAAAAATTGGAGTTTTTGGGAAGGTTGAGGGAAAATCTATCTCTAAAGCTAAGTTGGAGGGAAAAACATCTTAAAAAAAAAGGTAATGGAGATACCCACTTAGGTTCGTATTCGATCTACACCATCAATTCTATTTGTTGAATAAACATCCATTTGTTTGATTGATAAGCTAAGGAGAGAGGGAAATTGCTCCAAGTCCAAGGAGATTTTTCTAATAAAATCATCCAAAGAACTTTTTCACTCACAGCAGAATGTAAATCACCTCATGGGGCAACCTAACCTTATATAAAAACTAGACTTTTACTGGGATGTAACCCTAATTATATCCAAATGCAAATTTAATTTTATGTAAATCATGTAAATTGAATTAAAGTGGGCCCAAATATTAGATAAACATCTAATTTGTCAATTTTCAAAAGTTCAATTCTCATTTAAATTTAAACTTGATTTGGTTCAAATTGAACAGTTAAAGCTAAAATGGGTAAATATGGGGACAAAAATATGACTTCTCAATTTTTTAATCCCACATAATTATAATTAGTGAATGATTAACGCCCAATATCATATTATTTAAATAAAAAGTTCTTAGAAAGAAACTAATCTGAATAAGATTAATTCTGGATTTGAATAAAAATCAGAATTGTCCTTTGAGTAAGAGTTAATTTGAGATCAAGCGCATTCAATTTGACTCATTAAAATCATTAAAAAAAAAAGCATTAAAAAGCCATTGTTTATTTGGTAGGGATAACTATGATCTTGAATATTTTAAGACCTTAGATTAAAAAATCAGATTTGTATTCAATATTTAGGCCATCTTAACTTGAGCTATGTGATTGTTAGTAAAAATCAAGTTATTATTATTATTATTTTTTTGGATAAGCTAAGGTATCTCACGAAGAGCCTTTGACTCTGAGCCCGATGCAAACCCTCCTATCCACATGCACCGGGTAAAACTATAGGAGGTGACCAACGGAGGTAGGTGCCGAACATAAAACCTCTCCGCTTCTTTCTTGAGGTGCAGAGTCCTTGGCTAACTGAGCTTCCACTCGGTGGTTTTAAAAATCAAGTTTACATTTAAGTAAAATTAGGTTTTAAATTTGAATACGAGGTTTGTTTGTCCATAGAGCGTGTTCAGATTTCCTACAATCCTTATCTATCTATCTATATTATAAGACAAAAAACCATAGATGGAAAGTCCTGCCATGTGTCAGTAATTTAAATTTTTTATATTTTGACACTTGGCAGGTATTATTTGGACACTTGGCAGTATTTTTCTTAAACATTTAATACCCTCTTCTCATATTTTCTTGAACATTTAATGCCCAGGTGTTTCTTCTTTTCCCAATAACTAGCAAATAAATTCTTTTTATTAAAATTTATTATTATAATTTTTAGTTAAATTTTAGTAATATTTTTAGACCCGGGCTTAGCACGTGTCTTTTTTTTTTTTTTTTTGCTAGTTTGTTGTCCAAGATAAGACAAGTCCGACCTGACCGGCGCGGACTTGCATTTTTTGTGGAAGAGGAACCCATGTTTCCCCTACCGCAACATTAACAAGAAGAAGAATATAGGGAATCGTCCCTTGTTATTATGCTATACTCTTACATGCATCCTGCTTTGAAAAAAATGGGAGCTTCGTATTGACCATCGGGATCCTATACACAATCCCCCGGGGTATTGGTATTGGGTTTTTGCTAGGGGTCGTTCCAGAACCAAAAACACCCAATTGCTAGAATATGGCCTCACTGCCCCACCATAGTTATTTTTGATTCAAGCTAGTGTTGATTCAGCTCGACTTAATATATTTGAATAACCATATTTTGAACACTTTCTTCATTGATGATCTTTAAAGGGCCTCGAATAGCGATATTTGATGAGCATATATGCCTCTCTCAAGTCTCAGCTGAAGCTTAAACTTAATATACATTGTCTAATTAAACCTAAGTTGGAGTTTGATCTTGATCCAAGGGTGTTAAGCATCATTCAGTTTAATTTATGGTGACTCTAAAACATGTAACTATTGCCTGCAATCCGCTGTTGGGTCAGTCCAATAGACCCACGCTGTCATAGAGCATAGCAGGGTTTAATCACTGGCAATGGAGGAAAAAGCAAGGACACTAGGGCAAGTGGCGCCCAGGGAGCAGAAAGGAGGGAAGAAGAGGAGAGAGGAGAGGGAGGGGGGATGAAACAAAAGAGGAGAAAAATTACGTTGTTGACAGCCTATACATGGCAGAGATGAGAATAAGATTGTAAGAGTACCATAGATGTGAATGACAATGAAAATGTAGCAACATGACAATGTGATCAAATCAAGGGACGCTACTACAGAGAAAGGAAGAGGAGACTTAATAAGGATTTGAAAGAGTCTAACAGTAAGCAATAACCATGTTTAGCTCCACATAGCAGAAAAGATCACAGAATTCTTATTTGAACGACAATCGTATTATATAAATTGGGTGAAAACCCTAGACAGGAATTTTATGTGTCATATTCTCAAGGCGACTTGATAACAGACAAATGGAGCAAACTGAGGCAGGAAGTTTATTCATTTCCAGATCGATGATATCAAACTAGAGAAGCAAGAAGGCGTTACAATAGAATATACATCATGAATACAATAAAATTAAAAAAATAAATAATAAATATTCCAAAAACAACAACCACCACCACCACCTCAATGCACAAAAGGTAATACTCAATGGAAAGGGCAAAAACTGCGACCTCAACCGTAGTTTGAAAACCAGATATTTGGACTCGATGAATCAAGACTTGGGTGAATCATCCTCGTGTTTCCCCATTACCAAAAAATATGGATAGTGTTCCATCAAAAATAAAATAGGAAAAAAAGAATTTCATATTTTATACATTCTAAAGTAAAGTAATACAAAGATTGATAAAGCAGGGAAAAGCAATAAATACAGACATGGAGAAGCAGAATCACAAACTGACCTCAGGTAGATAAGGTGTTGATGATGATGAAAGTTGACTGTAGAAAGAATGATTAACAATGTCTTATGAATGCCGCATGCATCAGTTTTGGACATACAAGACAGTTCGCTCAGCAATTTATTCTCTACCTAGTTCCAGCGATCTTCCACCTTGGAGTCACTTCATATAAGTAGCTCTTCAACAATCACTGGCATTTTCATCTATCCTATCTGATTCTTTAATTTTTTTGGCCATCTTCAATTCTACTATATATTCTTCTTTACTAAAAAACTTAATCCTTTTTCTTTCAGCATTTGAAATTTCTTAACCATGTTCAACCCACTCACTAACATGAAAACTCACCTACCAGCTCTAATCCAGGCCACAAAACTTAACAATGACAACACATTTTCGTAGTGAAACAGTGTGATTCCCAATTCACTTTAGAAGGAATAGAGCACGACTGGCTTACATCAGAAATATGTTCTGGACTTTTAATCCACAAAACCATTTCAAAAGCCTCCCATCAATCCAATACAAAATACCCACCAATCTGTTCATCGTTAGCCTATCTTGATTGTTTGACCATAGAGTAATATTCAAATTACAAGAGAAATCCACCAACAAAATCATCATTTTGGTTGGAGACATGGGCAGTGCTAAGAAAAGAATTTAAGGCTGCAAGCTTAGCAATTTCATGCCTACTTGGGAAGCATGCTTGATAGTCAGAGGGTTGATAATTGATATTCTAACGGGAAGACAGAAGACTCTTTGGAAGTTTTCCTTCGTTTGGCATTCTGCAATTTTCGGTTGATGCGGAAGCCAGAGGCAAACCAGACCCTATGGGTATAGGTCATGTTCTTCGTGATGACAGGTGGTGCCAATTATGAAATGCTGTGTGCGCGCGCGCCTGCCCTTTTTGTTTCTAGCATTATGATGCAGGCAAACTTCCAATCCGGAACATCTGTGATGTGTACATGTTACACGTATCGGCTGATCTGGATGGGAAGTAATTCTGCACTACGTGCGCAGGTGAATATTTTTCCATAATTATTTTATAAATAAAAGGCATTTCGGACAAGGCTTTGATGGCTCGTTTCAAGACTGATCCGAATGGAGAAATAGAATTCATGAAGCCAACCCCAACATAGTTGGGACAAGGCATTGATGATGATGATAAAGAAAAGTCATTTGGCTCATTTTGTATCCTACACCATCCACATATAAGCCTACTAAAAAAAATATTGAGTACGACAAAATTAGAAGAGGCAATGAACCATAGTACCAATAACACCATACCAATAATTCATAGAACTAAAGTAATGTATTAAACTAACCAACAGATGCAAATCTTAAAGAGTTCTAATAAGTAATAGAAACCTCCAATCTAAACCAAGGAAAGTAAAACTCAAAGAGCTTTAATAAAAGGTTTGGGTTGGTCCCTAAGAGAAACAAAATGGATGTGTTTTAGCCTCAAGAAAATCAGACACTGCTGTAACAATCCGCCAGCCTATTGTAGTTGGCCGTGAAAGTTTGGTAGGCTGTGGCAGTGAAGAACAAGATGATAGAAGAGTGAACTTAGTGCCAAGAAAAGAAAACCTGACAGTGGAGTAAGTTTGTAATGGAAGAAGAGAGGAGAAAGGAGAAAACAATGATGATGGAGAGTTGGTTAAGAGAAAAATTCCTTACAATGTAATGGTCATCAAATAACAAGGAGAGGAAAGGAGGAGGAGATTAGAGGAAGAAAAAAATTCGAACCCTTCACCTTCCTCAGATTCTCTTCTTTTCAAGCTTCTTTGAGTTCTTCTCGAAAGCCCAGATAAAAAAATAATAAAAAAAAAAAACTGCTAAAATAGATTATGAAACGCTGCCCATGCCAGGCACAGGCTTTGCATGGGGACACAGCAAGGACCATGACCCCTATAGTGAACCAAGGTGTGGCTTTGACTACACAACTCATTCCTAAGAGAACCACTAATACCTACTGCTATAAGCATTCCTTTGAGTGCCCCATCTATGTTGAAATTGCAAGATATGCTGGGTAGGTGCATCCATTGGGCCAAGTGGACAACATACTCCACTTCAATCCACAGCCTGACAAAGATAAACTCCAATTTTTTTTTATTATTGGGCTAGTTCTTTGGATTGGTTATTTTCCATGGCCCAGCGAGGTCTTGATTAAGCCCACTGCTTCATCCTCTAGAGCTTCATTCCCTTAGAAGAGCCTACTTGTTTCTTTCTTACCATAAAACCATCTCCATAGAATTACAATTTTCTTTGAAACGGTCCACTTCCCAAGACGACAATCTTCTTTCCGTAAAAACCATAAAACCATTTACCATAGAAAGATCAATAATTCTACACCACAGACCTCACTTACCTTAATTAGTCACATGCCAGGAAGAGAGAATTTATCAAGTCTTTGTCTACCTTGCACAGGCTTACATGTTTGAGAAGTGTTTTCAGGCAAAACACCCCTCTGAATTAGCACCTCAAATGTCAATACTTTTCCTATTAAGGCACACCATCCTCAAATCTAGAGAATTCCTGGATATATAACTATTAAGGCACACCATCCTCAAATCTAGAGAATTCCTGGATATATACCAGCGCCCCCCCCCCCCCCCCCCCCCCCCCCCCCCCCCCTCCCTTCTTTTCCAAAAAGCAACAAACTGAAAACCTACTCAGAAGCAACAATATACAAGAACAAAATCAAAGCAGTCCAATATGGCAATGGATAGCTAAATTCAAAACATGATATTTCCAGAAATAAAGAACTGCCTCATCAATTTTGATATGAAAATTCCTGTCTAAGAAAGAGTATTAGACATACGTATTTCAGTATCTAAATGTGAATTTCTCACACAAGCATTATGAGCAAAAGAAACATTGATGGCAGATTGTTGTAATCAGATCTCCTCAACAACATCCACCAATTTCCAAGGAGGTAGCGATGATCCTTGTGGTCACCCTAATGCATATTTCTATAACTACTCCCGTCAATGCAAGTATTTCAGCCCTATAAGAATGGGAAATTCTATTTGCACCCACATGTTTTCCTGAGCACACTCACTTTCTGAGCTCACCACACCAAGAAAATAGAAAGGCCATTTTTGCTGAGCCCACCCTTAATAATACCCAAAACACCCTCTTCTCTCCTCTCCTCTCCTCTTCTCTTCTCTTTCCCTCCCACCTACTGCGACCGAACCTCGATGGCCGCCCCATCACCGGCGACCATCTCTCCCTCCTGCTAGCTCCCCTCTCTTTTAATATTCTCTTCTCCTCTTCTCTTCCTCTCCCACCTGCTGCGACTAAACCCCTACGGCCGCCCCTTCACCGGCGAGCTTCCCACTCTGCCCCCACCATCACCGGCGACCACCTTCTCCTTTTTCTTCGTGTGTATTGCTCGCTAGTGGGTTGCACGGAGTTCTGTGAAACCCCATGCTTATACATGTGCACAGCACATGAGATATGCACCGGGTTTCATAGCCGTGCACTTGCAGAGAAGATGAAGCTCGTGGGTATTTTCGTCATTTCACACATGGGTGTTTTGGTAATAAGTTTTTTTAGAAAAGAGGGTGTGCTCAGTTAATTTCACGGTGCAAATAGAATTTCTCTATAAGAATTCCAACACCACTGGGCCCAAAAATGCATAAACAATGTGTTCTTTTATTCTGTTTTTGTAATTCCTCTCAAAAGGAATTACAACAATTTTTTTCCCACGTCCATTGTCTTGGGTATGGCTGAAGTCTTGATGCACTTCATTTTATGGGTTGCCTTTTTCCTTTAATGATTTACTTCCCATCCTCTTTTCTAATTCAACAAAAAAATATGCCCCAAAACTCTGAGAAATCTATAGTTCAACTCTGTCCACAATTGATTTTATTTTGATGTGGACCATCACCCATGGATCCATAAGCACCATACAAATACAATCGCCATGATGACATTTCTCAAAATGTATGACCTCAACTAGGGAAGAGACCTCAAACCAACCTTAAAACTAAATGATGAAAAGAGCAAGGGAAGGGGAAGGAAAGACCAAATGATCTAGGGGAAAAAACACGAAATAGCTCTAGCTGAACACAAAAAATAAACAAATGATTGTTGGGAGTTAATAACCAGGAAGGAATTAAAAAATACAAAGAGCAAAATTAATTTTCTTAACCTCAAAATATCTTTGCTAGTTTTTTACCGCCAATCCCTAGCCCAGATTAAGGAGGGTTGCATTAGGTAGGATGACCATTGGCGTACATTTCTCACAGCCCAAATATAAATTCTGAAAAAGCGACATTCCATGATTCCTAGGGCAGCCCCCGCTATATGTGGTGCACTGCAATTGTGCCCAGTTGCAATGAAAAGTAGCAAGGACTAGAGAACAAACAAAGTTTCAAGTTGTCCTACATTGGTGATGGCATCATATGTAAAATGTAGATCTTGCCCTGCTTTGAAGCCCCTTATAGCACTTTTCTTTATCAAAACGGTGGATAGAAGCAGAGACAAACAATCCCCTGCCCAAGTGCTCTTGAAAAGGTGAAATCGATTACCTCCTAGATTCTATTTGATGAAACCTTAGAAATCAGCTTGTTTAAATCAAATCACTCCATGAACAAACCAGTCTAAAGCTTTGAAAATCCAGGAGAACAAAAAGGGCGCATTCATTCACCTACATGCATCTAATATAACATGTAATTGTCCACAATCCATTTTTACCAAAAAAAAAAAAAAAAACTGTCCACAATCCATGAAAACATAAAATTCAAGATTCCGCAACTGCACATAAAATCCAGAGACAAACATTCCACACAAAACCTCTGTAAATGATGCTATGGACAATCATCATCATGCTAAGAACAAGAGAACAAAAATCAAAGACCATGTCCACTATCAACCCACATCCACAAATTACAAAACCACCATCCACCCACAACCTACTAATGTCACTTAAATGGTAAAAGAACTCATAGCAAAACGCAGAAGTAAATAGAAGCCATGTATATACCTCTCTCACCAACAGGTCTTGGCCTTGCACTTCCTCGGTGCACCGGAGAGCGACCCGTCCCCCTGTGTCGAAGAAAACCCTAATGTGACATCCCGGCACAAGACGTTAAAGTTCTGAATCCGAATTCTGGGCCAGCCGCCGCACTTGCACGACAACGAGATGAAGAGCTTCATCTGGACTTGGATGCTGCCGCGGCCACGGTCAGCGGTAAGGCCCTGAGCGGTGCCGTCGTTGAGGTAAGCGGAGAGAGCGGGGAAGCTGACTGTGAGGGAGGTTTCGTTGTGCTTCTTCTGTGAGAAGGGGGAGAGAAATGTGCTGCCGAGTACGGCTCCACCGTAGATGACGGAGGCCTCGATAGTGCCGTATTCGACTCTGACCCGGTTGGGGTTGCGGATGGAGAAGGCGAATCCCCAATCGGCGATGACAAAGTTGGAGGAGATTTTGAACGAGGAGACGGAGACGGAGGTCACGGAGATTTTGGGAGCGCTGGGGATGACCGATTTTTGGACGATTAGGAAAATGCCGACCCCGACGGCGACGCCGATAAACGTGAGCAAGGCGACTCGCCTGATTCTGGCGACTTGGCGGGCGTCGACACGAGGACGAGGGTTCCTTACTGGTGGCACCCCGGCTCCCATTGGCGGCGTATTTGAATGTACGGTAAATTAAAGGATGGTGAGGTAGACTGGTAGAGTGCCAAACCAAATGAAAAGAACGGAAAAAAAGAGGAGTTTCTTTGGTAAGAGAGCGTGCTTAAATAAAGAGCTCGATTGCAATTTTAATTTTGTTTCAATTTAGGCAGGTTTGTGTCCCACTTTTTTTTTTTTTTTTAAAGTGAAAAGTTAGATAGTTTTTCATAAAAATTTACTCAATTTAAGGGACAAAGGATCGTTAGGGAAGTAATCCTCTCACTGATTTGACTAACAAAAATAACGTTTCACATCCATATTTAACAATTGGGACTGTCCTGACATTCCCCTTCATGAACCTATGCAGCCATGATCAGTGAGCCCTATCCTATAAGGTCTCTCCCATGGGGGGCATGCGTACCTCGATCGCCCATGGGTCCCACATCAGATATACGGTTCAAATTACCCATCAGGCGTACTCAAAATCAAACTCAAACTCTGCCAATCCTAGGATCCACACTCAAATTCAAACTCAAACTCAAAACTCTTCCAGGCCTAGGATTCCCATTCAAACTCAAACTCATAAATTATATATAATTTTTCCTTTTGTCCTTCACCCCAGGAACCCTTCTCTTCTCTATTTCATCACTGCAAGAAGCCTCCAGTTCTCTTTTTCGTTTCATCACTGCTGCAAGAAGCCTCCAAATCCATTAGGTATGTCTAGATATTCTCACCCATATCACGCTGAGCATCTTAGTTTTATTGGTTTCGTGATGGTCCGATGTCATTGAAGTTTGTAGGAGAATCAAAATTTCTTTCGCGGATTCTCTCTTTGATTATGTGTACTGGGAGGGCGGACCTAGGATTGATCATGACCAGAAGACGTGCCACTCTGTAGACTCCTTTGGCTGTGAAGAAGATAGAAAAAATACGCCACAATTTAATATAGGAGTATTGTTTGGACTTGGATTTTTGGAATGATTGGGAAAAGCTAAGAGGAATAGAAATTTAGTGATATCAAAATTAGTGATCCCATACACTTCGCTGCAATGGATATGGATAGGGTTGGACGGGATTGGGAGTTTTTTCCCATAATAACAACCTCAAGTAAACTAATTCCCATAATAGCACCTATTTGAAAATAATACTCACAATAGCATCCCGAACCTATGTGGTATATCCAATCCTATCTGGCAACTCAACATGAACCTGACAAGTTTTTAAACTTTTCATTAGGTTGGTACAGGCACCTTTGACCTAATTAAAAACTCGGACAGGTTGGTGTTGAACCCAGTCAACCCGCCAATGGGCCTAAATGTTAGGCTTTCTTAGAGCCCATCCACAAAAATCATGTCCTCTGTGAGATATACATTAGGCTGAGGCGGGCATTCAAGCATATATTGAAAGGCCAAGCCCTGGTCCGTCAAACTATTGAGCCAAAAATAGGCCCATGCACAGTTCCCATGCTAAAAGATACAACCCAAATAGAGGCCACTATGGGCTGAGCTAAGTTCGGTGTAGGATTGGCCCAGCCATGATACACGAGTTTTTAATAATTTATTTATTGAAAAATATTCAAGTGAGAATTAGTTTTCATCTATTATATAAGAACTTTTTTGTAGGACCCAACTAGCAGTCCATCTAAACCTAGCAACCAATAGGGAACCCCCTAATGGTCACTAATCCAAAGGATTGGCACACATCCAAATGGAATGAACCGTTAGATAAAAGATTCTCCTAAGGATGTCCCTAATAAGAGGCATTTTTGTGAATTCCATAGTTTTAGGCACGTGGGACCCCTTATTATGACCCCCCATGAATGGGCACCAGCCAAACTTTTACACATCCTTTTGTTACTCGTCATTCGTGCCAAATCTTAAAAATATGATTCATTTTGAGACTATTAAATTGGGTCATGGATGAAAGGGATAGGATGATCTATTGGGGTTGATATTTTACAGACAACTAGTTGGGCCCTACAAAGAAGTTCTTATATAATAGATGAAAACTAGTTCTCACTTGAATATTTTTTAATAAATAAATTGTTAAAAACTCGTGTATCATGGCTGGGACAGTCCTACACCGAACTTAGCTCAGCCCACAGTGGCCTCTATTTGGGCTGTATTTTTTAGCCTGGGAGCTGTGCATGGGTCTATTTCTCACAAAGGACATAATTTTGCGAATGGGCTCTAAGAAAGCCTAACATTTAGGCCCATTGGCGGGTTGACTAAGTTCAACACCAACCAGACCAATTTTTAATTAGGTCAAAAGTGCCTGTACCAACCCAAAGAAAAGTTTAAAAGCTTCTCAAGTTCATGTTGAGCTTCCACATAGGCTCGGGATATTATTTTGGGTATTATTTTCAAATGGGCGCTATTATGGGAATTAGTTTACTTGAGGGTGCTATTTTGGAAAAAGAACTCCGAAATTGGAGTGGGTACCGGTGGTACAATGTGATTGGACTGCACCAAAATCCAACAGGCCCAACTTACAAAATTGTAAGCTTGAACTTTTTAAGAAGTTAGATTAGATTATTGTACTGCCTCTGAAACTGTATGGTCGTCTCTGCTATTTATCTACATATTCTTAATATTCTCATCTGCGCACATAGTCCAAATTGCTCGGTTCATCTACTAACCTTCGCAGCTGTTTGATGGTCACGGTCGAGCCATCCCTTCTATTTTAGTTGTGTGACCCACCTGAGTTCTTTAAAAATGGTAGCCCGATCTATTGATTCAAAGTGGGAGTACTTTAAGGCTTTGACTTAAGAAAACTTGGTGGAAGTGGGTCCGGATTTCACATGGGATATGGGGTCCAGATTTTTCAATTGGAGTCGATTCCTAAAGAATTCCTATGGTCCATATTCTAGTCCTAAAAGGAGAGTGTTACTAATCCAATTGCAAGTGTTAAGGAAGGAGTAGGGCACTTCTAATTTTGGTTTAAGAGTAGGTTCTCCATAAATTATAAATAAGAGGATATGGTTAGTGATCTTTACGCACAATCTCATAAGGTCTTTTCTCTTCTCCATCCGAGATCTCACCAATCTCTCTAGGAAGTTCTCAATTAAGAGTTTTTCTAGATATCAAGCATTCAAGTTCTCGATTTGAGCACAACAAGCTCGATCTAAAGGTATAAATCTACAACCTATTTATTTTGGTAGATCTTATTTTGCTTGTTTGCTTTTTTTGATTTATCTTCTTGATAGATCTTTGGTCTTAATGCATGAGATTATGGATTTAGATGTTGGGATTGAGTTCCGAACCTTTTGGGTGTTTTAGAAGTCCTTTAGGGCTTCTTTGTACACTCCCCTTCTTCCCCCTCACTTTCACCGTCCCTCTCTCCCTTTGCTCGTCTCTCTCTCTACCTCTCCCTCTTTTCTATGTATATCCACGGAATCCTTCTCTTCTTCGTTTTCTCAATGCAAGAAGCCCCAAATCCTATGTCCACATATTCTCAGGCATACCATATTGATATCACTCAGTTTCTTTTATTTATTTTGTTCGTACGTGGGTTTGTTACGTGGTTTCATTATTGGGGGCCAATTTCGCACCCCAGTTTTTATTATAAAGGGCACCACAGTTTGTGAGGCGTCTCTTGACAAGAGGAAAGATAATGAGAGAGAGAGGAACATCTTTTGTTATGATGTGATGTGGCTCAAATGATGTGTTGATACTCCAAGCAACAATAATGTCATAATAAGATGTGACTCAAACGTGGAAAAGGAAGATGGGATCTTTTTAATCATATATTATATCTAATGATTCCATTTTGAGTGGGCCCCATCAAATTGATACACTTTATTTTTTATTTTTTAATTACTCTCTAATAATGAACCTAATTTTGAAAAATAAGAAAAATCAATTTTACATATTAATATTTTACAATCTATTTTTTAATATTCAAAAAAATTATCTTCTAATTTTTATGAAACGATTTTTTTTTGAAGGATGAATCAAATGATTAGTATATGTTGCATATTTTATTTTTCTTACTCTAATCTAGTGTTAAGAAGCATAATTAAGTAGCCAGTTCATGGTACTCTAATTGGACTTTTTATTGAACAAGTTATATTTCATTAAAGTATTATAATCCATTAGATAAATAATTAAAAAAAAGTATGTCAACTTGATGGTGGGTCCCACTCCTCTTAGGCTGTAATTTGGCGTGGAAGTAGTAAATGAAATTGTGACTTCATGTAGTTTTGATTTTAATCTAAGTCCCATTGACGGATTTAATTAGGCTAGACATAGGATCCTATAAAACACCATCTCTAGATAGAGATGTCAAATGGGCCGTGCCGCGGGCCTTGCCGTGCCGATCAACGTCACGGCCCACCAGGTACGGCCCATGCCATGGGCCGTGCTGGGTTGAGGGAACGGGCACGTCCAGCCTGTTTCGGCACAGCCCGCTGTGGGCTGACCCATTCATAAGGGTCGGCCCGCCAGGCCTATCACATAAAAATAAGGATTAAAACAAAATACGAATTATGAAATATATTTTAGTATTCATTACAACTTCTCCTCATAAGGTGTACTACTAACAATGCACCTGCAATCGAACGGCTTTTTAGGATTTCAAACGACTCTTTATAACCTCATTAAATCGATTCTTTCTCAATTAAGTATACATATTTCCAATAATACACTTCATTATATCTTTCTTAACCCACTCTTGCATATATTATCTCTAACGGCACGGCACGGCATGGCCTGCTCCAGGCACGACCCGTGGGGGGCAATGCCGTGCCGGCCCGCATCCCGTTTGACATGCCTATCTCTAGATAAGATTTTTTATGTTATATTGACAGAGACAATAAAAAAAATGTAAGCTATTAAATAATAAAAACATATTTTATATTTTAAATTAATAATTAAGCTATTGAATGATAAAGAGATATGCCGCTCATTTGGAACAAATAATAAAACTTTGTTGCACATTTTAAATAAATAATTATGCAATTAAATCCAAAGAAATAGGGTGCCACCTTCAGATTTATTCAATTGATTTAGCTGTTTTTGTGTGCCCACGAAAGAATCTATGCACGTGATCGTGATGAAATGAACCAACAGATGAAATCAGTAAAAGGGTTCATCTCATCTCGTCTCATGGTAGTTTTTGGGAGTCCCCCAAATTCATGCCTCTCCCACGTCATGTCTTCACTCTTCCCACTCTGTCATTAATGTCTGCACCCCTTTGGTTATTACAATCATCTCATCTCCCACCACAGTACCTGAGAAGGGGTGGCACAACTAAAAGTTGTGATGTCAATATAAGCGCCCTTCATTATTGCAAGAAGCCCCAAACCCAAGGTATATCCACATATTCTCTCGCACATCACATTGACATCACTCCATTTTTTTTTTTTTACTTTGTTCCGTTATGGTCCTATCTTACGTGGGTTGGTAAGAGAACCGAAATTTTTGTGTGGATTCTCTCTTTGATTATGTGAACTAGGGGTAGGGTAGGGCTTTTGTAAAAACCCATTTTCAGGATCGTTTCATAGTAACTTATTTTACTTGTGGGAAAAAAAAATTTTAAGGTGGGAAGACGATTTGTAGTTCGATCCTTCCGGTCCTCCTCTCAAGGGTCCCGTCCTCTTACTCGTGTTATTAGTTATAAAAATTAATTTTTAAGTTGGGACATGTGTAGTATCCATATCCATACTGGTGCTGGCCTGTAGTGGATACCAGTATCATTTTCTTTCAAATGTATCCACTAGAAAAGAATTGTAAAGAAAATGACCATTTGAAAGAATATATTAAGCTGAGATCTTCTGGAAGTGTCAGTGTTATGATTTCTGTATCATTTTCTTTCAAATGGTATCCACTAGAAAAGAATTGTAAAGAAAATGACCATTTGAAAGAATATATTAAGCTGAGATCTTCTGAAAGTGTCAGTGTTATGATTACTATTTATTTTGAAAATTCTTTTTGTGATGAATTTAATTATTTGTTTCGAGCCATGCATGTAATATCTACTAGTGGTAACCCGTGTCGTTGGCACGATATTTTTTTCGTAAATTAACTTATTTGGATTTGGGGTTTACGACTTTATAGAATTTAGTGTTTTTAGAATTTTTAATTTAGGTTAATATTTTTTTTATTTATTTTTAGTATATATGATTTATGCTTTAATGTTTAGGGTTTTTAGTATTTTGTTTTATTAACTTTTATAATTTAAGAGTTTACACTCCAGATTTCAAAAAAAAAATTATTTTTTTAATGTTCTTAACTTTTAAATTTTTTTAACACTCTGGCCAACCAAATCGGACCCGGCTCCCTTGCTTTTTTATTTTTCGAATTTTAGTTCTCTGAGAAAAACAGTGCGATGAATAGTAAAATGGGGTCCACAAAAAAGTGTGATAGACAGCTGAGATTGAGATTAGTAGGAAAAAATAAACCCATCAGCCCCCCACGCCCCCTCTCCCTCATTCATTTTCTCTCTCTTACTTTCCCCTCTCTCTTCCACGTGCAGTCTCCTCATTCTCTTTCTTTCTTGATGGCAAAAGTTGTAATTATGTTCAACTTTAGCCTCTTTTATCCACAGTGCCACGTAGGAAATTTTTTGGAACATTAAAAGGCTGTCCTGGAATGTATAATAGATTTATTTTCTTAGGTTATACAACTACCCATTAAAGAAATACATGGGATTTCTCATAGACATGTGGCTTAAATTAAAGGGAATTGATAAATGTACTCCCTTTCCTCCCCTTTTTTATTTAGAGTCAAACGGTTATATGGTATTCCTTGGGATTAGGTTTTTTTTTATTAAGAGGTTCCAACATAAGACATGGGGAAGCAAACTCATGCCTTCTACCTATACTATGGTGGGTTTAGAGATAAAAGATCTTTGTAAAAGAAAATGAAAAAGATAAAAAAAGTACACACCGGCAGGCGGGGCCAGGGGCGGAACCAGGAATTTTTTGTTGGAGGGGCCAAAGTACTAAAATCTTTACTTCACTATAGGTTCGATGGGACCGTCTTCAAATGTAGGACCATTTCCCTCAAATTTCGTATGTCCTGCCATGACGAATCATAGTTTGCATCGAAATCTCACAATGATATTTGAGATTTTTTTTGAGACACCTAAGTATGCTCATTGATAAATATCAATGATAAAGACTCATATTTAAATTATAAATTACTCAGAAACATGGCCCCACTAGTTTTATCATCTAAAAAGGCTTTGCTCCAATCATATTTATTCTGACATAGGTATAATTATAACTAAAACATAAGAAAGTAACTAATTTTTTTTAGTTCACAGTGGATATAACTCCATTTGGATTAGAAATTTATGTAATAAAAGAACACAAGATGAAAATAATTTTGAGTGATTTAGATTTTATATGTGAGCTTCATTGACTGAAAAGATTAATATTGTACTGTGCACCATTATATTTACCAAGTGTAAATAACTAAAGTAAGAAAATTGTAAGATGATTCTGTTTTTCTTCAACAAACATGTTAGCACTTGGCCTCTAACTTTCAAGTTTATGCAAAATCCAAAATGAGGGTCTCCTGGATCTGCTATTAGGAGACAGCGTGGGAACCTCTTAGCTAATCTAACACGGTAAAAATCATCAGATTCCGATTTATGATTTATTGAATCAATGGCCTTGGCAATAAATTTCTATTTATATAAAAAATCACTCAATAACATTAGCAGATTCTTTCTCATTTAACTCCTCCATTTCATTTCCTTTTCTTTCCTTTCTTTTCCTTCACTCTATTTTATTTTCTCACAAATCAATTAAGATTGTGTAATGTTGCTTTTAGAATCAATAATTCATACACTTAAATCTGACAATTAATGGTGAGGCCATCCACCACAAAATAGAGGTCCCACATAATCTAAACAAAAGGAGATTTTAAAAACTAGGTGGGGCCATGGCCCATGTCAGCCCCCCTCTAGTTCCGCCTATGGGTGGGGCACACCTAAACCTAACAAATCATAGGACCGGGGTGGGGGGATGGAAAGATCCACTCATGGTGGACCCATATATAAAAAATGGAGTTAATTTTATACAGTTCTCACCTATTGCATGAGAACTTTTTTGTGGGGGCCACTAAGCAACCCATCCAAATCTAGCAACCAATAGGGAACCCCTTTGATAGTCATTGATCCCAAGATTGACATACATCCGAATGGATCAAACCGTTGGATTGATGGTTGAATATTGTTTTGAATATGAAGCCATTAAACTTGTGGGCCACGGATGAAAGGGTTAGGGCATGAGGTTGGGGTCAAATTGATACTTGGGGTGGTCTCACATAGATCTTTTCATCCCCCGGTCCCATCCCCAAATGGGACCCACAGTTGGGCCCCACAAAAAAGTTCTCATATAATAGGTGAGAACTAATTCTCAAATTTCGAAAATATTCAGTTGAGAACTTTTTTGCGGAAATATTCAGTTGAGAACTAGTTCTCACCTATTATATGAGAACTTTTTTGCGGCCCCAATTAGCAACCCATTCAAACCTAGCAACCAATAAGGAACCCCCTGATGGTCACTAATCCCAAGAATTTGCACACATCCGAATGGACTGAACCGGTGGATCGAGAGTTGAATATTATTTTGAATATGAAGCCATTAAACTTGTGGGACATGGATGAAGGAGTTAGGGGCATGGGTTTGGAGTCAAACTTGATACTTGGAGTGGTCTCACATACATCTTTCCATCCCCCCTAGTCTCATCCCCAAATGGGCCCACAAAAAAGTTCTCATATATTCTCACCTGAATATTACCGATAATATGTGGGACCCCACTATCAACTTGATCGACGGTCCAAATGACACCATTCACGATTTCTATGGCTTTCTTTCCCAAGCCCATGCATCAGTTACCCTGCTACTGGTTGTTCCTAGTTTTTCTTTATTTGGATTGGATCTCTCTGTTTTTCTATTTTAGTTTGGCAAAGGAAAAGTAGATCTTTGCCTCGAGAATTTTACTTATTTCCCGTCTTGAATATATCTATGATCAGGTGGGCCCCTGCGTCCCACAAAACCCAAACAGTTTTGCTCAATTGCTCAAAGGATCATTAGGGAAGTAATACTCTCACTGATTTGACTAACAAAAATAATGTTTCACATCCATATTTAACAATTTGGACTGTCCTGACATTCCCTTCATGTACAGAACCTATCCAGCCATGATCGCCCATGGGTCCCACTTCAATATACGGGTCAGATTACCCATCGGGCGGACTCAAACTCTCCCAATCCTAGGATTCCCACTCAAACTCAAACTCAAACTCTCCCAGGCCTAGGATTCCCATTCAAACTCAAACTCATAAGTTATATATAATTTTTCCTTTTGTCCTTCACCCCAGGAACCCTTCTCTTCTCCCTTTCATCACTGCAAGAACGTATGTCCACATATTCTCTCGCATTTCACATTGAGCATCAAAATTTGTAAGAGAATCAAAATTTCTTTATGGATTCTCTCTTTGATCATGTGTACTAGGAGGGCTTTATTTTTTATATATTTTTTGGTCTTCGGTCGGCAATGTATTTAATTGGGAGTGCAATATGGATCTAGGATTGATCATGACCAGAATACGTGTCCACTATGTAGTACTCTTTTGGTTGTCTCCTTGGGAGGGTGTGATTATGTAATTCATGTTAGACGGGGTACAATACTTTTGTACCTCCCTTTTTTCTCTTTTTGTATTTTCTTTCTCCTTTGATGAAAGTTTTTGTTACCGTTTCAAAAAAAAAACGATAGAAAAAATACACCACAATTTAATATCGGAGTATTGTTTGGGCTGAGATTTTTGGAATGATTGGGAAAAGCAAAGAGAAATAGAAATTAATTATTCACACATGACATATGTTGAGCGGTAATAATTGTAGTCGAGTCCTCGCCCTCACCATACAACCATTGTTGTGTCGCTTCCAATCACCAATTGATTTTGGGATAAGTGGTAGCTCAATGGGGTGTAATATCCTACAACATACACTCACTACAAAGGATATGGATGGGACTGGAGTGGGTGGAAGCGTGCAAGAGGCCACTCTGGATCTGAACTCTTTGAAAAAAAAGGAGTTGGATGGGATTGGAGTGGGTGGAAGCGTGCAAGAGGCCACTCTGGATCTGAACTCTTAGAAAAAAAAAAAAAACCATGTCACAATTTTTTCGCTAAATGTACATCTATAGAAAATCTTGTATCCGATTTATCTTTCTATTTGGCTACATTCTCCTTTAACAAAAAGGACTTTCCTCCGATTTCCTTCCCTTTTCACACTGTATTTTTTAACTGACTGTGATGACAGAAGCTTATTGGTGATTTAGAAGCTATATATCAAAGCATTCTTCTTTTATGTGTTTCACTAGCATTGCGCTTTTTCTTTCTTTCTTTCTTTTACCTCTTATTTGCTTATATTTTGCTTTCCGCAAGTGCAGTTCCACCTTTCTGGGTACTAGATGGGACGAGAAAACAATGGTTTAGCCATTGGAATTGATCTTGGGACGACATACTCCTGTGCTGCTGTATGGAAATATGATAGGATTGAGATCATACCAAACGATCAAGGTAACAGAATCACACCATCGTGTGTGGCCTTTACTGATAAGATGCGTTTAATTGGAGATGCTGCAATGAATCAAGCTTCCATTAATGCAGTCAACACCATCTTCGGTGAGTTGGCCAAATCTTGAGCTTCTTCTTTGGGATTTATATGACATTGCTCAAGTGATTTCTAGTTGTTATTTCCCTGCAAATCTCCTTTTTTAATTTCTTTTTCCTTTAATATTTGTTACATTAAGTCTTTAGATATATCTAAAACCATGTTGTAGATATTGCCCATTTCTTAAATTACTTTCTGGTGAAAATTTGTTGCAATCATTACCGCTCAATCAGCATACAATTGCTCTTAGTTTGATAATAGCTAGAATAATATATGGAGCCACGTGCTACACTTTTACTTTTTTTTTAATAAGGTACTACTTCATAGTCCTTTGTTTTTCTAGTTATAAAGATTTTTTCTATATTATTGTTTTTATTAAAAATGTATTTTAATCAATATTTTCTTAATTAGAAAAAAAAAATGGAAATCATCCCATTATTAACTCCCATCAATATTAAATTCTTAAAAACCTTGTTTTGGGGGTGAATTTAATGCCATGAACCAGACCGTTAATAGATCATAAAAAAAAAAAAGATTCTATTCACTCGTCAATTAATATGGTGGACTTACATGGGGGTGCTTGCGAATGTCAATTTACTTGTTTTTTTATAAAACTGCCATCTTCAAAAGAATTTATCTATAATATCCGTATTCTTTCTAAGGATCATAAGCTTACTCTCACGTCTGATTGGTTGCCAATTGAGAACATTATTTAGCACAATGTCCACTCCTTTTTCAATTGTTATTTTGACAAAAAAAAATAATTTTCATTGAATCTTTTATGTGGGAGAGTTTTAATTTATAAACTACAAAAAAAAGTGGCTTTTTAACAGCGGAAAAAAAAGACCTTCAGTGGAGGTTTTTTTCCCCTGCTAAAAGTCATATTTAGCGGCAAAAATATATTTTCGTTGCTAAAAGTGCCGTTATTAGCCCCCCCCCTACAGTCTATGATGTTCCACTCATCCGCCGCTAAAAACACAACATATGTAACTGTCCCTTTAGGCTTTTTTTTTTCGCTGTAAAAGTCACTTTTTTGTTTCGTTATATTGCTCAAATCAAATAAGAATCCATGTCCACACATGATTTCAGATGTGAAGCGGTTGATTGGCAAAAGATATAATGATGAATCTATACAAAATGATATAAAGCTCTGGCCATTCAAGGTTACTGCTGGCTCCAATGGACAACCTATGATTGTTGTGGAGCATAAAGGTGAGGAAAAGCAATTTAGACCCGAGGAGATCTCGTCCATGGTCCTCACCAAGATGCGTGAAATAGCTGAGGACTACCTTGGCTCTGTAGTAAAGAATGCAGTCCTCACCGTTCCTGCCTACTTCAACAACTCACAACGCCAGGCTACCAAAGATGCCGGCCTTGTAGCGGGCTTGAATGTAATGAACATCATCAATGAACCTACTGCTGCGGCCATTGCCTATGGTTTAGACAATGAGGTGGGTAGGAATGGTAAGAAGAATGTGCTCATATATGACCTTGGCGGTGGTACTTTTGATGTCTCCATTCTCGCCATTGAAAATAACAAATTTGAGGTGAAAGCCATCACAGGAGATACCCACCTAGGAGGAGAGGACTTCGACCATCGCATGGTAAACCACTTCATTAGAGTTTTCAAGAGAAAGCACAAGAAAGACCTCACTGAAAATCCAAAAGGAATTCGCAGGTTGAGGACTGCATGTGAGAAGGCTAAGAGGGTCCTCTCATCAGTGTCCGAAATAATGATCGAAATTGATTGCTTGCATGATGGAGTAGATTTCCAGTCTAACATCACTCGGGCCTTGTTTGATGAGTTAAACATGGACTTCTTCACCAGGAGCATTGAGTTAGTAGGCAACTGTTTAAGGGATGCTAAGATGGACAGGAATTCCATCGATGACGTTGTTCTAGTTGGAGGGTCTACGAGGATTCCCAAGGTTCGTCAACTAGCCCAAGAATTTTTCAATGGTAAGGAGCTCTGCAAGAACATCAATCCTGATGAGGCCGTTGCCTATGGTGCTGCTGTCCAAGCTACCAAATTGAGTGGTATGGGCAATCAAAAGGTGAAAGACCTTGTGCTATTGGACGTCACTCCTCTCTCACTAGGAGTAGATTCGAAAGGGAAATTGATGAGCGTTGTGATTCCAAGGAACACATCCATTCCCATAGAAAAAAGGCGCAATTATTTAACCCTTGAAGACAACCAGACCAACATGAAGTTTCTTATCTACGAGGGCGAAAGGACAATATCCACTGAAAACCATCAATTGGGAGAATTTGTGATTTATAACCTCCCACCTGCACCTAGAGGTGATATACGTGTCACAGTCATCTTCCAAATCGACGCCAATGGAATCTTAAGAGTGTCTGCTGAGGAAAAGAAAACGGGGCAGAAGAACCATGTGATCATCACCAAAGATAAGTACAGCCTAAGCGAGAAGGAAATTGAAAGGATGGTCGAGGATGCAACCAGGTACAAGTTGGAGGATCAGGAGTACAAAAAGAAGGTATTGGCAAAGAATAAATTGGAGGACTTACTGTACAAATTGAGGAAAGCCATCAAGGATGGGAAAATTTTGTATAAACTGACTGCTTCTAAAAAGAGTATTATAGAAGATTCCATCCAAAATATTCTACAATGGTTTCAAATTAGTAAAACTGTGTGGTACGGGATTGATGATGATGAGTTATTAAAACATGTTGGTATTCTTAATGATGCCTTGGATATTGCTGTTGATAATGCTCAAACAAATGCACATACTGGCAAGTTTTTTAAAAGGGTATATCAAAGGAAGCCAAAAAATCCCAGTAGGTTCTCTACTTCTCAAAGGATTCTCGCTGCGAAGACAATTACCAATCTTTTACTCAACCGTACTGGTAAAGATCTCTCTTTTATGGTGAGTCTGCTTGAACTATAATGTGGGATGAATATTTCATCAAGACAACCCATTTTTTTCTATCCAACATAGCAAGGCAGTTTTTTATAGCTATTTGTTTGGAAGCCACTTTTTACATAATTTCTTTTTGAAGTGGGTAGGATACGGTTTGCAGTGTACTAGTAGTACAATGAGTATTAATTTTTTAAAAGATTTTGTGATGATTTTAGGTATATATACTTGAAGGCGTGCATGTGTAGTCTTAGAAACTAGCCTTGTCCACATTACACTATTTTGCCAAGAGACCATGGCACAATAGAAGGTACTCACTCTCTCAGCCTTGAGAGATTGGTGAACCAGTCAAAAGATGAAAAAACAGTTGCACCATATTTTGCCAGCAGATATATTGATGTTTTGACTTTTCTAGTGGTGATTTTTTTTTTTTATTGTAGCTGAGGTGACCTCAATCCTGAGGAAAGCTGCTGGCACTTGCTCAAGCTAAGCCTTGCCACCTCGTAATTATATGTGAGATTTGAGGGTCCTAGTGGGGATAGGGGAAACGCTCTATTGACACACCAAAAAGTTCTCTTCCCACACACATAACTTTTTTAAATGCCTAAAACTACCCTTCCCCCTTCCCCCTTCCCCCTTCCCCCCTCTGTGCCATGGGCTATGTTGGGCTGAGCCCCAGCTACTTGGGCACGGCACGGCCCAGCCATGGTTGGGCCGCCCCTTAGTTGGGCTGCGTCGTGCCTAGTTCTCATGCCTTCCTTTAGGGCCCACTTGGGGCTGCACTAATCACGGATGATGTGAAATCTTTGGTCAATTATATCATCATATATGGCCCATATGGTTGGATTAGTGTCAAATCTAGTTGAATGCTAATTCATACGTGATAGTTGAGCTTTAAAGGTTCATAATGCTGATTCTCTCTCATGGTTACAGGTATGAATGGAGGAATGGGGCCGGACACAAGCCTGAACCCAATTGGCAATTATACATACATGATGCAAACTGGGCCTGAACCCTAAAAGGGACTTTTAAGCTATGACCCGACCTAGCCAGTTCATTGCGTACACCCACTGGCCCGTTAATATCTGGGCTTGGGCTTCACCTTCCTGTCAGCCCATCTAAGCCCATTTAGAATGATATTTGCTATTGGCAGGACCTCTTAAAAATACATCTAAATCCTTTTCAAAGTTTGCTGTTGGATATCCTATCAAGGTACATAGTTCATAGTTATCACTAATCAGAATGACATAACTTATATTACCAATCCTTTTGACTCATTTAATGTTAAAAGAGGACCGCTGCCTCTATGAGAAAAAGACTTTGACCACAGGTTATGAAATATAGTGTTGAGGGACCTGCCGCCAAATGCCCCTTATATGTTTATATTTGATTTCACATTCTCAACACATGATGGGCTGTACAACCATATGACCGACCCAACTAGAGATCTCTATGGACTTTAGGGCTGAAGAACGGCTCCAGACCATTAAATAAACATACCTAATTTAGAGGGCCCAGATCTGGTCCACTATATCCATGCCAAGTGTATATCCATGCCCAAGCGTGCTGCTATAGTTTAGTCAAATTCAAGACAGGCAGAAGCTGGATAAAACCCATTGCCACTAGACCAACTTCTATTGCAATGAAATTTGAAGTAACACCAGGAAGGGCATCCATTGCAACTTGGGCTTTGAATAGGTAGGCTCTATTGAGGAGTTTGACCCCTTCAACTAAGGATTTCTCTAAATCAGAACCTAATTAAAAAGAGATGGGATGATTTCAAGCTCTTTAACTATATAACCAAATAGGATGTCCATTATGTGAAAAGAAAATTATATAGGACAACAGAGGTCATTTCATTGGTGGAAATTGTAAGTATATATCATATATTTCGATCTTTTTATACCTCACACTCTCACAGGCATGACACTTGCAATTCATCATTTTCTCCATGTTTTTAAGTTCCATAACAGTGATTGCCATCATCATACAAATAACCAGTCTCGTCTATTCAATTTTGTTATGTTATCATGTGATTCTTTACTCAACTCTTACAATTGAGATCCTGGAATCAAGACTACGAATCTATTACACCTCTTTGTTCTGAAAGTTACATGCTCACAGTGTTTCCAACAATCCAATGTTTTGACCAAGGTAAATCAATTAAAAGGAAACACTTGTGCAATAACAAAGAGCTTTACTACAAGTCACAGAAAAGGAAGATTGAAGTAACTAGAAGATTTGGATGATATCAAGATATTCAAGACAACCTAATTAAAAAGAGATGGGATGATATCAAGCTTGAGATGAAATTTCTAAGGTCAAAGAAGAAGGAAATTTCACATCTAGAAGCTTTGGGTGGCATCATGACTACCCATTTTAAAGCAAGAAATTCATAACCAGAAGCATATAAGAGTAAATATCAAAAGAGAAACAAGCCATCTAAGAAAGAAGGGAAATCAATAAGAAGACATCTTGATGGATAATCAAACCTTCACTTTCCTGCAAAACTCTGCATCACTCCATGATCTCTCATCCACATCCTTTTCCATGCAAACATTCTCTGTCCCGATCCCAGCAGCCAAAGAAGAACTGAATACCATCTTCTCCACACTCTGTTTGTGTACATTCTTCCACTACATTGATTGCTCCTCTCACCTCGAAATCCACCATATTCTCCTGATCAAACCAAAACACACAACCAAAAAAAATCACCAAATCCAACAAGAGAGAGAGACGAGTTCTTATTCCAGCTATTAAACTAAGCAGAAGAAAAGTTTTATGGGATTTTTGAAGCAATCTCTTACATCATATCCATCAAGACTGTCCAGACAACAGAACAAAGCATAACATCCCTTCAAAGCTCCTAGAATGCTCTGGTAGTCCAAAATATCCACCACAAACAACTCCAACCTCTTTTCCAACTCACCCATCTACTTGATGTTGTTCTTCATTATCTCTTTTTCCCCCGTATCCAAACCAAGAAAAACAAAAAGCAAATTCAACATACACTTACAAAACCAAAAACCCACAATCCAAAAGAAAAGAAAAATAAAAACAGAGAGAGAGAAGCAACTGCCATTGTTCTGAATAGCTACATGAACTGAATAGCCCCTGCTCAAGAGTCCTTTTAAGAATCCAAAAGCCCAAGTAAGAAGAAGCATCAAGAACACAAATGGGTGATCTCTGGAGACTGTTTTTGGCATTTGGGACCTCTGCAATCATCATCTTGATGGATTTCTTCAGTGAAAAAGAGAAAAGAACAACCGGGTCTCGTTCTTCTTCTTGTGCTTTTGTTGAAGAGAAAAGATGATTTTTTGTGAAGAAGTTATTGGAGTTCAGGTAAGTTCGTTTTCGCAGAAGGAGAAGAGGTAGGGTTCGGTGGTTTCAAGTTGCAGAAATAACGAGAAGTTTCAGAGGACTTTTATTGACAATAAAATTCCATCGAGGGCAGTTTTGTCATCAAAATTGGATTAGTCTCTCCCTTTTCAAGAGGCATTGTCTCTTATTTTTACATCCCCAATTTTGGGGCATTTCCTTTTTTTTTTTTTTTTTCCAGAGATTTTGCCTCTTATGCTCTAAATCGTGCTAGAGGTTATAAAGCACTGCCAAAACACTTCTAATTTTGAATTCTCTATCCACTTTAGAGGTAAAAAATTTACATGCCAAACATGGGCTTATTAACGTGATTAAGTTCGGATCTCAGTTGAGGGTCTCCTCAAATGTTGGTTCTCAAATGCATCTAATCCTGTATATGCTCAAATGGTCGACCCAGCCCACAAACTCCAATATAATCCAATCTGTGATAAATAGAAGTCCTCGCGGACAAATAAAGCAGAGCACCTGCCATTTCTTCTCTTTCTACTCCCCACAACTCAAAACCACCAAAACCTCCCAAACTCCATAAATCCCATCTCCAACAAAGCCCACAACCCTTCAATCTCAAGCCCCCCTACCAAGCCCCCCCAATCCCCAATCCCTAAAACTAGGGTTTTGCCAAAAACGTCAACAGAGAAACAAAAATGCAACAGCTTCATTCCAACCATGCCCCAAAGAGAAAGCGATCGGACGACCCATCTCTCTCCCCTCCACCCTCCCCTCCTTCATCCAACGGCTTCGATCTCTCCCTCCTCGAAGCCGCCGAGAAATCCCAGAGCGCCGTCGAAATCCTCGACCTCCGAACCCTAAAAAAGCTCGTCCTCTCCTTCGAGCGCCGCCTCCGCGACAACCTCGAAGCCCGCATGAAGTACCCCGACAACCCCGACAAGTTCGCCGAGTCCGAAATCGAGCTCCACGACGACCTCCAGAAGCTCCGGGTCCTCGCCGGCGGCCCCGACCTCTACCCCGATCTCGTCGCTCTCAACGCCGTCCCCTCCCTCCTCGGCCTCCTCTCCCACGACAACTCCGACATCGCCGTCGACGTCGTCGCCCTCCTCCAGGACCTCACCGACGAGGACATCCTTGAGGACAACGACGAGCCCGCACGCGTCCTCGTTGACGCCCTTGTCGAGAACAACGCGCTCGAATTGCTCGTCCAGAACCTCGGCCGCCTCTCCGAGACCGACTCCGACGAGTCCGCCGCCATCTACAACACCCTCGCGACCATTGAGAACATGATTGAGGTCAAGCCCGCCGTCGCCGAGCTCGTCTGCGAGCGAACCAAGCTTCTGCGGTGGCTCCTCAGCAAGATTAAGGTGAGGGAATTCGATGGGAACAAGCAGTACGCGTCGGAGATATTGGCGATTTTGCTGCAGAATAGCACCGCGAATCAGAAGAGGTTGGGGCAGATGAATGGTGTGGATATAGTCCTGCAGGCAGTGGCAATGTATAAGTCGAGGGACCCGAAGAGCTCGGATGAGGAGGAGATGGTGGAGAATTTGTTTGATTGTCTGTGCTGTCTGTTGATGCCTGTGGAGAATAAGGAGAAGTTTGTGAAGGCGGAAGGAGTTGAATTGATGATTATTATTATGAAGCAGAAGAAATTGGCTTATGGGTCAGCAATAAGGGCACTGGATTTTGCTATGACCAAGTATCCTTCGGCTTGCGAGCGGTTTGTGGATGTGTTGGGGTTGAAGACTGCATTTGCTGCTTTTATGGGTAAGGCAAGTTCCCATCATCAACTCATTGTTAATTATAGTTTTAAGTTAATTTTTTTAAATCTTCATTACATCTTGCTTTTATTGTCTGTGCATAACTTTTGCTTACAATTGAACAGTTTGACAGCCTTGGGAAATCCAGGAGTTTGATTATCTACACTAATGGGGATGGTTGTTGGGCATCAATTTTATGAGTAGGTTTTTGCGAGTTTGTCAATTAGTTGTATGGTGTGAGAGGATTATAGATTGGAATTGTAGATATGATGCCCAAGGACCTGCCAGAGATACGGTTATAAACAGATTTTACTCATACAAATGAAATATCCAATGGATAGGTTTCAGACCCATGACTCATTGTCTATTTTGACGTATCCCAGTATCATAGGTTGTGCCCTTTTTAATCAAAGGTAACTCAATGTTCACAGTAGTTTGAACAACTGGTACAAGTAGCATCCCTTGGATATATGGTTGTAGTTTGAGCAACTGGTACAAGTAGGACCCCTTGGATTTATGGTTAAGGCAAGTTCCCATCAACAACTCATTGTTATTTTTTTTTTTTTAGTTAGTTGTTTTAATTCGACATTACATCCTGGTTTTGTCTATAGTTGAACAGTTTGATATCCTTGGGAAATCCAGGAGTTTGATTATCCACATTATTGTTGGTAGGTTTTTGCCAGTTGTCAATTAGATTGTAGGCTGTGCGAGTTTGATAGATTGAAATTGTAGATGCGATGCCCAAGGAGGCAAGGACATACCCCAGATATTTTTATAAACAAGTTTTACTCATGGAAATGAAGTTTCCAATGGAAGCATTTTCTTTACATATCATATTCTTCATTGTGTCTAATACAGCAATTAATGATTTGAGAATTTTCTTGTCATCTTAATCTGACTGACACACACTCATTTGTTCTACTTTCCATTCCTTGGAGAACAAAATGGGTCTGATCTGCCCACTAATGCAAGTCTTGGTTATTTACCTAAGTGAATTTCTTTCAAGCAATGGCAGATCTATCAATTTTGTTAATGGATTCTAAGAATGCTTTGATTGCTATATTAAACCGACATTCCTCATTTGTTAAAGAAACCATCATGTTCAAATCCTGCCCTTGCACTCAAGGCAAATTTGCTTAATTTTTTACACCCTTCGGCGTATGTTGCACAGGTTCTTTGAAATGAGAAACATACCTGATTCAAACATTGCCCCGTTTGGATTCTTCACATATTCTTCTGTTACTCATTTAAGCATTGTTTATAATTTATAAATATTATTTTATATTTTCTTTTGCACTGTATTCCTTGGGTACTTTTCTTAATCAGTTTCTTTTTCTTAAACATGCAAATTTGCATCTGCAGATTCCTGTGAGCAAGAAGAATAAGAAAGAAAGGTTCCAAGAGGAGTTAGAAGAGCGTATAATTTCTCTTATCGCATCATTATTTGGTAAGGAGGCAAGTGAATCCCAAACTTTAAAAAAATCATAATTTCATGTCAATATATTGAATCTACTATTTTATAAGTATGAATTGGGCCACCTTGTTTTTTGTTATTAGTGGAGATGCGTGACTTCCAACTTATATTTATGCATTACTGTTTTTAGCATATCCCTTTCTTTTCTGTTCTGTCTTTCTTTTCTTTTCTTTTTTTTCTTTTTTTTTTCTATGGGGGTGTGGGGTGTGGGGTGGTTTGCTCCAAAGTGTTCCTTTTGTGTTTTAATGCATTTCTCATGCACTTCTCTGTAAAAAAATGTAAGTCAAGTATGTCTACAATCAGTTTGTTGTTCGTTGGTTAGCAAGGAAAAAAAATCAAATTTAGGCTTTATTATGATTGAATGGTCAGCATGTAAATTGGAAACAGCAACTTTGGTTTTACTTAAATGAGTCTGATGCATAGTAAGATCTTTTAGTTGTCAATTATTCTTCCGTGTATTTTATCAATTTCCGCCAATGTGCTTTTGTTATTTATGAAATGGTACGATAAACTTGTGATCACATATGACATTTGTTGTTAAGGTGGCATTCTAAGAGGTTCAAGAAGGGAGAGATTGCTAAGTAAA
The DNA here is from genome assembly GCA_012931725.1 of Litsea cubeba. Classification (NCBI taxonomy): domain Eukaryota; kingdom Viridiplantae; phylum Streptophyta; class Magnoliopsida; order Laurales; family Lauraceae; genus Litsea; species Litsea cubeba. Next base: position 29,296,062 of record CM022949.1, read on the forward strand.
TTTGTGGAAAACGAATATGAAAAGATAGACAGGCTTATGGAACTTTATATGAGGTAGGAGTTGGAATCTAATCTGATTTTTTTATCATTCTTTACTATTTCATAAATGCGTCTAGTTTTACTGCAGTTGACATCCATTAAACTTAAATGATGTGCAGATATTCTGATAGAGTCAAAGCGGAGACTGAACGACTAGATCAACTAGAACTTGATGACTTAGAGGTTATTATCCTTGTTTACAAAATTTCATGTCTGAGCAGGCTAGTTATTTATCTATTTGGACTATCAAACTTCGGTGATTAGCCACTTTGTTATTATTTACATGTTGCAGATGGATGATGAGGAGCGGTATAATCGGAAACTAGAATCTGGACTCTACACTCTCCAAGTAAGAGGTCTTCTGCAGCAGTGTTGTGCAGGTTTTGAAATTAATTGTTTTCAAATGCGAATTAATTTCAGTGTAACCACTAACCAAGCTTTTTGCTATGCGTTGCAGCTGATTGCAGTTATTCTTGGCCATCTTTGGTCTTTTGAGTAAGTTTTATTTTTGCTTTTAATTTCTTTCCATTTTGGCTTTTGATTTCTGTGTATCTTCTTCGGTTGAGGCTTTACAGTACTGATCAATAACCATGAGCATTCACTCTATGCAGTTATCGTCGAATGAGGGAGAGAATCGAACTACTACTCAGACAACAGAAATTGACAAGGGAGAACATTAAGGAAATACTACAGGTATTTGAAACTGTTTGTTACCAATGAAATTCATTTCCTTGGTTAGCTTGATATTGCAATGAAATGAGTGTTTTATACTTTAATATATGATTTTAAGCCACATTTTACTTTGCAAGAAATGGGAATTCTTCATTAATATTGTGATGTTGCTGTCTTTTTACATTTACTCTGAGTCTTTTTTTTTTTTTTTTTTTGGGTGTGTGTGTGTGTGTGTGTGTGTGTGTGTGGGGGGGGGGGGGGGGGGGGGGGGGGGGTGGTTTAGATTTGTCAAGTTTTACATGGTGTTGATTCCTCACAATGCTTATTTTTAGGAAGCCTAACCTTGGTTTATGTTCTCTTAAAGATCAGTTTGACTGTTTTTTGGTTCATTTCTGCTGCTATAAATTCTCTGTATCACTGAAACTTACGTCATCTATGAAAGTTGAGAACTTGCTACTAGGTATCTAGGTTTTCGCAAGCTATTAGGATTGGGGAGATGCTCTACAGTCTACACCGTAATTGCATTGCGACATGTCAATATCTCTTGTTTCTTAATTAAGCTCAAACTGATAAAACCTTAAATCGAGGGAGGGAAAATGAGGAAAGAATTAATAATCTGCCTTATGTTTTGAGACATGGGCTTTGTGGGCCCTTAGGGTGAACGGAGCTTCGAAGAATGCCATATGCAGTAGGGTTGCCTCATGCCAATATGTTGGGTTGAGAGGCAATGTTAAACCACCTTGGCAATTTTTTTACGTCTTCAATGAAATCCAAGTGATGGGTTAGAATATTGGATGGATCTTTCAAACTTCTACCTAGGGAAGGGAATACAAAAATGAAGCTATGGCCAACTGTAGTTTAGAGACGCCCAAATCATACCAAATGTTGATTGTCTTGTGATTCTTTATATTGTATATCCATTCGTGTGTGTTGTGTATCAATGTATTAAGAAAGTGTATTCAACTAAGAATTTGTGTCAACACAGTTCATTTGTGGAAATGTGAATACCTTCAAACGCATCTAGGACGAGGTTCAGGTTGCAAGTAGGAGTTTACCTTGGCTGCCACTTCTGATTTATTACCGAAGCACCGAAAAGTCCTCTCCTTCCACCATGAAACAGATGATCGGCAGAGAATCTTACCCCTTCCTCACTTTTGCCCCCCAACCCCCACCCACAACAACCCCCCAACACCCACCCACCCACCCCTGCTCCTCAAAAGGCTGGCCAGTCTAGCTGGGGAGGACCCCCTACAACCAAACAGGGCAGCACTGAACATCATATTGATTTGGCAAAGGAGAACCAAAGTAGCTTCTCCTCTTCTTCTTAACATTGTTAGTATGTAATAAGCTATATCCTACATGAGTAGTTGATGCACTGAGTCTGCTTCTACTAAACAATTGGCCATGAATCCACTGCATTGTTCTGTGCCAACAAGTTATTCATATATTCAGAATCTCCCCTAGAAGAGCTATCTTTCCAGAAGTAATCACTCTTCGTGGGGCCCAAATCTCCATAAGGTGGCTGGGGACAGGGACCCCACCTCCCCCTCCCCCTCCTCTCTTCTTTTTCCCATATGATAAAAAGAAAGAACCCACTGTGAAGTGACCATTTCCATCCCAGTCCATAATCTTCTATGTACCCTGTTCATTGGCACTGAGGGAGTTGAGAAGCATGCCTGCATAAGCATGGCCTGTGACTGTTCCTTTCCTACTTTGTCAAGATCATCCTAAAGATGGGTCATCGCACCAGTTAACCCCAACTTGCTCATGTAGTCCCCTTCTTTAGCCCTCTGGTTAATGCGCTGTGGCACAAGCTGTAGCAGCTCAGCCTCACCAAAGGTCTCTTTCCAAACCAGATATCCGACCAAAACAGAATACACGCGTCATTGTCCACCCGATATTTTAATATTCTCCAGTAAGGAGTCTCTTGATTGAAACAACTGTTGCCAAACTTTGGACTGATGGCTGGCCACCTTCTGAACATCGCATCCATCCCTTGCACGCTGTACATTGAGATGAGAACCTCTTTCCAAACCATCCAATCCATGACCTGGAGTCCACTCTCCAGTGACTCCACAGCGATTACTGAAAAGTTCTTGGTTCATCTGCTTAAGTGGCCTGCTGATACCTGAACACCCTTTAGATTTAGATTTATAGATGGCATCCCAATTAACAAATTCTCCAAAGGAATTCTCATTGTAGTCTCTTAAGACACTTTATCACTGACATTGGTCATTTAAAGAGGACATGAAGTGAACTAGGAGACTGGATAATCTGCCTTAATGAGGGTTACTTTTCTCCCAGAATGACAGGTGCTTCAATTTCCATCTGTATGGTTTCTTCTCCATCCTCTCAATGGCGGGGTTCCTCGAACTCTCGATCAAGCCCATGCATAGGGAGGGTTAGACTACCGTAGGGTGATGTTGGCAAACCCATTGTCCATTCCATCACCTCTAAAAGCTACTTCACATGTCTATCTTCTCGCCTCAACTCTCAACAATTCACTTTTGGCTAAAGTTGACCTTCAAGCCTGACACTGAGCCTAAGCACCCCAGGATTGCCTTTACATTCTTACTTGTCCCCTCTTGGCGCACAGAAGATTAGGGCATCATGAACAAACTGCAGGTTTGTCACCTTAGTGGTTGTATATGATGACTGGAACCCCTGAATGAGACTAGGTCCTGTTGCTGCTTCTATCATCTGGCTAAGAACCTCACCCTCTAGGACAGAGGAATGGGGACATTGGGTTTCCTTGCCTCAAAATCCTCCATTTGGAAATAAAGCCGTTGAGGGCCCCCATTGATGAGGATTGGGAATGATGTTCATTCCACTTCTTTCACCCGAACCCATCTTCTGAAGCATGCAGGGGAAAATCTCAATCTACTCTTTCACTAGCTCAATCTTCTTGACTTTGTCTAGAACCAAGACACCCATTTGCAGTGAATACTGAATACCCTATCAAGAGTTTGTGTCGTTAGGCAAATGATAGAACCATTGGAAGAGTCTTTTGTAGCTTAGATGCAAGGATCTTTGCTAGACTCTTGTAAATGCTTCCAATAACTATGGCTTGTTTGGCAACTCTACTAATAGAATAGAGTGAAATAAAGCCCTCATTTCTAAAAAAAAGTCACAAAAAATACTTTAATTCAAAACTCCCGCCATTTAAAAAAAAAAGTAAAAAGGAAACCTCCTTTCTCCACTTAAAAGACCAAAAAACTCCTCCTTTCTATGTAAAATGTAAAAAAGATTCCATACCAAACAACTAAAAATAAAATACCATAATTACTTATATTTTATTCTTTCTTCAAAATAATCTTTACTTCGCTCCACTGTATTCATAAGTTTCCCAAACAGATTCGTCACCTGGTAATTGAATCCCCCTGGTCCCCACCTTCAGTATCACAGCTATAAAAATTGCTCCTGTTGTTTTGAAAGTCGATCCTTTTCTCAATTCCTTAATAAAGGCCATCATGTCTCCCATTGCCTCTCCAGAAATAATAGCTGGAAGACCACCATAGCAAATGCTTCCTGATGCTCTGTTGCTCTCTAGACCACAGACTGCTTTCTTCATCCTTTTCCTCCCCGAAATCCCACTCAAGCCATTCAGTTATTCCTTGTCTATGCTTGTTGAATAACACATTGTCAAGCTTCAGATTCTCCCAGATTTATTTTTGTGTGGATATCCTAGTAATATTAACAATGAAACCTATGATTTCTTACTTGCCCTGCAACCTCCTCTGCCACAGTAATTCTGTTAATTTATCTCCTTGTCGATGCCATGTTATGGAAGCATCTTGTATTGCAATCCCCCCTCTAACCAATCGACCCTCGACTTTTGTCTCCACTGATCTTTTTTTCAACTTATCATTGGGCATATCTTTCAGTTGCTGCCTTTTGGACAACTCCTCTGCATTTTCACTAGCATTTTTCTCCTCTTTGTTTCCACCGTTTTGATTTACCAAATGCTTGGTCCTACCTTTCATCTGCTTTAACTTGTCCGTCAGGCAGCATCTTGATTCTTGAGCACCTGTCCGCTTTGTGGAGAGATGTCTCATGAAGTCCAGCCATCTAGTTCCAACCACATAAATTCAAACTGATGGACCAGGAAGTTAACCCTATCATTGGACTACAAAAATTTGTCTATCCTTGACATGGAGGGGGGAGTTTGATGATTTGATCAGGTGACATGAGCTCAGTTAGATGCAGATCCACCATGCAATTGGAGTTAATCTGGGGAAAATATTCACCTGTGTCATTTGGACCATAGGCAGCTGTCATTATCTAGGTCTTATTCTTCTCTTGGTTCACAATAACAACGGGCACTGAACCAAAACCTTGGTAGAACTGGAATCCCATAAGAGAAGGATACTTCCCCTGAGCTTGAAGCATCTAAGCATACCCACTTAACACCTTTGCCCTAAAAAAGGGCTGCCCAGTGCATGAGGCTTCCGCCACTGCGAGGTGTGGGGAGGGTCAGATGTTGACAGCCTTACCCCCTCAAGCGGAGAGGCTGTTTCCGCATTTCAAACCCGTTATGCCTAGGTCGCAATGGAACAACCTATGCCCTCCCAGTCTGATTTTAGCAACTGCCCTTATGTTCTACTACCAACTCCCCTTCTCATAGTTATAGGTGCAAGCTAAATTCTGAAGTTCCGTCTTGCCCTTATTTTTTACAGAGTGCATGTCTTGCTTATTCTGTTCCTCTCCATCCTTCGCAAAAGCCACTATGCATTCCTAGCCTCTATAATTATCTTGCATTGAAACACTGACCACTTTCCCTTGATCAACCAGTTTCCTGGCCAAACTGGCTTGAATTTCCTCGTGTGACCACCTGCGAGCGGCCTCTTCTGGGGAGGACAATCTAGCAATCGATCCTGTTCTTTCTGCCGGTTGGACCTCCCATAACAGCCCCGTTGAAGAATTTTTCCCACAACTGCTTCCCACTGGCAATAGGTTGGAGACTGTCGTGGCTGTCCGGTGATGAAATGAGATCAAGGTGTGTCGTCTCCCCATTGACTCCAATGCGTAACTCCCTCTTTCATTCTTCCCGAGTGAGATCCATCCTCATGGATTACAAAGCTCTAGAGTCCCCTTACCACTGAGTTCTGTATGCTTGTGACTACTACCTGAAGAAATGGTTTCCTGAAATTCTAATATCTTTCTGGACGTAGGCCCATGTTAATGTTTTAATGAAAAGTTTCAGAACTAATAGAAAAATCAGTGATCTGCCTATTGGAATTGCTTCTTACAACGCAGATCAGTTTGGAGCATATCTATAGATCTACGTTGAAACAACTTGTGTGAGTGGAGATCCTTTCTTCGGCATTCCAAGTTAATGAAGTTATGTTTCTTATGAGCATATTTGTTGTGAGGATCTGAGGTTTTTAATTTTCTGCCAAAAGTTTTCCAGTGTGTGCAGTTGGTCTTGTATTCCTTCTAAATAGAAGTAGACATTGGTCACCACAAGAACAAGGAAATGTAACATCAGAGGATCTTATTGCAGGAATATCATGATAACATTGGAGATTTGGATGGGCCAGAGGAAAAGGAGCGAGCACAGGCAAAAATCAAGAGGTTCATTGCATCATTTTGACTATTAGATGATGCTCTATGCACAGAGGATGGCTGGTGTTCTAAAATTAAGTTTATAGCATGTGGTGATATGATTACTCCTTGCTGCTCTTCAGCTTTTGAAGCTAATGCTGAACAAAGCAATGGAGAAGTGAGAAATATCTTCATCAGTTAACCATTTCCACATGCTTCCTTGCTTTTATAGCTTCTTATCATTCCTTTGCGTCATGCCGTGCGCAAAAACATACTAAAAAAGTCTGATTCAAGAGGCGTTGGTTGCAATGTTTGAAGCTGCTGAGCATAGTTCCAATCTCCTACATGTCATCCTGTTTCTAAGAATGATTAGGAAGGTTTTTTTCCAACATGTGAGAACTATGATTTGTTAATTAAGTCGTCATATTATCGATTTTAACAAAAATTAATGTTATACATCAGATGAAGGTCAATTCGAAGGCTGTTTTGCGGGTGTTGGATCTGAGAGGGAGATTGCCCATTGATGCAATACGGATCAAGACAAGGGCCAAGAAGATAACTGGTCCAAACCATTGACCCATAGGTCAACCTGGCCCATTGGTTCAATGGTTTTGCCAATTGTCTTCTTGGGCCTTGTCTTGGTCCGTGCTGCATCAACTCAACTCCAGCGAGTTAATAGTCTCGTCCAGTTGTCTTCTTGAGCCTTATCTTGGTCCACACTACATCAGCAATGGGATGTGGTGATTCAAATTTTGTAATGTGGGCTTTAGTTCAAATCAAGTGGTTAGCCTGCTCAGTACAGCTTGTGTTGCTCAGGGCCTGATCAGCTCCAAGAATTCTGTCTGCCCAAGTTTAACATTGATCCATGTGAAATGCCTTAAGCACAAATATGTAGAGGGACCTGGTGCCTTCTGGGTAACTTTGTAGGAATTTCTTTTTCCTGTTTATTAGGTAGACTTTCATATCTTAATTACTAGGATTAGCACTAACGGTATTCAAATTATAGAAGCATTTAAAGGGAAACTTCCACTGGTCAAACAGGTAACATACCTCCTACACATGGACTGCATGTAAAGGCTTCTGCGAATGGCGCTCCTTTGTGGCCATCTTTGACCTACATATGGACTGCATGTAAAGGCTTCTGTGAATGGGGCTCATTTGTGCCCATCTTTGATCATTGCAGATTTTATGTTCATTGAACCTTCCTTCGCTGACTATTGGATTGAGTCCCAAAAGAAACTAGCATCAAAGGACCATTAAACATAAGGCTGTGAAATCAATAGCTAGGATAATCTGATGGGGCTGATTTTCTTGTATGAAACTTATTTGTAAAGGGACCTAATGATATTTAGTCAATCTCAAACCCAAAATCCCAAAAGGAACTAGCATCAAAAGACTATTAAACATAAGGACGTTAAATCAATAGCTAGGAAAATCGGATGGAGCTTTATTTTATTTTATTTTATATTTTATTTTATTTTATTTTTGTATGAACCTTATTTGTAAGGAGATTTAATGATATTCAGTCAATCTCTAACCCAAATGCAATCCCTTCATCATCCCCCTAAACCCATCGTGAGTAGCATGCATCCAAAAGAGCCCTGCGAACAAATGCAATTTCCAATAACATCTCACATATTTATAGTCTAATTTAGCAAGAGATACATACATCTTAATTTGCTTTATTTAATAAAAGAGTGGACGGCATTTGTGACACTGATTTCAGCAGGTCCCTTCTTTTGTTTGCCCTGCCAAATGCATGAACCTCAAATTCATTGGGAAAAAAAAAGAACAGAAAAATAACCTTCAACTAAGACATGAAACACCCCAGTGGCAAGCAATTTATCCCCAGTCGTTTGTCTAGAACCCTGGGCGGTAGGTTGTCACACGAGTAGTGGCACAGCCTACAAGGCTCGTCAGCACTACTCTGATTAGACATCATCGAAACTTGCCACAGATGATATCAGAGATTTTCGATTCAGCCCATGGACCTATTGTTCAGTATTCATCCATCTGCAGTTCCAGATTTGCCGTGGCTGCCTGGAAATGTCCAATCTTTTTTTTTTTTTTTTTTCAATTTTCATGCATTCATAGTCCAAAGAAATGGAATCCGATCCTCAACAATGGGCCCAACTAACCAAATCTGCCCGACCCTTCAGTGGGATATTCCCAAATTTTAGTCTGATACGACTTGGTTACCAAGAAAAATTGATCAAATCATTCATGGTGGTTAGCATCACGCTGAACGGCTGAAGGGAAGAGCTGAGACCATCCATTTTGAGCCACTCAGCTTTTCAATAGGTGGATCCAACTCTGGAGATCGGCTCCAATCTCATCAACATATGCCTTCTAGCTAGAAGTGCACATATGGTACATGGTTTAATTATCCAAACTAGTAATTCAATAGAATCCATCGTAGAAGGTAAAGTACCCAAAGATCTGTCGCTATTAAGACACTATAGCCCTTGAATCTTGCAGCCCATTTCTTGTATTACATGGATCTGGGGACGTTTATGCATTAATGTCCGACAAAATTGTTACAACGTGATCATAAGACATTTAGAATGGGAAGTGGTCTTTTAAGCACTGTAATGTCCCTATCTTTACTTCACTTATACATCTGCCAATCAGATTCCTAACCACACCATTCATAAAAGCATTCCCCTCCGTAAGTAAGTATGATTGAAGAACACGCCTCAGTTGGCTCGGAAGTCGAGAAAAAGGCTCAGCTTGTGTACAAGAATTTCCCTGGTGCTATATAGGGGCTTGCTTTTGATGATCCAATCCTTATCGAGAATGGCTGCTTTTGCACTCTTCTGCATCTCCTCGTGAAAAGCATAAACAATCTCATAAATGGATGTCCTAAGAACATCAGCCATCACATAAGCTTTCCCATGCAAGGTGTTGTCTCTCTTTTTACCCACAAACTCTCTTCTTCCAGTGTTAACTGTTGCCCACCGAATATTCGTGGGGCTCAGCAAATGTGGTGATTGCGGACTGGTCTTCTTCCCTAGGCATGCCTCGACAGCAAGCAGGCAAGACAGCAAAGTTGAGACCACGGCAGCATTGCAGCCCGTGAGCTGAGCAACTCCGAACCTATCCTCACCACGGGAGCATGCAGTCAGTGAAGCAACTGTCCTGGCAGACCATGCACACAGCTGCATCATATTCCATGGATTAGTTTCTAAATTGAGCTTTAGATATTCAAGGAACATGGACACAAAAAAATCATAAAAGAAAAAACATCAGAGTAAAGAGGACAAATGCAGTGACATCCTGAATACATACAAATGAGCTAGCAAACAAATGCACTTCAACTAATAAATGTATTGTTGGATCTTGCAGCATTATCAGATTTGCTGCTCCCAGCCCAAGATATGCCACACTGTACATCAAGGTATTTCAAAAGTCTCCCAACATCCACTATCAATATTTTTTAAACTAACTTGCTCACAACATTAAATAGTTCAATATGGGATATATTTTGAGAAAATCTGCATTATATCCACTCAAGGAAACGTGGCCAAGGATGGGTTCTCCATATGAAGAATAGGGAAGAGGAACTGAAAAAAGAAATGAATATGCTCAAGCATATTCAACGTGGTACACTAATTGGGAAAAAAAGAGTAAGTTCTGTTGCAAGCTTAATTGCAAGACCCATATCTACAGTTCTATACAAACACATCCAAACAGTCAACTAAGGAACTCATGGTTGTAACTCATAAAAACACCAAAAAAAAGGGTAAGTTCTGTTGCAAGCTTAATTGCAAGACCCATATCTACAGTTCTATACAAACACATCCAAACAGTCAACTAAGGAACTCATGGTTGTAACTCATAAAAACACCTTATTTTGAGTCAGCATGGTCTTTCTTATCACCAAGGGTGCTCATGGACCAGGTCAGCCCAGCTACAACCCAGGACCAGCATGCTTTGGTCCGGAATTGGGCCTTAATTTTTCATACAATTGAGTCTGGCCTGAATCTAAATCTTGATCCAAATTTCATACAAGTGCCAGGCTTGGATTAAGGGCCAGAAAGCCCGAAGCCCAGTCCAAATAAGAGATGTGCAGAGGGCATTTTTGTATTTTGCTTCAATACAATGGGTTAGTGTGTTAGTTCCTGCTTCCTTTTCTCTTCCTTCCCAAGTCCCAACCAAAATCCTGGTTCTCTTTCTCAAATGCCACCAAAATTTTTGGTTTCTTCTTCCTCCCCAAGTCCCAACCCCTTCCATTTGGGAGAGAGTAGGTATGATTTTTCTTGTCTATTTTGTGGTTGATTTTCTTCTGGTAATTTGAATTTAACTGAGAGAGATTGGAGTTTTGATGTATGTTGATGTTCTTTCTTTGATTTTTGAGAATGGAAACAAAGTGTTCATGAAGATGGCTGAGAGAAGAAACAAGTGATTGACAGTTTCTGAACTGGCCAGCCAGCCCAGCTTGATTGACTAAATAGGCAAGGCTTGGGCTTGACATATTTGAGTTGGTCCATGCTCGGGTTAAGCACTCACAGCCCGTGTTGGGCTTGGACCGGACACGATCCTATGATCTAAAGTTGGGCTAGACAGGGTTCATAATATCAGTTGCACCAGTTCATATCAACCGATATGAACTGGGATTGATCCACACCAATACAATATTTTGAAAATATCAGTCCCACTATGGCCTGGACCAAAATATCAATCAACATCAGCAAATATTTTCAAAATGTTGATAAATATCGGTCCAAGCATCGGTCGATATTTCCAACTGGGTACCTTTTTCTTTAACCTCCTTTCTCCCATTTCTTCCTTCCCAAACACCTATAGAGCTACCTAAGAGTCTGCTGGAGCTCCTCAAACTTCTTTTGCACTAAAACTTAAACCAATTTGCAAGATTTTGGCAGATTTCTCCGTGGCAAAACCAAGCAACTCAATGTTCTCAATGTTATATCGCCTGTTAATGATACAATAGGGCTTGTTCACTTGAGCAACATAGGATATGGATTTCAACCTTTCCACATATGATTGCGAGTACATATTTGATTTGCATTGAAAGGATCACATCAAAACTCTTATAACCAATGAGTTGTAATGATCTCCACTTGCTTTGACTTAATCACAGTTCAACCAGAACTGAAGATCTCCAAAAACTTTAAATTGATGGCTATGATTATTTGAGCTTTTTTTTTTTGCACGCGCACGTCCTTGATCTGAGATGAGACCTTTATTGTACTAATATCAACGGTGCAGTTAGATAGACAGGATCTTTTGTCATAGCTGTTTAGTCATAATTAAATCAATGGTGTCCTCTATACAATAAACAGCACTATCAATCGCAGGAGGGGGAGAGCTCAAGGCCCACACAAGTGAATTGCATACATGCTCCTTTTGAGGAGCTCAACTTCAACCTCCTATGCTCACTAAGACACATTTATTCTACTTGTATTTGAGACAATTCATTTACATTTATCACTGATGCTAATTTTACCTACTAAAAACCATTTTCTACTTGCATTTGAGACATTTTACTTGCATGTATGTGTAGGACTAATTTTAGCTATTGAAACTATTTTAGGGGGGAATTCATCCAATGTTTCACAAAGATAAATCCCCTTTTGTAACACATCTTATATAATCTAGACATGTACCTCACACAATTCCTTAAACTAACACAAAAAAATGAAAAATAATGAAATCATCAAGAAAATTTGAACAGTGGGGCGTTCATTAGAATAACCTTTTTTAACCTAAAATGTTTAGATAACAACTCAATAACTTTATAAAGCAGTAAGTACCTGGAAATCATTGAATGCTTCGTGAAGCCTTAAGTTCACGTAAGTGACCATCGGTGAAGATAACTGCTGAGAGAATAAATCTGACTTTTCTGCAAGACTGCCTTCTAAACCTTCAACAATCCTTGATGTAAGCTGCTCCAGAGGCCTCAAGCAAGCAGAAACAACTCGCCTGTAAGTCTCACCAGTCTCTTCAAAGAACGCAGCTCGACGCCAGGTATCGACATTATTCTCACAAACCATACACAGATCAAGATACGCAAGATATTGAAAAATGGATCTTGGAGTGCTCTGCTCAAGACCTGCAAGGAGAGGTTCACTTGGATTTGTTTCTGCAGCAGCTGATCCTTGTGGTGGCGCAAAAATGAACCTCCTTGTAAGCAGCACCTATCCAAATGTTAGCAAAATTAGGTGGCAACAAAAGATCATAATTGAAACATCCCTATTGATAAAGGTTAAATTCATTATATAGTCTCTGCCTTCAAGCCTAATCATTTCCCTGGAATGTATCCTAATTCTTTGCTTAGTTCTTCCTTTTGATGATCAAATCAACCTCTCGTAATTCATAAATATATAAATATGAGGACCCCCTGCCAAACAACTGCTGGGGCTCACCTGGCCCCACAAATCACGAGAGAGGTGGGGAATGAAGATCCAAGTTGGACCACGCAGTTTTTTTTTTAATCGATATAATAAGAAAGATTTCCTTGACAATAGAAGAAAATGAGTACAATACAAAAGGCACCTGAATGAGATCATTGAATAAGTAATCCATTTGTAATGTGCCACAAAGAATACATGAAAATCTCAAAATTGTAAAGAGTTAAGATATGAAACTAAATATATTGGTGTTATTAGTTATATAAAAATGTTGAACCAATCGGATTACAAATTAGGGGCCCAAAGAGTGCAAATATATATAGGTGTTCAATAGAATCCCTCGGGCCTTGACCTACTACAGGCAAAAATGAAGAGTTAGTTGTGTTAGTGCCTTTTGAGGTGGGAGGTGTGAAACTTTATCACCCCTTTTCAAGTGGGGAAATTTATGGCTGAAAATGGCCCCATTTACACACCATTTCACACCTCATTTACACATGCGATCCATGAATGAGTGCAAACAAACATGTGTAAGTGTAAATGTTATGCATGAGTAACATTTACATATGTAACCGGGTGCAAACAGACAACCCTTAAGTTTGCAAATTAGGAGAACAAATTCAAACAATTTGCTTTTTGGATATGGTAGATCCATTTAAGCACACTGACATTATAAGAAGCACAGATACTGTGCAATGACAATGCAAGCACAAACAAAAGCTTGTCCACTACTTATGGGCGAATTGGCTCAAAAATAATATCTTAAAGGTGTTCTCAAAACAAATAATGAAAAAGCCAACCTGAAGCAAATGATGACTTAGCTCCCAACAGAAGGAAACAACAGAAGTTCCGAGGTAGATGGTAATCTGCTGAACTAATAACTGCCGTATTGTACTCTTGAGCTTGAATGAATCGGGCAGAAATAACATCAAAACTGTTGAAATTAGATATGCTCCACTTGATAGCTTTAAAGCTTGCCTGAGGGCTGAAGGAAGTCCCATCTTAAAGCTGAAGAAAAGTGGGCGCTGCAAATATCGCCATTTAGAAATCCATTAAATATTACTGGGAGCATAATTTAGCAAGAGGATGCATCATTGAGCTATTTGAATATATATGAAGACAGATAACATTAAAAAAAAAAAAAGTGTATTACTTTACAGGAACAAACTTTTTTTCGTGAAAACAAACTTTAATCAGTTATTACTAAAGTTTTCTTTTTTTTTTTAGAACAGTTAAACAGTTGTTACTGAAGTTGAACAAAAACAAACAAGCTTCAGTCAGTTATTACTAAAGATGAACTGTAAAGACATCATGTCACATTTCATGGTCATAGTAGCCACTGGCGGATCCAGGAATTCAATAGGGGGGCTGCACTACGTATATTAAAAAAAAATTATTTTTCACGATTTTTAAAATTTGGAATGCATAACCCAGTGCCACCGGCAATTCATACGACAATGTCACATTACATTATGATATATATGTATACCAACATGTTACGTACATGTCGTTATATTCTAGCTTTAAAATTTCAACTTAGTCGTGTTTTTCGTAATTCGGTGAACTTTGAACGCATTCTTTTGTCAGTAGTGTGCTACATGGACAAACTTTTTGGCCAGAATCTTGGACAACCCTCGAATAGATTCTGGCCAAAAAGTTTGTCCAAGTAGAATTTTTGTTATTTTGTAAACTACGATATAGAATCCATTTACGATATGTAAGCATTTTCTGATATGACTCGTTGAACACTAGCTAGATTTATACTGAATGTGACTTAGTTAGAGAGTGAAATCTATCAAAGGCTGTAGGTTAGGTTGTGATTTAGCAACTATGAGTACATGATCGATTACTTTACTGTTCATCAAACAGAGACAAAGTACCACTTGGTAAGTTGTAATACTATATATATTTTTATTTTTTATTTTTGGCTAAAAGCTTGGGTGGGCTGCAGCCCACCCCAGCACCCCCCTATATCCACCCATGATAGTAGCTGCCATCAATTGTAGACAATAGAGGATATGGCCACATCTAGACTCACTAGTTCTCCACTATCATAACTGATAGATGATATAACCACCTGTGCCCAAACTCACAAATTTGTTGAATTAAATAAACCAATTATTCAAATGAGAACAATCCATTATCCACCTAAATAGTAAATACATTTAGTAGTGGAATGTAGACCACCTAAATCTTTCAAGAGCCTCACACACACACGCGCGCGCGCGCGCGCACACACACAGAGGACAAAAATCGTTCCAGTTAATCAATGATTTTCCATTAACTGGTATTTCCATTAACTGGTATGCACAAGTCTCTTTCTGCATATGATACTTAAAAATAAAAATTAAAACGTCTGAAAAAAAATTAACAAGTCATGCTCCTTCAGAAATCAACAATAACTGGCCAGTAGCTGTTTGAGCATTTGACAAGGCGGATAGTTATCTGTTCCTTTGTGTTTGAGGCAGCAAAAGAAATTATTTGAACTACTGTCTTTTCTGCATTTTCCTACTCCATACACCACTATTAACTAATTCATCACAAGTTATCTCCATTATCATCAAATTGTTGCAATCTGTTGCATGTTTGCTTAATCAGTATTGAATTCTTAGGAGCTAAGCAATCCCTTTCTATCAAATAGCCTAAATATGAAGAGTTAAAGGAAAAGACCCACCTGCCATCCCAGGAAACTGATGGTCCACACTAAACCCTTCACTTCTTACCTAAACAATACTTCTTCATAAAACCCCTTAGGACATGGAACTCCTAAAAATTCAATACCAAGTAGCACAAATGCAAATGCACCATAGGTGCCCGCCCAAATCCATCCATTCAAATTACATTTCCAATCTAAATACTCCCAATCAGCAACAGACAGAACAAGTAAGTGAAAAAAAAAAAATGCACCAACCAACCTGAATAATCGGAAAAACCAAAACCCATCTCTTCCTACCCACATAATCCACTCCAAACAAGATCCCAAGAACAATCCCTCTCAAACCCAATCTGAAAAAACCTCTCAACATCAAGCAACCCATCTCCATCGCAAACTGACACAACCGACAAGAACCCCGAGATCCCGGACAGGATCACGAAGGTGAGAAAGCTCAGGGATTTGGCAGCACGGCGACGGAAGTCGGCGGTGGAGAGATCAGCGGAGCTGCGGGCGACGACGGATTTGAAGAGGTGGAGGAGGCTGCGGGCGAGATCGGGGGCGGAGGCGACAGGGTCGGTCTAAGGGGAGGAGAGGAGGAAAAGGGAGAGGGAGAGGAGGAGGAGGGAGAGATGGAAGGAGACGAATGAGAAGATAGAGAGGAGAGAGGAGGAGGAGGAGGAGGGGGTTTTGGAGGAGGAGAAGAAGAGAGAGAGGATTAGGGTTTTGTGGAGGAAGAAGAGGGAGGTGGAGGAGATGGATTGCCAGATGAGAAACCCTAGCCACCGATTCTTCACTACGATTTCAGGAGACATGTTTCTATGCAAGAGGGTTTTGGTGTCTGTCTGTGCGGAGGGTTTTTATACATTTGAAAAGGGGGAGGGGAGGAATTAGGCTCGTGTCTCTCTGCGGGCGGGACGCAGGTAATTCGTGGACTATCTTTTTAGAAATTCAAACTACATTATTCCAAATCCACCCTATTATGAATAAATGGAAAGGAAATTTTCAAATATGGACTCGAAATTTTCAAATTATGGCCTTCATTTTCTATTTAGTTTTCAATTAAGGATGTCTAGTATCGCCATTGAAAGGTATTTTTCTGACGATTTTTTCTTTATTATTTTAATGCCAAAATCATCCTTCGTTTAAAGGCAATGCATGCTTCCGACGACCAGTGCAACTGGTCGATCAGAATGGGGGCATTGATTGTTGTAGATCACCGTGAAGACTTTATAGAAGGAAGGGTGGAGAAGATGGAAAAAATGAATTAGAATTTTATTTCAATAAACGATAGTTAGATAGTTTGAAAATACATTGATATATTAATATTTTCATCTAAGTTATATAAATAAAATAGTTTTGTTTTGTGCTGAGCTTAACTGTGACATTTTTTTTCTTATCAATAATCAATACCTTACGCTTCATAATAGTGTATTTAAATCACGGGGGGTATTCTTTAGTTCAAATTAAGGTGAAATTTCAAAAGTGCATTTGAAGAGGTTAAAGTTTATAAAATATCAAATCACTCTATATTTAGAAATGTACCTCTCTTTCCTCTTTAGCAATGTTCACTGATCTTTATTTCATTTTCTTCTTCTTTAAGTTTTTATGAATAAAATAAAATTTAAGAACTAGTTCCGATAGGTAATCAGATCTATTCATTTGATATTTAGTTCTTATCTATTATATGAGAATTTTTCATGGGGTCCAACTGTTGGTCCCATTTGGGGATGAGATCAAGGAAGATTAAAAGATTTATGTGAGACCACAAAAAATATCAAGTTTAACCCCAACCCCATTCCCCTAACCCCTTCATCCCTTGCCCACAAATTTAACGGCTTCATATTCAAAAAATGATTCAAACATCGATCCAACGGTTCAGTCCATTCAGATATGTGCAAATCCTAGGGATCGGTGACTATCATGGGGTCCTTATTTGTACATGATTTGAATGGGTTACTAGGTGGGCCCCACAAATAGTTCTTATGGAAGCACGGTGAGAATTAATTCTCACATGAATATTTTTGATAAATAATATATTTATTTTATATTAATTATATTTTAAAGAAATCTTAAATTTTATTGTATTTCCATTTTGGGCCTAGGCTTAACACGGGTCTTTATTACTAGTCTCATTTGAAAAGATAAAGACCAAATCCGAATTCATAATTGTAATTGAGAGTGAAATTGAAATAGATAGTGAAATTGCATCAAACTGAGGCTCAATTTTCATATCAAATTGCCCGAGAATCATATATATATATAGAGGTAGATATTAATGGGAGGAGAGATTAGGAACGGTATTTTTATCTAAGTTTAAGGGATCAGGGTGGACCCCAGTCCCACCGTTGGATGAAATTCCAACCTTGATGCTTGGATGTAGATTCATAGTGGGTCCCACATGTTAAATTTATTCAATGGATCCCACTAATGGATGAAATCCAAACTGTTGGTTCCTTTATCCTCCCCTCCTTTCCTTCTTTTTATGGTCTACATCCATCAGTGGGTCCGAGACCCCACATGTTAAATATATTTAAAGTGTGGACCCCAGTCCCCACCGTCGGAAGAAATCCCAATCTTGCCTCCTC
The DNA here is from genome assembly GCA_012931725.1 of Litsea cubeba. Lineage (NCBI taxonomy): Eukaryota > Viridiplantae > Streptophyta > Magnoliopsida > Laurales > Lauraceae > Litsea > Litsea cubeba. Next base: position 29,313,925 of record CM022949.1, read on the forward strand.
TCATTTTTATCATGGTTGTAGATCCATCAATGGGTCCCACTCATTTTTTTTTATGAATATAGATCCATCAGTGGGTCCGAGATCCCACATGTTAAATATATCTATAGCGCGGACCCCAGTCCCCACTGTTGGATGAAATCCCAAACTTGGTTCTTTGGCATTCTTTTTTGGGTTTTGATCGTACAGATTCCTTGAAATGGTGTTGACCAAAAGTATATCCAAAATATGGATATCATACAGAAAGCCTCTCTTTTTTTTTTTCTTTTTTTTTTTCACTTTTACCCTTTTTGTGTGATATTGCAAATCGCATAAACTGAAGAGTCATTATATAAGCTGCTGGTTTTTCCTCCGTTTGCAGCAAAAAGCAAGTCGTTTTCCCTCATTGTTTTCATGTGGCTGTCTTAAATTTCATATCTTTTGTTCATCTAATACAATCAAACAAAAAATTTAAGAATAAATTCCAAAGTATCTCCATGACCATAAGTTTATGGTGTCTCAATGCCCAACCATTTTTAACATAACATTTGACAGAATATACAAAAAATTCCAAACATGTCCAAATATTGTGTAAGAAGAATCATCTGAATGCCTTTGGAGAAATTAAAGAGCGATTGCTTCATCCTCTTGAGAACCTCTTTTTTCATATCTTTTGTTCATCTAATACAATCAAACAAAAAAATTAAGAATAAATTTCAAAGTATCTCCATGACCATAAGTTTTTGGTGTCTCAATGCCCAACCATTTTTAACATAACATTTGATAGAATATACAAAAAATTCCAAACGTGTCCAAATATTGTGTAAGAAGAATCATCTGAATGCCTTTGGAGAAATGAAAGAGCGATTGCTTCATCCTCTTGAGAACCTCCTCTAAAGATGAAGACAGCCACATGAAAATAATGAGGGAAAACGACTTGCTTTTTGCTGCAAACGGATGAAAAAAATGGAGGAAAAACGAGCAGCTCATATAATGACTCTTCAGTTTATGTAATATCGCAAATATTTGTGATATCGCACAAAATGCGTAAAAATGGAAAAAAAAAGAAGAGGTATAGGATACCCATATTTGGGATATACTTTTGGTCAACACCATTTAAAGGAATATAGGGTCAAAACCCCTTCTTTTTTTTTAAGAATAGGCCCCACTAATGGCTGGTTTTTTAACCCTATAATAAGGAGTTGGCCGAGTGGTCAGACTACAATTCTTTTTTATTTTGGATCTAGAGGTCTTGATATCAACCCACGACTCCGACGTTGAATCCATTGATGCTAAGCCACGTGAATTTTATACGGCTTATCTCTTGGCCCGAAGGGAATAGTCCAACCCCAGGATTCCAGGGTTGGGAACCTGTAAGTGGGGCCCTCTATAACCCAAGTCCCAACTTCTGGACACCCGATTGAAATAAGATTTCCATCTCCCACCGAATCATATATAGCTTGAGTATTTCTGCATCAAGTGGAGAGAGAGCGCTCTCATGCCCTGAGCTGAGAGTGAGTGAATCCAACAACAGGAAGAGGAAATCATGAGGAATCCGAAACCTTGAACCATTTGCTAACAACAACAACAACAACAGCTCTTGCAAACCAAAGTTAGGGTTTCATCCTAGATCTCAAATTCTAGGGTTTCTGCAATGGAAAAGTTTGAAAGTGGCAGCCGCGGCAGAACGAGAAGCCGGGAAGAGAAATCTTCCAGAAGGAGAAGATCTGTCAGCAGCGATGATGGCCACAAGCGGAAAAAGCGCAAAGAAATAACTCAAGAAGAAATTGAAGATTACATGTCCAGAAAAGCCCAGAAGAAGGTATCAATTTTGTGAATTACTGGTTTCGCATTCGATTTTGGGTTTCTGTTTGCAAGGTTTGTTATCTTATTTAATGTTTTGTTTTGATTTGTCAAGGCTATGAAAATTGCTAAGAAGCTCAAAACTCCTACCGTATCAGGCTACTCCAACGATTCCAACCCATTTGGAGACACTAATCTGAATGAAAAGTAAGCTTTAGCTCTGTCTTTTCCTTCTCAGTATTTAGTTCTCTGTCATACCTTTTCTTTTAGCTTTCTGGGAAAGTTCAACAAATGCTTAGTCATACCACAATGTTGAATTGAGCTTATATAAACTTACCATATGTTGGGGTTACAGGTTTGTCTGGCGGAAAAAGATAGAGAGAGATGTTGCGCAAGGTGCGGGGTTGGACATGTTCTCAGTTAAAGCAGAAAAAAAGAAACAAAAAGAGAGGATGGTATGCTTTTTGGCCTTGATCTTCATGAAATATGATAATTTAAACTCTTTACTCTAGTAATGAGTATTTTTAGGTGTACACGCAATGGATGAGGGTTTGTGCCTCTTTTGGTTATTTCTCTGTGATGGTTACTGGGTCTCCGAAAGATTTTTATGGGAGTTCTTGCGGATTAATTATGACAAGGGACCTTTTATCTTCTCCTTTCTTTTTATTGGTACTGAAGCGTTTGGCCGCCTTTTGAAGAGGGCAAATGAAATAGGATTGTTTAATAGTTCTTGAATTGCTAACTCAGAAATGAGAGATGTTTCATCTTTAGTTTGCGTCTGATACTGTTGTTTTTGCAATGCTGCGGGGAATTAGGTGGAAAATTTGAAAGGGAACCTTAGATGGTTCAAAGTGGTATTTGGGATAAAAATCAGTTTCCTTAAATGTGTACTCCTGGTGCGTAAAAGGGGCAGGAAAATGGGAGTATTTGGCCATGATCTTTTTATCTAGGCCGCATAAATTTTCTACACCTTATTTGGGTATTCCTTCGTAGTTTGTGCATTGAAGCTTTCAAAGTCATTTTGGTATCCGATTATAGAAAGATTTATGAGGAAATTGTCCTCACAGAAAGTCTGTATCTTTCCCTCGGTGGGTTGGATCACTTGAATTAGGTTAGCCTTGTCCAGTTCATTGATCTATGTTTTCTTGGTATTTAGGTGTGCACAACTAGTATCTTGAAATGCAGAGAGATGATCCATTATGATTTCTTTTATTTGTTATATGTGGCATTCCACATTTCCCTTCACCATCATTTCAAAAAAATTCCCTACATCTTTATATATATATATATTATATTTTTTACCAATGAATAACCATTAAAAAAAAAAAAAAAAACACAAGAACATAAAGAGTGTAATGTTTTCATATATTTGCATTCATCATGCAGGCAGAGATTGAGAAAGTGAAGAAAAGAAGGGAAGAACGAGCAATTGAAAAGGCTCAACGCGAGGAGGAAATGGTTAGCTTAAATCTTTAGTATTTTGTGATTGTTCTTAGTGTCAATCTATGTAAGGAAAAAATGAAAAAAAAAAGAACCAAAACTATCTGTACGAGGAGTTTTGTTGGTAGGCTTGAAGTAACATCTTAGATTCATGTGTATTATTTTGTGCTGTTCCTTGCTGCAGGCAATGTTGGCTCGTGAACGTACCAGAGCCGAGTTTCAAGACTGGGAGAAGAAAGAAGAAGAGGTATCTAACTGAATCACATTCTCTCATAAGCATTCTTTCATCTCCAGTTAAATAAATTACAAAAGTGGGCGGGAGTCTCTAGCACAGTTGGAAGTTGCTCGTTGTTACTTGTCACAACCACAAGGTTGTGGGTTTGAATCACGTACCAATGAAAAAGAAAAAGAAAATCAATAGTGGTATTTGTCCCCTTTGTCTTAATGAACAGAACACTAAGGAGAATTATGAGGATAATACTGGATTGCTGGAAATTTCATGGCGACCAAGGAGGAATAAGGATTGAAAGGATGCTAAGGTAATGACTAGTGAGAAACCATTAACTGGGGCTTTTGTCAACAAGATTGTGTGGATAACATTCCATGGACAGCTAATTGAATTAAAAATTGAGTCTGACAAAGTTGATCAATGCCTTCTTTCCAAAAATAAAAGGATTGTCAAGAAAATGAGAGGCACAGCATTTGTTAAATTCGGAAAGAGCAAGTATTGGAAACGTAAATTGTTTGCTTGGTCTGGGTGATGAGGCTTGGAGTTTGATATTTGTCCAATGTCCAGATCCATCTTTTCTATATAGGGAGAAAATGGCAGGTCCAAGTTCAGAGGAAGAGTTTTTTTTTTTTTAATCAAACCCTAATTCTTCTTGGGGAGGTGATGTGGTTTGGGTTGTGAGAGTTTAAATTTGGGATTACCGACAGTTATAGGAATAAACATTGATTTAGTATATGGTGCATCAACTACAAAGGGCAATAGCTTGAATAGTGTTGTTGCAGGTGGAAGAACAAGCTATGCATTGTTTGATATCGGAGGAAAAGCAGTATCTGCAGAATGCGGCTGAATGCCTGTACGATGCCTCAGCAGGAGTGGAGTAAGATGATGAATCAAGTGATAGAGCGGAGTCTAATGAGTAGGAAAGGAGGTAGTTAAGGGGAGACTAGTTGTTCAAAAGATAGGTCTATTTATCAAATCCCACAGAGTGGGATAGTTAGATGGCAGTTACAGGCTTATGATGAGACAGTTAGGGGTGTCAATGTTGACTGAGAGTGAATACACAGCATTTCAGTATGGAGGCAATGATGATATTATTTTAAAACTTGATGATTATAGCATGTTCAGTTCAAAAAGTTATTCTTCTTGCCAGTTCAAACTGTAATGTGAATAATCAAAAGAGAAATAGGATAGGTTAATAAGTCATTTAGAAGACCAATTTAGGATAGGTATGGTGCCCAATTTTGAGGAGAAACCTTAAAGAGCATGAGGAAGGCCAATTTATTTCCCTAATCAATCTCTTAAGTGGGGCTTATATTGCAGAAGGGGGGAGGATGTGAGGGTGTGGAAGGCTTCCAAGGACGGAATATTTTCAGTCTCCTCTTTCTCCTTAGCCTTAGCTGGAAGGGTAGTTTCAAAAAGCTCCATTGGTAGAATTTGGAAAATTAAGGCTCCGCCTAGAGTTGTGGTTTCCCATGTGCTTGGGGGATGAGGAATAGGTGGACCACCTCCTATTGAATTGTAATGTTGCTCAGGTGATTTGGAGATTGGTGGTTGACTGGTTTGGGTGCAGTTGGGTTTTCCAAAGTGGGTCCTAGAGCTTCATCAAGCATGGTCTTTTGACTCTTTTCCAATAGGATCGCCCAAGGGGAAGGAGTTGCGGTGATTGTCCTTTTTAGTAGTTATTTGGATATTGTGGAAGGAAAGATGTTTTGAGGGGAGGTCTGTGAGCTGCATCCTTGTTGGAAAAGATTAAGTTCTCGGTTGCTTCTTGGGTAATCATGAATCGGCATTTCAAAGGCTACTCTTTGGATCATATTATGTGAAATTGGAAAGAAGTGGCTCTCTCTAATGCAGTGCCTTAGCTCGACGTTGTTTCTTTGTGTTTCCTGTTGTCTTTTGTGTTGCCTTGTTTTTTGTTCGCGGTTTTGCTTTTCTCTTTTGTAAGCTTGTCAGTATAGTCCTCTTGTACTGCTTGCTTTTAATGAAAAGTTACCATTAAAAAAAGTCATTTAGAAGATTACACGTGATGAGATTGATGGGGTAGTGTTGTCTTATGACCATCACAAGGAGGTTTCACTGGCTTGACACTGGCAAAGCCCATGCCCAAGGAGAGGGGAGGGCTTTTATGTACATATGTGAAGTCCACTATGCCTTGTAGTTGATATGAGCCATGGAAGTTTCAGGAGGCCCATCCTAAAAAAAGGAAAAATTATACTGGAAAGAAATCCAATAACCTGTCTGCTTCTAATTTTTTTTTTATATAATGAAATGCCTTTACTTTTTTTTTTTTTTTTAAATGAGGAACCTATGAAGTTGTGAGGGGTACAGGGAATTGAGACCAGTGGGACTGGTCTTTTCCTGCAGAGATGATGTTAATTAGTTGATTGGAAAATGGCAAGCATATAGGAATGTAGAACTGCGGTACCGATGGCTAGCAAGATTTATTTATTTATTTGATAGGCAGCAGGTAAATTTTATTAAAAACCAAGGGAATATTATGAGTCAAAACATGCAGTCGAACTGAAACGATGACTAACATGATGTGGATTTCCTTTTTGTCTAGAAAGAGGAAGCTTAGGGTTAGGTTAGGGAAGTGTTTTAGACAATTTGCCTTTTGTCTAGAAAGAGGAAGCTTAGGGTTAGGAAAGTGTTTTAGACGAAGATTCCAATAGCATAAAGTTAGGAATGGTGGTTCTCAACCCTGAAATTGATTTTCCATATGAATAGAAGATTTTTGGTAAGGATGCTTGCACGGAGAAAGACGGTGTGAAATTATGCTAGTAGGAAGCGATTGGTCCTACACTCCTACTGTCCTAGTCATCAGAGAGATGGACTACTTCCTGTGTTAAATGATCTAATTCTTGTTTGTTTCGGACGCAAACTGTACTTCAACTGGTGCGGTTCCAACATTTATATGCTGAGTAATTGTTGAAGAAGAAAGCATCTGTGGATATAAATTAACATGATTGCACATAGATGAAGTGTCTCATGGGTGTCTGGCTTTAACATCATTCTTCCTTCAGATGAAAGTATGGGTGGTAGAAGCAAAACCATGAGTATGCGGAGTTTCTTTAAATTTGTTGCTGATTTGAATCTCATTATTCCCCCAACTCAAGCTAGTATACCAAGTCAAACAGACCGTAATCTAGAGTGAAGTTAAATGTAACCCCAGCCATTTTCTAGTGTTGGATTCTTGGGAATTAGTTTTGTTTAACAGAAGTGTCAGCCTCCCTGTCTTTTCCATGAGCTTACTCATTGTACCACTTTGTCATGTTTCAGATTCTGAAAATGTGGCTTGAATCAGAACTATTTTATTTCTTGGTCAAATAAAGTGTAATAAGTAGGATGTGCTGGTTAAAGATTCAGTATAAAGTTGACATATGTTAAAAATAAATCGATAGAATGCAATGAAGGGCTTTGGAATCATGAAAGGAAATAAAAGAATATATTATGAACGATATGTTAGTATTGAAGTGGAAGAAAGATAAAGCTCCTTTACCACAAATGGAATTAGCATTAAGAAGTCAAGGTGTGTTTTAGGATGTTAAAGGAGATTACTAGGAGCAAGGGTCTCAGGTTACAGGGTGAACTGTTTTCATTTCAAGTATGAAGGTGACTGAAGTTTATTGTTATTATTATTGTTGTTGTTGTACAAACCTTTCAGAAGGTGGCAAATGGGTGAAGGGACAAAATAATAATAATGTAATACAATAAAATGTCATTCTACATTTGAAGATCTAGAATTTCTCTTCTAAGTTAGCTGACCGATTAAAAAAGGCTTCTGAAGAGAAGTATCAAGACGTAGTTTTCTCATTGAAGTAGGATAAGACTCTGGGGCCTCTTTATGTGAAGCATGTTGGAGTTCAATAAAACTAGATTCATTATGTGAGTGTCTAAAGTTGTTGAGAAAGCTAGGCTTGGTAAGAGCTAGAAGTAGCATATGTAATGCTCATCTGAAGCACAAAAAAGCTTAAGCATTGCTTAGGTTTTGTCAAAGTGATGAGGAGGCTTGTATAAGATTATTCTGAAATTCTTGCAAAATAGTTTCTTGGAGGTCCTTTTTTTGTTTTTTGTTTTTTGTTTTTTTTGGTAGAAAGGGAAAGTTGGAGGTCGTTGGAAGCATCTTTCTCCATCCCAAGGTGTCTATGTTCATAGAATACATATTTTAGGTGGAATTCTGGTTGCAAATGAGTGTATGGACTCTAGATAACATTTAGATGGAAAAGGCTTATGATCATGTAAAGTGGTCTTTCCTCATGTCTTTGAGCGAAATGGGTTTTGGATATAAATGGTGGATGTGGATACAGGATCTCATATATTTGGTTCATTGCTAGGTTGTTGAAATGGAATACTTGCATAGATCTAGGGATCAAAGGCAACCTGATCCACTGTAGTAAATCTTGTTTCCATTTGTAGTGGAAGGTTTGAGCTAATTATTGCTGGAGACAATGGAAGCATGTTTGGTTCAACTTTTAAACCTGGAGGTAGAAGGAATTGAGTGGAAATATCCCGTATACGTTTAGCAGATGGTACCGTCATGTTTTGTGGCACCTCATTGTTCCAGTTAAAAGAATCTTCTGGGCATTCTGCATGACTTTGAAGTTCTTTAGGACTTAGGTTAAGATTGAGAAAAAGTTTTATTGGATTATGTGGTATCAAAGGAGGCTTCCTGTTTTGCCGACTTTACATGACATCACCAGGTAATATTTTCCGTGTATGTATATTGGTCTTCATTATGGGGCTGAGCCATGAAATCCTTCTATTTGGGCTCCTATAGTTGGAAAAGTTTTTAGAAAAATGTGGGTGAAGTCTGCTTCAAAGGGACTTCATTTGGGATGGTATGGCAGATAAGAAATTTAATCTTATTAAATGGAAGAAGGGGAATCTTCATATGAGAAATGAACATATTTGAGTGGTAATGTATGGGAAGGAAAAAATTGGGATAGCAAGATGGTGCTGGAGGTTTCAAGAGAGAGGGCACTCTTTAACAAGGAATTTTGTTTTGACCTGTGGTGGGATGAAGAATCAGGGTGGAATATGTATTTGAGGGGGTTTAGGTGTGTCTGGTAAGGTCAGGTTGAGGGTGTGGAAAGTCATACTTGGTTGGCTGGGAGATGAATAAAAAATTATGCTAGAATATGGGGATAACCTTAGACTTTCCTGTGGGGAGGGAAGTCGTTTCTGATTTTATGAGAGGATATCTGGAGTGAAAACTTAACCACGGCATGTTTGCACTAGGGGCATTTCCTGCATTATGTTGTGAGGGTCTCCTTAATTCCACTGGGTTTTTAAGTTTTTTCCATGAACTTTGGGACCATTTGAAAATAATTATCTTGTGCTCCCTAATATTTTCTTTATGTGTTGGTCTAATAAGGACTAAGGTGTCAATGGATCATTTAGTATAATGTTGTGTCTTACTGAACTATTAATCTTTCTTGTCTCCTTTTCCCTTTTCATTTTTACTACCCGTTTCCTTTGAGTCCCTCATAGAAGGAAATTGGGTACCCCTTTCTCTCTAAGAGGGCGTGTTCTTTGTAAATTGTTATCATTGAGGGGGAAGTGCATGTTGTTGAAACCCATGCTTGCCTATAATAAAAATGTGGCTGTTGCATTGGGGCCTAAAAGCTAAGGAAATTGGGTAGCCCTTTCTCTCTAAGAGGGTGTGTTCTTTGTAAATTGTTATCATTGAAAGGGAAGTGTGTGTTGTTGAAATCCATGATTGGTTATAATAAAAATGTGGCTGTTGCATTGGGGCCTAAACGTTGAGGATTTTAGTAAAAAAGAGAATGGAATATTTTAATTAAGGGTGAGGCGCCTAGAGGGGACAAAATATGGAGTATGATTGGATCTGGTGGCAAGCATTGTTCCTTCATCTTAGGGTATATAACCTTTGTGAACTTTGTATATCTTGGCATTCTTGTATATTTTTTTCTTGTTTGTTAACAATTTCAAAGTTCTCTGCTTTTGATCTATTGAGTATTGAGACTTTATTAAATTTTATTGAGAACCATTTAGTATTTGTGGATTCCTGTTGCTAATGTTCCTCTCAACAGTTCCATTTTGATCAAAGCAAAATTAGGTCAGAGATTAGATTGCGTGAGGGGCGGATGAAGCCTATTGACATTCTTTCCAAGAATCTTAATGGTTCAGAAGACTTCGATATTGAAATAAATGAACCTTACATGGTTTTCAAGGTGAATATCTCTCTCCCTTTCTCATGTGCGTGCGTATTCCATTCTAGAAATTATATTTTACATATTTCCCCAATTTGAGTAGCGTCAGCACATCTGTTTACACCTTTGAAAAGCTAGAAAAGAGAATCATTTCTTTCTTTTTTGTCCTCATTACTGCTGTTAATGGGCCAGTCAACTCATCGACGTGTCCAACTTTTTATATGGGAAATTTCATCTGTTATCATATTAATTGTTAGATTCCTTTTTGTGACAGACTGATTTGCTTTACTTATCAAAGAAAGTATAGGTTGCCTAGAGCTCTCTAAAGTCTAACTAACAGAAGCCCAAATTTTATTTCTTTCTGACTTGCTTAACAGACTGCATAATAACCTAACTATGATGTAAATGGGTTGTGTCCATGGTGGAAACATGGGGTGTCTTGATCCACACCAAATTTCACAAGATGCATCTGTCTCGGAATCTGACCCGAATCCCGGTCCAGCACAAAATGCCCAAAATGGTGATCCAGATCCGGTTCCAAAAGAAGATGCAGGGCTCAGTGAGTACACTCAGATTGGCAGGCTTAAAAGTAAATCTTTTAACTATATTAGAGGCTTTTGGAATAATATGATTTAAATTCTGGAGATTCTCAATACGATGGTATGATCCAAGATCTTAAAACATGTTTTATTTAAATATATATTTAAATGGCTGTGTCTTATTTAATACATGCCTGAATTTGGTTTTGGATCCAGATCCTTGGGCTGGAGCAAACAAGGATCCGGAAAACATACATGGATCCAGATCCAAAAATATGTTCCATTCCGGTTTTTCTCAGATCGGAGAATTTGTCTATTTACCAGTAGGCATCTTTCTTTCCTTTTTCTTCTCCTTCTTCTTTTTGTCCAAGTTGGAACCGGTATGCATATTTCATGTGGACACAATTGTTGGCCATTTGTAGAGGATGGAATATTTGATGATCTTGCTGGAAATAAACTGATTGAAATGCAATGTGCCATGCAAGGTTACATACTATTATTATCATGATATTATCTTCTAGAAAAGTACATTAGAAAAGTGAAATTTTTGTCGCCCGATTTTTTTTATACCGAGACTAATTTGAATTATTGAAGTGTTGGCTGTTATATTATGCTATAATCTTGATGTCATTACTGTAACCCTTTTGTTTTGATTTATCATTATATATGCATTTAGTGGTTACTGTAACAAGATGTTAGTCTTTTTTTTTTCTTTCAAAACTGTTTATAACCAATTGGTAGAATTTTTGTGAATGATTAATGCTTATAATATTTTTTTCATTGTTATATGCTGATCATTTAATACCTCAACATTTTTGGTAAATGCATCAGGGTCTGACCGTGAAGGAGATGGAAGAGCTTCATGATGACATTAAAATGCATCTGGATTTGGACCGGGCAACACCAACACACGTTGAATTTTGGGAGGTCTTACCCTTTTTCTTGCCTCTTGCCTCTTGCTGCTTTATGCTTCTCTTGCCTTATTAATTGAATGATCTTGGCATTTGAAATGTTATTGCTTTATCCTAGTACAGTATATAATTCTTTTTCTGTGAAATGTGTGGCTGGTTTTTACTATTCATTCTCTCTGTTTGTCAGTTAAATATATAGTAGTTTACCAGTGTGTGGATGGTGTTTGATGCAAAACAAATTGCTGGGCGTAGTTGTCAATTTTGTTTTGGGCCACATTTCGGTTTGATTCCAAACTGAAACGTTTTGGCTCTTATGGCATTTTTGTCGGAGTTGTGTTTAAAATAATATATAAATTTAGAAAAAACTATGAACATATTGAATTGTGAAAAGGGCATATCCTCCATGGTTCAAAATAGCGGTCACTACGTGCATTATCGGCCATAGTGGTTGAAGCTGCGACGCTATTTACGCTACAATCCAAAACCTAATAAAGCCAAATTAGTTTTAATGTAAAACATTATTTTTCCTATTTCTTCTCTTCAATAGCCTTTTCTAAAGTTGTCTCTACGCTTATATGGTTTCAAATCACTAAAAAAACACAAGATTCACTGCTACACAAGATTTGAATTCTTTTGACCACTGAAAAAATTCACGTTGCAACGCCGCTACGTATTGCTACAACCGCTACGTGTCACCCGCCATGTAGCGTTTTGGCCACTGGCTGCTACACTTACCGCAACCGCTATCTTAATCCTTGATATCCACTATGTCCATATTTCATTCATTCTATTAAATCAACAATGTAATATGTTATATCTATATCAAATAAATGAATCCCAATCCCTGTTATGGTGAAAGAAACAAAAGAAAGAAAGGAAGAAGAAGGAGGAGCTCATCTAAGTTGCAGAAGACGCAATGTACTTTTTGCAGAGATGGGAGAACCCAAATGAAGGAGGAGAGCAAAGAAGGGGCCAACGAAAGAAACCGCTTTTTTCATGAGGCCCCGTAACTACTAAAAAATCTTACTTTTGAATGGAAAAGACCAAAAAAGCATGCATACTCAGCCTTAATGGAGGGCATGTTGGCCAAATACCAAATTATAGGAAAAAAAGGAAAATTAAAAATCATTGCCTTTTCTACGTGTTCAGCTAAAATCTCCTAATTTGGATGCAAATCGAGAGCTTTGGCTGAAGAAGACTGAAATCACAGTGAAGTCTTTCAGGAGGCTGAACTGAATTGATTACTATGTTGGTGGGGCCAAACTCATATTAAGGCTGGGTCGGCTCAGGCCTACCTGACCGAAGTCTGTCCTTGCCTGGAAATTCTCTAGGGTAGTATTTAACACTTTTTTAAAGTCAACAACCAAACTCAGAAGCTAATTTTCTCTAATCAAAGTTATTGATTCTTTGGTCAGTGATGCACCCCCCAAATAGCACTCCACAAGCAGTCCAACAATTGCAGGAGATCCAACAGTTTCTAATATGCCCAGTAAGGGACAGAATTCTTCTATAGCTGTTGTGCAGGGATCAGCCGTGGAAGTGATCGGTTTCAATAAGAAAATAGAAAATCCACAAATTCCTATTTATTCCTCTACAAACCAGATCTGTTACTTTAATGTGAATCGATATTGACTAAATTTGACTTGTCTGTCCTAGCTGCAGCACCTTCAATGCCTTTTATGTGTGTAGTTCACAATTGATTTGGGCAATTATATTCAAATCCAAGAGATAGTAGGCAGATAAAATACCTGCTCAGAGATAATTGCAAACATTGTTGAATAAGACTATTTGTGAGCACTAAAAGCTTTTGGGTAGCAAGTGGTTTTGGCAGCATCTTGGAACTTGTCAAATAACAGTCCAAATTTGTGAATTCTGTGGAAGACTCTTTCTTTTTTCTTTTAATGGTTCTGTGGAAGACTCTTGCAGCATCAAAGAATCTTCCAATGAGAAACTGTGAACTAGGGGAGTTTCCTGGAGGAATCTCACTGTCTTAGAATTTAAGTGTAATGTACACTTTCCAGAGCGAGATGAACAACAGCAGCAGCAGCAGCAACAACAGTAATAATTTTCGCAAGAAAGGCTGTGATGTTCATATTTGATTAATAATCACTCTTATGATGTTCAAATTTTTTTATTAATAATCATTCAAGTGCTTTGCACAAAAATGCCCATGTGGGCCTGTTTGGATGCACAAAAAGGCATAAGAAAATCATCTAAGAGAGAATATATTCTTTCATTTTCTAAACTTCAAAAACTTGTTTTTTTGGCAACTGAAGAGGAGTAAGAAGATTTTTCTTTAAAAAAGTTGAATATTTCTACCAACAGCTCCTGCATCTCAGTAATATAAACATCTCTCAAGACATAGGGTTAAAGAAAATCCCCCACCTTTTGTCCTTCTCGAAGGAGAGTCCGCTTGTTAGGATGACAAGGGCTTCATGGTAATGATGATCGTGGTGGTGATAATGAATATATACCAAACCAAACCAAACCAAGCCTTTTCCCACTAGGTGGGGTCGGCTATATGGATTTGACGACGCCAATCAAATCTGTTTAGGGCCATTTCCTCCGTTAGATCCATGTAGGCAAGATCATGTTTAATAGTTTCTTTCCAACTGCTCTTGGGTCTCCCTCTCCCTCTCCTACTCTTGGCAAACTCCATGCTTTCACACCTTTTAACAGGTGCCTCTGTTGGACGCCTTCTAACATGGCCGAACCATCTCAGTCGATTTTCTCTCATTTTATCTCCAATCGGTGCTATTCCTACTATGCCCCTAATCTCCTCATTCCTAATCCTATCTCTCCTTGTGATCCCGCACATCCATCTTAGCATTCTCATCTCCGCAACTTCCATCTTCTTGACATGATTATGCTTTACTGCCCAACACTCTGATCCATATAACAATGCTGGCCGTACCGCCACCTTATAATACTTTCCTTTAACCTTGAGGGGGACTTTCCGATCACACAAGACCCCCGAAGCACTCCTCCATTTGGTCCACCCGGCTTGAATCCCGTGACTATATCCGTTGATAAAAATTTAAATAACTATGGGATTCATTTCTTTCAGTCGACTTTTTTAGCTGCCCATTTGACTAATGTGGATACCGTTTACTTGATCGCTCTAAAATTTACTTTAGTGAGAGTGATATACACCAAGTGATTGATCATGAAAAATAATAGAAATAAACATAGATTACTTTAAACCATTAAATGGATATTTTCTACCAGTGAGTGGAGACCCAAATATCCAAATGATTAGGTGAGGGAATTAATCATTTCATCTTGGATCATTCCTCGCATAATGTATATATTACAAAAGAATGAGTGTACAATGTACAGAATAAGATGTATATAAACAGAAGGTTTTGTACTTTTATCTATACAGGTTGGGGCACACCAGCCCTGATAATGGTGTGAGTGGTGATTCATTAAACCAATAAGATAAAGATATTAGTTTTATTATTTAGTCTGATGTAGAAAATCCTTCCTTGATAACTGCAGATGTACAAAAACCCATGTGACAAATATACTCAATAAGTTTATAGAGATCCTTTCCGAAGTTGGGTGGTGGTTCTTACAAAGATTTTTAAAAGCTGGTTGCTTGTATTAGTTGTTCACATGCCTGCAAATAGGTTTTAAACCGATCTTATTGTCATTCATTTCTTTTTAAACTCCTGTCGTTAATAATTCCTTTCTTATTGAAATCATGAATATTTAATCATTGTTATTGTTTGAAGTATGAACATTAATATGTTGCTGCTATAATGCTCATATTTCAAGTTTTACATTTGCTCAAATCACTAAAAAGAGTTAGAAAAATCACTTTTCATCAATTTTAAAAGCATTTGGAAACCTATAATTACAGCAGTAGAGTAACGGAGAGAAAAAATCACATCACAAGCTACATTAAAATCCATTGAGTTTCAAGCAAAAAAGGACAGGTATCAAATCCTTATTTTCTAATGCCAGTTTGCTGACTATGCTTGGTGGTAGAGTACTATCTCTATATAGTAGACCCAGTTTTTGGTTAGGAAAGGTGTTATAGTCCGCTTCCTGCCTAGTAAGCAGCAGTTGCCCCATTTTTTTCAAATTGTTTTCTTCATTCCACTTGCTACTTCTCTCCTTTTCACCCAACCAAATCGGATCTTTAGACCAGAAAACCTCACCCTCTGACACTTCTATAAGCTGTTGAAGGTGATGATGGTAATGAGCTAGCATCCAATTGCTAGATCACATGATATCATGGTGGAATTTAGCCCACGGTGGTAAAATATCCTTCTAGGCAATAAATATATATATGCACAAAACCTTTCTTAGCAAGAAAATGAAACTATTCAATCATAACTTTTGACCTACCCCCCTTTAAAATTCTTCTAATTAAAAAAAGAAAAAGAATGAAGCCTTTTCATGTAGAAAGATTGCCTTATCTTGAAATAGAAAATGCGACCATTATCCATTGACTAAAATAGAAAATGTGAACATGAGGAAATTAAAACACATTGTCCTGCCTGCCTAGTGCATGTGGTTAGGGACATCAAAATCCGCCCTCTGTGAGTTCATTCATCTACCAATATGACAGGAACCACACCTCTAAAGAAAAAGGTATAAACCTATAAAATTAGACTTCTAACTTAAAGCAAATAAAGTACTTAATTAGTATTTTTAACAAAAGAAATTAAGTTTCTATGATTAGAAAGTGGGAGGTTTTTCGCCAACTTCCTTTTGAGAGTTCTCGTTAAACAATCCCATATGGGCTGGATACGGTCTCTCTCTCTCTCTCTCTCTCTCTCTCTCTCTCTCATATTATGACCAGCTTCCGCTTATACATGGGGTCAGGGGTCTGTTGCCAGTATGTAAGTGTCCTCAAATCACCTCATAATACTGCTTAATTCACTCTATAATTATTGAGGTTTACCCATTTTTGCCATCCCATCCCAAATAAGTATGCAAGGAACAGAAGGCACACTTAGCATAATAATTGAATGAACTACTGTTGTATGCTCGCCCTCCTAAGGACCTTGCAAATGGTAACACTATTTGATTTTGGCCATTCTGTTGATTTAAAAAATGCATGTACTACTCAAACTAGTTTCAAACCTTAATTCATCCATGCATGCACAGTTATCTTTATCATCATGGAAACCTTATTCCATCCACTTGGAGGATCCACGTATGCCGCAGTCTGACCGATCTAATCTTTCTAGGATGTACTTTTTGAAGTTTCTTCATCTTGTTACTGCTGAAATTCTGGGTCCAAGTGCATATTACTTCTTTTTCCAAGTATTTAAATGTCTTTTTAATGATGACTCAGTATGTATTTGATTACCAATTGCCTGTTCAGACAAGCAATTGAGCTGATTTTATTTTAAGCATTTGCACCATAGATATTTTCACGGGCTATTAAGATATAATTAATTTTCTATTGTGTTTCTAATCACTATAGAAGCCAACCATTACTATTCTTTGTTAATTAGTCATTTTCCTTTATCAGTTGAGGGCATTGTGCTATCTCAATCTTTTGTTTTAAGTACGCCCCAACATAGTTGGGACAAGGCTTTGATGAGGATGATGAATCTTATGTTGAAGTAATTAACATGATGTAAATTTTGTAACAGGCCTTAATGGTGGTTTGTGAATGGGAGCTTGCTGAGGCCCGAAAAAAGATGCGCTAGATAGGGCTAGGGTGCGTGGTGAGCAACCGCCTGCTGATGTACTTGCTGAAGAGAGGGGCTTGCATTCAAGCATTGAAGCAGATGTCAAGAGCCTGTTGCAAGGTAAAACACACAACGAGTTGGAGGCACTGCAGTCCCAGATTGAGTCACAGATGCGCTCTGGCACCGCGAAGGTAGTTGAGTATTGGGAGGCTGTTCTGAAACGCCTTCACATATACAAGGCCAAGGTATGAATATGTAATATATAAGCCAAGTGCTCATATAGTCTCTTTATGCAATTGGTTTCTGGACAAGGCTACTGCTCATTTTTATCAACTCGGGCATGCTTGAAGTGATGATAATGGGATTGAATTCCTAATACAACAATTTACCCTCGAGGAAGTTACCAGTCGCATTTGCTTTCACATGTAAATAGTTAGTAATAACAATTGGATGCTCTTTTCTGTATACGCAAAAGTAACATGTCATGCCAGTGTCAATGTAGCTACAATTTGAAGTTGCATGCCATATTTGATTTGTGGGAGAAATTTGGAGTCATCTTAATTACACAATTTCTTTCATTGAACTTTTGGAGTAGCTTTGGGTGGTGTTTTTTTTTTTTTTTGTGTGTGTGTGTGTGTGTGTGTGTGTGTTTTAGGGGAGGGAGAAGGGGGGTCTCCCTTAACATAGGTTTGCATAATAACCCCTAATGAACGTACATCCCTTAGATGGAGCTTTGATTCCAAGTTGTCGAGAGCAAATTTAAGAAAGTGCAAAAGTAGGGAGAAGAGATGGAGGCTGCAATCTGTTATCCAGTTAGGGCTGGGCGACCAGACTAATATATTATATAATTTTAATTTTCAGATTTTAAAGAAAAAACCCATAGTTGTTCGAAATTATAAAACAGACCCTCTTATGAAAATTACAAACCAGTCTATGTGGCTTTCAACAGCAAACAAGCGAAATTGGGCACGAGTCTTTGTATGTGATGAAATTATGAATGCATCAGACTTGGTTACCTAAACTTGATGGTGGAATCCTGCTTTTCAATTATTGAACTCAGTTAGCTTCTAGGTTTATTTTTTATGCTTGGAAAATTTTCATTTAAAGCATTTTACTGCAGGCTTGTCTTAAAGAAATCCACACCAATCTTCTCCGTAGGCATTTGCAACGTTTGGAAAATCCTGTGGCGGCCGAAAAGAGGTTGGAAATAGAAAGTGATATCAAGCCTAAAGAGGAAGAAACTGTGGTTGGCATAGAAGGTACTTTAATTTTGAACTCTTTTTCTGCATGCTGGTTTGTTTATAATTTGAATTCTCTCATGGCATTTTAGCTTACACTTCGCTGTGCATAGATGCACAACCACTTTCTCCTGAACCAGTGATGGAAGAGCCGGCAGATGAGCTGGAAGAAGAGCCTGGTTCCTTTTCACCTGAGCTGTTGCATGGTGATGAAGATGAAGTAGCGATTGACCCTGAGGAGGACAGGGCTGAGCTGGTAATATATTTGCTTGCATGTTTTTTTCTGGCTTACACATGTACCACTTAGGCTGGTTAGGCAATTTAATTTCCTTTGAAGTTGTCTTTACCTATCAGATCGCACATGCACACATGCACAATAAAAAAAAGAAAGAATGAAAGTGGGCGGGATTATGACTAGTGATTTCTACAGCACATAAGTTGTCAGCCCTATGTTGCCAGATATGATGAGAGGAATCCAGCCGAGTTCCGTTGAGCTTTTGAGAGTGCTTACTTTGGACAGAACCACAGGGAACTCAATGTCCGTCAGTTCCTCCAAATTGTAGCGAATATATTATTGTACATATGAAAATATTTTACCAATTTAGTTGCACTTTTCCCAGATCCAAAAAAACTTTATCTGATTGGTTGGGGATGCTGTCCCTAAATCAGTTGATCAGTGTCTTTGGGTAATCCAAGCTAATCGAGTGGTGATTTTTTTTAGCAGTGGACGGTAAATGGAACTTTTACCGTCTTTTTACTTGAAAATTCTATTCTTTCTTAAAATCCTTGCAATCAAGTGATTAGGATTTCTGGCATGCATAATTAGGGCTGGCAAATGGGTTGGGTTGGGCCGGGCCAAAATGGGTCGGGTCGAAGGTGGGATCCACTGTTTGAACTCTAATCCGTATCCGACCCATATTTCACACGGGTCAGATTTATAAGATCCATACCCATAGCGGTTCAACCTGATTCGACCCATATGAGACCCATAATCAATTTTAGTTTCAGTGGGGTGAAGGAAAGAGGTTTTGGTGCGGAGCAAGATATAATGAGACGAGAGGAGGGGGGGGGGGGGGGGGGGGGGGGGGGGGGGGCGCGGTCTGCGTTGGGGAGGGAGAGAGAGACTGGGTTGGGCTGTTTTGGTTAGGGAGAGAGAGATGGGAGAGGTGGGAAATTGTAGAGGGATAATTGCAAAACTGGACTTTTTTCTTCTTCCTTCATCTCCCTCTCTTCTTCCTCTGCAGAGCTCGATCTTTTTTTTTTTTTTTTTTGGGGGTGGGGGGGTGTTCTGTGTTGGGGAGGGCGGGAGAGAGACCGGGTTGGGTTGTTTTGGTTAGGGACAGAGAGATGGGAGAGGTGGGAAATTGTAGAGGGATAATTGCAAAACTGGACTTTTTTCTTCTTCCTTAATCTCCCTCTCTTCTTCCTCTGCAGAGCTCGATCTTTTTTTTTTCTTTAGTTCTTCCTTCTTCCCCTTTCTCTTCTATGCTCCCCCTCGCTAAAAAATAGAAACAGGGATGAAATGGGGAATGTTCATACAGGTCAACTGGTTAGGTGTCTGTGACCAACCTGTATATTTTGTGGGTCGGATTTGACGGGTCAAAAGTGGGTCGGGTTAGTGGGTTGGGTCATGTTTTGCTGGCTGTATGCGTAATATTTAGAATGTCGATGTGTCCAGGCCATGGCTAAACTGTACATGGGGCATTATATTATCCAGATGAAGAAATGTGCCATAAGCTATTCCCCCCCTTTTTTTTATTACTGTGGTCGGTTGGTGCACTGAGAACAAATATTTATGGGGCTTTCCTATGGCAATCTGCATAATTCTGGATTTGGTGTGTTATATAACCATATTAGAGATATGTTGCAATCTTAATCGACCCCAGTGGGTCACATTGAGACGCAGCTTATAAAAAAATAATAAAACACATGGACACTCAAGAAGTAGAGGTGATAACTTTAGGAAATGCTTATTGCATGTAAGGTATTTGCGCCCCTGATTGTATCGTAGGTGAAGTGGGTTTCAGAAACACCTGTGTTTCCCTTACCAGTTTGGGTAGTTCACTTGTATAGTGAAGTGAAGTGAAGGCTCAAATCAAAAGTACCATATTTCCAAAGTCACCTCTTCTTTTCTCTTCTTTTTTTTTTATAGTAAAAAAGAATAGATACCTTCTCATGCCACTGAAGGACAAAAAAGCCTCTTATGTTTACCAAAAAAGTATAAAAAATATACTTATTCACGCTACTAAATGATAATAAGTCACGACATGGCTTTTTGTCATTTAGCACCTTTTGATTTAACACCCTCTTTTATTCTCTCTTGATCTCCACTTCACTTTACAAGTAAATTACCCAAACAAGCCAAGATCTAGAAGGAAACCTCTATTTGGATACATTGGTTGGTGGGTTCTAACAAAACCAACGTACAGAACTTGAAATAATAGAATGCTTGAAATTGTATATCATTCCTTTGGAGTACATGCCTCAATATATAGAGTATTACATGCCTTAATCAAGGCTCAAGTTAGGAAACAAATATAATTACATCAATTTCTATCTAAGTTAGGAAACCAATATAATTAACAGAATATGTACAGCTGTGTTAATCTTGACCAAATCAAACCCACGTGGAGATAACCTGCTGGACTGGATCCTATGATGGGCCTTGGGCCTATTTAACACCCCCCCTCAAATTGATGCGGGAGGATCAACTAGCATCAATTTGCCAACCAAGAATTGATGGCGTGGGCGAGGAAGACCCTTAGTAAGAATATCAGCAATTTGAAGCTCAGTGGAGACATGTGGAAGGCTGATGACATCACGTTTAAGCTCATCACGTATGAAGTGACAATCAACCTCGATGTGTTTAGTGCGTTCGTGAAAAATCGGGTTTTCAGTAATCCGAATTGCACTTGTATTATCTGCATAGAGGGGGGTAGCACCATCTGCTTGAAAACCAATGTCAGAGAGTAGACCACGGAGCCAAAGAATTTCGGAGCAGGCAGCAGACATGGCTCGGTACTCAGCTTCGGTAGAGGATTTGGAAACTGTTCCTTGTTTCTTGCATTTCCAGGAAATTAGACTATCACCCAAAAACATGCACCAACCTGTCGTCGATCTGCGAGTATCCGGACAACCAGCCCAATCAGCATTTGAATAAGCTTTGAGATGGAGAGGATTGTTGGATGGAAAAAACAACCCGCGAGTTGGTGTACGAAGAAGGTACCGAATGATGCGGCGAACAGCAGCCAGATGAAGGTGACGAGGAGCAGTCATGAACTGGCTCATCAGGTTGACCGCATAAGATATATCTGGACGAGTGATTGTGAGATAGATCAAACTACCAACTAACTGGCGATAGGCAGTCGGATCGGAAAGAAGATCACCCTCCTCGCGACTGAGTTTGACATTCAGTTCGACCGGTGTATCTACCGGAGCGGAATCAGTAAGGCCAGCCAAGTCAATGAGATCAACAGTGTATTTGTGCTGATTGAGAACGATACCTGTAGGCGATTGATGCACTTCAAGACCAAGGAAATAGTGCAAGGGTCCGAGATCCTTCATGTGAAATGTCTCACTAAGAGAAGCTTGAAGCTCCTGAATGAGGGTGGCATTAGGACCAGTAAGGACGATGTCATCAACATAGACAAGTAAGACAGTGATCCCAGATGGAGCATGATGTAGAAACATAGAAGGATCATACGGGCTCGGATGAAAATTCAAGCGTAGAAGAGCAGCTTGAATTCTCAAACCAGGCACGAGGAGCTTGTTTCAGACCATATAGGGAGCGACGAAGTTTGGCAACCATACCCTTCCCGGATGAGCATCCCTGAGGCAGACGCATATAAACATCTTCTTTTAGATCACCATGGAGAAACGCTATTCTTGACATCCATTTGATATAGAGGCCAAGACTGGGATGCTGGCAACAGCAAGAATGGTGCGGACAGTGGTCATTTTGGCAACCGGAGCAAAAGTTTCATCATAATCAATGCCATATTCCTGCCGATTGCCAAGAGCCACCAGACGCGCCTTATATCGATCCAAAGTACCATCAGATTTTAGCTTGAGAGAAAAAACCCACTTACAGCCAATAGGTTTGACACCCACAGGAGATGGCACAACATCCCACGTATGATTTTGCTCCAACGCATCGAGTTCCTCCTGCATAGCCGTATTCCAACACTGGTCCTTCACAGCCTGAGAATAGGATTGGGGAATGGAAGAGGAAGACAAAGTGGTCATTTAAAGACGTATGGAGAACCCATAACGGGCTGGTGGTACCGAAGGACGAGTGGAGCGACGCAACGGAAGATGTCCAGATGGATCAAGTGCCGGTGGGTGGAGCAGATGCCGGACGAAGATCATGAGGGGGATCCCTTGGAGGCGCTTCTCTTTGTCCCGTCTATGATACACAAAATTTGGATTAAATCGAACAAGGATTGGTTGTCAGAAAAACCAGGTAAAGAGACGAAAGGAGGAGGAGGAGGCAGGAGGATCAAATGTGTTTTTGAAAAAAAAATATTGAGTGTTCAAAGAAAACGACATCCTGAGGTACGTATACGACGAATATGAGGATCATAACCAAAGGAACCGTTCTGAAAGGACGTGCATAACCTAAAAACACACACTGAGCTGATTGGGCAGTGAGTTTTGTTCGCTCAGAAGGAGGCAAGTGCACAAGCAAATAGAACCGAAGACATGAAGATCATCATAGGAGGGAGAAGTCTTGTACATCGGTAATATTGCTTTGATTCGTAATGGATGTTAATGTGCATTCGGTTGATTCAGATGAGCCGCCGTAGCTAGTGCCTCAACCCAAAAAACGGGTAGGAACCGTATGATCCAGAAGAAGGGAACGAGTGACATCAAGGAGATGTCGATTTTTCCGTTCAGCGATTCCATTCTGCTGGGGAGTATAAGGACAAGTTTTTTGAGAAATAATGCCCTTTGTTTTGCAAAAACCGTTGAAAATCTGAGGATACATATTCCCCGCCGGAATCAGATCGCAAGATTTAATGCAAGTGGAAAAGTGATTCTCAACATAAGCGAAGAAAAATTTTAAAAACATTAAAAACATCAGATTTTGAATGTAGAAAGTAGACCATGTGAACCGACTGAAATCATCAATGCAAAGTCACAAAATATTTATAGTGAGCATGGGAAAGGGCTGGAGCAATTCCCCTACATCACTATGAACCCACATCAAAACACTGAGTGGTATTGGAAGTGGAATGAGGAAACGGAAAGAGTTTTTGCTCTTTCCCATTTTGCAAGTAGCACAATCAAGTGGCACACAAGAAGATAAACCAAATAGATTTATGTAGTAAACCAGAATTTAACATCAGGGACAAAGCCTTGGAATTAGGATGTCCGAGTCTATTATGCCACAAGCGGCAATTATCTCTAAGAGAAAAACAAAACACATTATTGTCAAATTGAGTCCTAGAAAATTTAGAAAGATCAAGCGGAAACAAGCGTCCACACTTAGGCCCCCTCGCGATCTCCGTCCCTGTCATCTGGTCCTGCACAACACAACCAGAAGAAGAAAAAGAGATGTTACAGTTATTTCAACAAGCTGCCCAACTGACAAAAGGTTTGAAGTTAGATTGGGACACAAATAAACATTTGTCAACGGAATGGGGACCAGGGGATGTCACCGACAGCTGATAGGGACATGGCTCCGTTGCAGTTTATTTGAAGATGGCCATTGTATTTTTGCACATTTGAGAGTGGGGCACGGGAAGATGTCATATGATTAGATGCCCCGGAATCAAGGAACCAAGTAGATGATGGAGGGATGTACCTGATATACCAAATGTAGAAAGGGCATTGACAATCATTTGTTGGACCAATTCCGGAGTAAGAGAAGCTGAGGGCCCCGGTTGTGAAGGTACAGATGTAGGAGCAGGCATAAACTGAAGAAGCACGTAGGCATGTGGGTCTGAGTCTGTAGAGTCTGATACTTCGGAGAATGGACGTTGTGGGCGGCGGCGACATTCAGAGATGAGATGTCCTGACTTTTTACAGTACCGACAGACCTTCTGGTTACATTGAGAGGCAAGATGTCCAAATTTCCTGGCAGCTGTAGCATTGGGTTTTGCTCAAGTCACGAGGTGGAGGCTGAGAAGCTTTAAGTGCCGAAAGCGCGACTGAATAGGTCTCAGGTTTTGTTTGAGCAATATGAGCCGAGGTCGTAAGACGCTGTTCTTCGCGTAAGAGTTCATTCAAGCAGACATCCAATGAAGGTAAGGGCATCCGATTCATCAGGGCAGATCGGACACTGTCATATTCATTCCGCAGTTTCATCAAAAACTGATCTCTGTGACTAGAGGCCTGAAGATCTTGGATCACTGTTAAAACATTGTCAGCCCACACCCTCATACTTATACTATCATATTCCGACCACAGTGTACGGAATCCTGAATAGTAGTCTTGCACGGACAAGGTCCCTTGTGCATATTCAGCAATTTCACATTCAAGGTGAAATTGACGGGCAGAGTTGTCTTGATTGGTATATCTTGCTTCAAATACTCCCACATGGCCTTTAGAGGTTGAGTACGGCTTGAGATTCATTATCAAATGTGGCTCGACGGATCCCCAGAATCCAAGATTTGATTTTGGCATCTTTAGTATGCCAAGATGATATTTTCTTTCATCATCAGTGGGTTTAGTGTCAGATCCAGAAATATAACCCCACAATTCCTTAGCCTCAAGGTATACTTGGAACTGAAATGACCAAGCAGGGTAATTCTTCCCAGTGTGAAACGAATCAAGGTAACTTCAGATGTTTCCATCTCAAGTTGATAGTGACCAATTAGTAAATAAAGAAGAAAACAGCAGCAAAGAGAACAGCAGCAATCAGAAAAACAGCAGGGAACTTGTTCCGCACGAGCAACAAACAAGAGAACAGTATGTAGGAAAACACAATCCAAACAAAACACATTAACAGTGCACAAAAATAGTCCCAGACGACCCTGTTTAGTGGCTGAAGATCCACTACGGGGGCCCACTTATGGTCTGGCCAAAGATCAAAGAACTGATATGAGTAAGACTTATATTCTGTCTTCTACTGAAACAAGATTGATCTGAATCTACCAAGATCCAGATTCTGACCGGTCTTGATGAAAACAAATTGAATTTCTGAAGAAACTTAAGAAGGAGTTAAAAAACACCAACCTGGAGTCTCTAAAAAATTGTGGAAAAATCACCACAAAGTCTTAGAAATTACCAAGGCGACCAGAGTGGGATGGATTTCTGAAGTTGAATCTGATGATCAGGAGTGGGCCACCAAGAGGATGCTTCGAAACAGAATGAGGATATCGCTGGGAATGGAGATGTCGCTGGAATTTCGTAGAAATAGATCCTAAGATCTATTTTCTATACGAGAGAGAACTTATTCTCTCTATCCCTCTTGCCTTAATGTTGAGGAAGATGTCTATTGATCAGATTGTCTTGAGACCTGGTTGCTCTGATACCATAACAAACCAACGTACAGAACTTGAAATAATAGATGCTTGAAATTGTATATCATTCCTTTGGAGTACATGCCTCAATATATAGAGTATTACATGCCTTAATCAAGGCTCAAGTTAGGAAACAAATATAATTACATCAATTTCTATCTAAGTTAGGAAACCAATATATTAACAGAATATGTACAGCTGTGGTTAATCTTGACCAAATCAAACCCACGTGGAGATAACCTGCTGGACTGGATCCTATGATGGGCCTTGGGCCTATTTAACAGGTTCTACATTTTACTGAGCCAAGCATTGATCTGGTGGGTTCTATTGTGGACGTGGCGATCCAAAAATCTCCCAGATGGGCAAATAAAAATCCTTGATGCGGGACCTGCAAACAGATGGTAGTTTGACAGATATGCAGAAATAAGCTACATTCAATTGATAGGAAGGCCAGGGTTTGACTGTTAAAAGTCTTCCATTCTGATGTGTTTTTTGTTGCAAGCCATCAGATAAATGCATTGAATCATCTTAGTCAAGTTACATATGTTTGTGTTGATTTTGGAATATTGGAGCTTAAAGGTACTCTGAAGGCCTGGGAATGTTATAGCATTGCTGATCACGATAATGGAGCATAGTACTCCATTCCTCAACAGGGACGAGATTTGCCAATTTCTGGACAGGCTGTGGTTTCGACTTGATTTGCAATTAGTTGACAACATATTGGTTGTGCTCTAAATTTGACAGGAACGCAAACGTGTGGCCGTATTGGAAGAACAGCAAAGACGGCTTCAAGAAGCCATGGCAGCAAAATCTGCAATTCAAGCTGAGGACAACATGGAGATAAAAGCGATGAAAGCAATGGGAGCTATGGAGGAGGGGGATGCTGTATTTGGTTCTGGTGCTGAAGTAAACCTGGAGTCACAGGTTTACAATGACTACTAATACATTTTCATTTTCTTCTTATTGCACAAGGTTATCACTTAGTTACTGAACTGTTGATTTCCATGCAGGTATACTGGTGGCATGATAAGTATCGCCCAAGAAAGCCCAAATATTTCAACCGTGTTCACACTGGATATGAATGGAACAAATACAATCAAACACATTACGATCATGACAATCCTCCTCCGAAGATTGTGCAGGGTTACAAGTTTAATATATTTTATCCAGATCTTGTTGATAAAACAAAGGCTCCTGTTTTACACCATTGAAAAGGATGGAAGCAATGGTGAGACATGCTTTATAAGATTCCATGCTGGACCTCCATATGAGGACATAGTAAGTTTCAACTCTCTCTCTCTCAAAAAAAATTTTTTTTTTTTTTGAATGGTGCTTTTACCTAAAACCTTTCATCTCTCTTGCCATTGATTTTGAGGCTTAATATCTAATGGCTGGGCTCATTTTTGAGCTGCATTCTATCCATTTTGGCACTTATTTAGACATAATTTACCATTTGATTTTATCGCAAAATGGTTTGCACAACGTATTGCATTAAAGGTTGAGGACCAAAAACTAAGGCGTAGGATTATTTTTTTCTGCTTGATATTTCCTTTTATTCCTAATCCATGTCCAACCTTTCCTTGATTGTCATGCATCTAAGTTAGCCACACCCGCACTTGAGTGAGTGTTTCTTTAAAGGAAAAATGTGTGTGCACTTTGTAGCATTGTATTTATATTTAAATGGCATGTAGCATAATATATGTGTTTCTTTACGAATGGTCCAGTTTGTAGGGTCCACCCATACACCTGACCATAATGTGTGGGTTTCAGTTTGTGGCATGTGAATGAACTTTTTTTTTTGACTTTTTTGAATAAAAAGAAGAGGCCTTTTTGTCTTTTAGTGGAATGAGGGATTGACTTTTTGAACTTTTTTTTTTTTTTAAAGAAGTGATTTTGAAATTTTGTACTTCTTTATAAGGCCCCTCATCTTTTCTTGTCTCTTAAAAGTGACCCTTAACTTGAATTCCCTTTACAAGCGAATTACCCAAATGGGTCCTTAGTTTGGGGGGCCTAAAACTAAGGCCTAATAGGATATTTTTATCTACTTAATATTTCTGGTGTTCCTAATCCACATCCAACCAGTCCATTGTCCATTCTCGCTTGATTGTCATGCATCTTAGTTAGCGACACTGCATGTAGGTGTGTGGTTCTTCAATGTAAATATACGTGCACTTTTTTTAAAAATGGCGTGTAGCGCTATAATATATATGTTTAATCAGAAATGATCGAGCTCCTGGGTCCACTCCAAAGAATCACAAACCCACCCCCCCCCCCCCCCCCCCCCCCCCCCCCCCCCCCACCCCCCCCCACCCACGTGCACTTTTTTTAAATGGCGTGTAGCGCTATAATATATATGTTTAATCAGAAATGATCGAGCTCCTGGGGTCCACTCCAAAGAATCACAAACACCCCCCCCCCCCCCACCACCACCACACACACACACACACCCCCCCACACACACACACACACACACACCCCACCAAATATGACACTCTTCTGGGGTTTATTCAATGGCTAAGTTTGGGTCAACTTTAAGGCTCTAAAAAGGGTTACTCCATGATGATATTGATGGCTCCCATTTTTGCACAAAGGTAGGTCATAAAGGAGGATACACCTTTCAAACCTCTAACAACTAAACCACGTCCTTTAAAAATGATTTGAATGCTTCTAGTTGGGCCTCACAGCCCTGGGCTGTTACAAGCTCAGGAATAGCTGTGTCCTCTTGTAGGGCTCCCATCACAGGGACATGTATTGGAGCCCGTGAACAGTTTATTTTGATGAAGGTCCCATGTGTGTGCTCAGTCAGTGTTGCCCTAGTATTCTTCCAGATTGCAAAATGCTATGTCTTGCATGGTTAAATTTTGAGGCCTGGAAATTGTGGTTGAGAAAGCTACTTTTTTTTTTTTTTTTATAACATTTCAAGATAATTGCATGTTATGGTAGTTTATTTGGATAATTTGTATTATTAAACCATGGTCTCCCATCCCCAGAATATTTCCATCAAAACATTGTATACATGTTTAACAATACTGTGACTCCTCTCTATGTTATTTATTCTTTTTTTTTTATTTTTTATTGTTCCTCACACATGAGCAAATGCAGGCATTTCGAATCGTTAACAAGGAATGGGAGTACTCGCACAAGAAGGGCTTCAAGTGCACTTTCGAGCGTGGTATTTTGCATGTTTATTTCAACTTCAAACGGTATAGGTATCGCAGATAAGGCCTATGCCCATGTAATCATCTTCTCACATGTGTTATAATATGATATCCCTTCTTTTAGTATTTTCTCTTTCATTTAACATTTTTAATCCTTGTTAGTTCTTAAAAGATAATCGCTGTTCAAAAAATTCGAGAAAAATGATTATAGTATCTCGCAAAGTAATGATTTTTTCTTTTCTTTTTTTTTTTGAATGGCTACTTGTATTAATGAATGCAATCAGTACAAGAGATGAGAACTGACAAGCAAACCAGGAAAACAGGAACACACAAAAACAAAATGCCCAAGGCCTAGCACGTGAAAAGGCCATCTCATTCCATTGGCACATAATCTAATCTGGCAAAGTAATGAATTGTAGGCCTACTTTCCAACATTGTCATTGGTCAAAACCTTATCTTGTAATAGTTAGCCAACTAAAAATGTCAAACTGATTGGAGTAGAATCAATATTGGATGGAAATAATGTGGATGACATGATTTGTTCTCTTTCATTGGTTAAAAAAAAAATCTACATTGTTACTGTTTAAATCCATGTCAATTATCAGAGTGGGTAGGGTGCGTGGAAAGGTTTCTTTATAGTCTTCGTGTTCCACTGTAGAGGTTTTTTTGGTTATACAGGCAGTTCTGTATATATGCGTGCTTGGCAAGAGACCAGGAGCTTGGCTTGGTGATCCAGATGGGATGGGGTTTGGTTTTTTTTGTGTGGTGTGATCAACCAGTCTCAATGAATTGGAGACCCAGATCCACTCTTGCATTGGCTTTCATCAAATTTAACTCCTCTTGAAGGTGGGCTCACTGTAAAATTGACTGTATATAGAGCACGACAATTTTGTTTTTTGAAGTTTTTTGGGTAACATCTTGCTGAGGGTGGGCTCAAGACATGGAGTGAAGGATTACTGTATCCCATAAAAGGAGAAGGCATTTATTTTGAGCCATTTAGATTTTAGAATATGAAATGGCCTGTCGATAAATCTTAAGAGTGGGCCAATGCTTGGCTGCCATTATGCCAATGGTTCCCATTTGGAAAGGCCTATAGGGTGGACTTAGGTTCCGTAACTCTCTTTGGCTGTATAATACCGACCTTAACATGCTACTCACTAATACATCTTATTTGATATATTATAAATAATATTCATAAAAAAAATAAGGGTCATGGTTTTGGAGCAATGGTAAAAGTCTCGGGTGCAATATATGATGATGAGGATCGAGAGGGTACAATTATTGCCTACATGTATAGATGTTTACGATATCCTAGGAAGCTTATCCTCTAAAAGATGATTATTCGAAGCCCAGCAGTTCTGAGACCTGATATCAAATGAACAAAATCAGGCACTAAGTAGTAATCTAGATAAGAACGGCTCTTTATCCGAGTACGTCACCTCTTCCTGCTTGTGTGGGCTTTCTTTTCTTCCTCTTGTGTGGGCCTCCTTCTCACTTGAGTGGGTTACCTTATGACTACGAGAGAAAAGTCCATATTCACAGGGAAGGAGAAAATAAGACACCAGTAAATCCATCATTGGACCAGAGTAATTTTCATCAAACTAGATCACTCATTTTCTTTCTGGGGCGATAAAGATGGTTAATTCCAGCATTATATATTCATCACTCTGATATGAGTGATGTTTGGACCAGTTGTAATTAGCAAGGAAATGTATTGATTGATATACAGTCTTCTTCCAGTATAGTATA
Source organism: Litsea cubeba (assembly GCA_012931725.1). Classification (NCBI taxonomy): domain Eukaryota; kingdom Viridiplantae; phylum Streptophyta; class Magnoliopsida; order Laurales; family Lauraceae; genus Litsea; species Litsea cubeba. Next base: position 29,344,261 of record CM022949.1, read on the forward strand.
CCCCACATTGTAGATTTTTTGACAACAATGGCTACTGCAGCACCTATTTAACATATAACTATTGCAACTAGCTATGACAGAAATTACAATAAGCTAAAGATTTCATTGGAAATTCATCTCAGATCAAACATGCCAAGAGTCTAGAGGATGTAAGATTTCTTTCCCCACTACAAATTGATTATTCAAGTCTTAACTTTTTACTACAATTTGGGGTAGGTCAGGTCAAAGCAGAACTACGAGGCAAAGGAGCGATGCTCCTTAGAAATCTCGAAAAATCCTTGATAACAGGTGAGGAACCCTTAGATCTGATGATTCTTCATTATTATTGGAACAAGGATTCTTCACTGAGGATTTGTATAGTTGACGATCTCACATTGATATTAGTGTACATCGATGCATATAGCTGAGAAAAAATAGGATTCGATGTGCAAATCTACTCAGGCGAGGATTTTCAAATCTTATGGAGGGTGGTTGGATTTGAAAACCCTAACAAATGAAGATTTTCATTCGTCCAAATCCGGAATTTACAACTGCCAAATATGGATTTATAACAACTTATGTTATTGGAAATTTTAACATTTTTATAATGGGCCCTTTAGAAAAACCTTTTTTTTTCTCTTTTTCCGTAGTGGGACTGGGCAAATTTCCTACTTCCACAATGTTCTTACAAAATTAGTCTCAAAATCTTATTCCATGAGTTTGTTTGATCCCAAACCTCTTCGTTTAGAGTTGGGACCAACTCACAAGGATGCAACAAATGACTAAACCAAAGGAGAAGTGTTCATTTCTTAGGATGGAAGTTCTAGGAACAGGATTTGGGAGGAGGAAATTACATTAAATGGAACGGAACAATGGGTATATGCCATTTCGGTAGGAAAGAGGAGAAGAAGCATCAACCGCCGAGGAAACTTTGAAGAAACATGCGGGAGAGTTCAATTAGAAATATTAATAGAACCCTATATATATTTAAACGTTGAACGTTATATGCCATCTAGTGGACGTGCCGGAGTGGTTATCGGGCATGACTAGAAATCATGTGGGCTTTGCCCGCGCAGGTTCGAATACTGCCGTCCACGTTTTTTAGTTTTTTTTAAGAAGGCTAGTATACTATTATAGAAAATATTCAAGTGCATCCATCCCTCACCAATTATTTTTTTTAAGAAGACTATATAATATTATGGAAAATATTCAAGTGCATCCATCAATCACCATTTTTGGTGAGGGACGCCCTTTAGAAAGTGTCAGGTACAAAAAGGAGAGTCCTATGTACTTGACACTTTCCAAAGGGGGTGTCCCTCACCAAAAATTGTGAGATATTTACTCAAAATGATGATGTAACTTATATAGAACTCAAAATGACCCCTTAGAGCATCTCCAACAGTTACTCCATTTCTCCACATGCCTTTTTAAAAAATGAAGGCTTATGTGGCAAAAATAGCATATGGAAATTTGCCATCTCACTTGGGCAACTCCAAGAGAGATGTCAAATTATTATTTTATTCATTTTTCATTTAATCCTCATTTACTTTATGACATATATCTTATTTATATTTAATGGGATTTTGTATAATTTAAATGTTATTAAAGTAATAAATTATTAAAAAATAAAAAAAAACATGGAGGTGCTCTTAGATTGCCTGTGGATAAAAAAAAAAAGATCTAATAGATCTTCACTGACAAAAAAGTCCCTCCCATCACTTTTTTATTTTTTATTTTTTTCTTTTTAGCTTTTTAGCCCGAGCGTTGATTTTATTCTTAGCTCGACACAGGTTTGTGCCATGGTCGACCTTTGCGTCTTCTTCTCCCTCCTTTTTCTTCCTATTTTCCCTCGTCTTTATCCATCTATCAACTCCATTTCTTACCAATTCACCATCCCCAACACCTCCATCATCCTCTTCTTTGTTCTTTTCCAGTATCTGCTTAGAATTGTACTCTCTAATCTTCTTCCTCGACATTTCTTTTCCTTTGGTTAGATCATTGATCTTTTACTGTAAAGAGGAGAGTGGAAAAAAAGAATCTAGAAGTGGAGATGACGAGAAGAAAGATGGGGATGGAGCGACCCTAATTGGGGCCGGGGAGATTGGGGACTTTTATAAAGTAGTGAGAGGGATTAGTTGAAGTGGTTGAAGGGAAGTGAGTAGTCAGCAGCTAAAATCGTAAGAAAAGATGTGGGCCTCTCGCAATCATCATCTCTCTCTCAAGTTGCTTGAGTTGAAATGCTAGTAGTGTGTTGACTACTGAGCATGATATATGTGTGTTGACGATAATGATGAGGTGTTGACAATGGTGGATTGAGCAATAAAATGGAGTAGAGATGAAGAAAGAGGAGGGATAAGAGAAAAAAGAAGAAGAGAAGATGACACGAGCGTTGATATGGATAGCATACTAGCCTTCTTAAAAAAAAAAGTGGCGGGAGGGCCTTTTCTGTCTCCAGGGTCTATTCATGGGTCCTTTTTTATGCACCGCATTTATTTGAATATCTTAAAAGCCAAGATCTCCATGACATAGATTTAGAATTGCAAATTATTAAGAAATTAAAAATTGATAATAATGAAAAACCATATTCAGATAATTGGTTTAAAAAATGAAAACATTCTTGATCGGGTCTAAATTCATAAAACACGACTTAAACTCTAATCATACATCCTGGGATTTCAAACCCAGACATGTAAAGAGGATTGGGAGCTCTTTCCCTTTCTTGTCTTTGATTTTTATGAAATAAAAGACTTAGGGCCTGTTTGGATGCACAAGAAAACACAAGAAAATAATATTTTATAGAATATAATCTTTCATTTTTTAAAGAAGAAAATCTTGTGCGTTTGGTAACGCAAGAAAAATTTGAAGAAAATATTAATTTCTTTCAAAAAGTTCAATATTCTCTCCTACATCTCCCCCATGTAGAAAACTTTATACAGGATAAAAATCTTTCAAAATAATGATTACAAAGTGTTAGATTAAAGTAAAGACTTTAGTTCACCAAATCCATCATGATGTGTATGTTTACATATATGGTAAAGTAAAGTAAAAGTAAATCTCACAAGACTGTAAAGGTGAGGTAAAGTAAAGGTGGGATAAAGTACATGATGAAGTAAAGTGGGAAGAAATGGTAAAGTAGTTTTTTTTTTTACTTTACTTTATCACATTTTATTGTAGTTTATATGCTAAATAAAAAGTGACTTATTTACAGGTGTGGTAAAGTAAAATGAAGATTGGTGTCATATCATGGTAAAATGTGAGGTAAAATAAGGTCAGATGAAGTATGTGGTAAATCAAAGTTGGAGAGAGAGTTATAAAATAGCTATTTTCTTTATTGACTTTACTGTACTATACTTTTACCATGATTTTATGTGATAAAAGAAAAGTAACTTATGGTAAAAATATAAAAGTTAAACTTTACTTTACCACATTATTTTTTATCTAGACGTGGTAATTACATATAAATTAAAATATTTAATAAAAAATATTCTTATAATGTGATTTACTTTAATTATAGCACATTCCAAACAACTCAATTTAAAAATTGTAATATTCTTAAAAAATCGCCAAACGGTAAAAATATTATACTATTACAATATTACATTATTGTATTCTATACTATTCTATTCTTGCAATATTTAAATATATAAATATTTTATTCTGTAGACATCCAAACGGGCCCTTAACAATGATTTTCATTAGAAGCTTTCTATTCACTCTACTTTGAGATGAATGTAAATGAAAAGTCAATAATTTTATAGAAATATGGAACATGACAACATTTAATCCATTTCTCTTCGCTCTATTCAGAGTAAATAGAAAAGATCATCATTAGAAAGTTAATGATTCCATTAAGTATAAGATAGGGATATGAAGCATTACAACATTTGCATCTTTCAACATTTCCATCTTTCAAGACATGAGGGTTAGGGGGCTAAATAACCCACCTCCCCAAGAATTTTTTTAAACATACCCGTGTAAGGAGAGTTTTTCACCATATTGAACTTAAAATACAAGAAAAGAAAAAATTTTAGAGAAAGCATGATTCTTATCCCGTGCAACACTCAACATATTGAACTTAAAATACAAGAAATTTGTTTTTTTAGAGAAAGCAATTTCTTGATTGTCTCCAAACTCAACTACATGATTTGGTTACCAATAAACAAAACACCTCTATATATACTTTTATCTCATAATTTCACTAACCAAACGGATGAGAAACTTTTGTATACTCTATAAATTTATAGACAACTCTATTTTAAATTTTCTAGACAACCCTATATTAATCCTACACCATCTACACTATTCTAAACAACACGTCTTTACCTAATCGGGCTTGACCATGTGACAGGTTTGTCAGGTCGATAGTCTCCGAGTTGGGTCTTCGTTTTTTTACAGCCCCAGGAGAGGCCACACAAGTTGAACAAGATGCCCAAAAGATCCAACAGAGTTAAAGGTCAAATATCGGCAGGCACTCAGGTTGGACTGCTACAAGATACACAAAAAAACAAAAAAAAGGTCCGGGTTTGGGTTGCTCCGGGTCGGGTAGAGTACTCTGTGTGACATGCTCATAAGGTTGAAAATGACAACAAGAACACAACTTATTAGTTAAAGGGGCCAACAAACCCTTACCAACATGTCAAGCTCAGGTTGGGTTGGGGTTATGGTGCAATTAGTCGAGTTTGGTTGGATTCGAGCCAACTTTGTTGGTCAAGTTGGGAATCGCTACCCAATGCTGAGATGGGCCATGACACCTACATGGCCACATTAGGCCACTGTGTCTTCGAGTTGCTTCTTGACTACGGTGAATTAGAACTTAGAAGTGTCACACATATTGACAACATTTTTCAAAGTACGGTGATGTTGTTCTGAACTATACTTTAAAATGTTATTCTAATTAACAACATTGCAAGAAAGTGGGGTTGATATTGGAATCAACTGGAAGTCTTAGGAAATATATACTACAACTTTTACCTGTCTACTTTCTGAGAAAAACAATATAAATTAAAAAAAAAAAAAACTCTGAAAACTTTCCGAAAATTTTTTTTTGAAAAATCTAACTTTCCGAAATAATCTTTAAAAAAACTAACCTTATTTGACAAATATTTTTAATTATTAAAAAATATTTATTTTTCACGATCTTCTCATGCTTGGCATATTTATGGGATCCATTGCCCGCAAGATTATATCTTCTCTTGGATGAATCATAACAAAAATCATTTATCTATATTATGTTATTTAGCTATCTCTATAAGGACCATCAAATGCCCAATGCGCAATGCACAATGAGGTAAAGTCCAATTTTTTTAATATTTTATTTAATTTCTCATTTCCAGGACCTAATCCATCCAATTTCTACAAAGGCCTGTTTGTCCAATACCGAGGATTTTTTGATAATAAAAAAAAGCCTCTGATTTTTTATTTTTCATTTCTCAGAACCTAAGCCAACCAAGTTTTATAAAAGTATGTTTGTCCAATGCCCAGGGTTTTTGGAAAAAGCCTCTTATTTTTCACCCTTTTTTTTACTTTTTTCATTGTTCAGGTGTGCAAGTTTTTCCATGCCAGGAAATTGGAAAAAATAAAGTGTTTCTATCGCTTTTCAGCAGCGTCATACGGAAAAAACAAATCCCAGCTTCCCAATTCAGGAAGAGATCCCTTCCGTTGAGTGAGGTAAAGAAAATTGCCAAATAAAATAAAAAAAACTACAAGGATTGTAAAATAGATATAGGGAAAGCATTGGCCTTCGGTATTATGATCTCAGAGATACCAAAGGTCTTAGGGCCCATGTAACCGAAATTAAAATCAATAAAAAGTAAACTTAAAGAGTTACCAAAGGTCTAGTGCCCCATACATGATATAAACCCAAATTAAAATCAATAAAATCAAACCCTCAAAATTTTTCTTATTTATTTTGCTCATATTTACACCTCATGATTAGCTTTAAGTAGCAACCGTCGGTCCTATAACCCCAAATAAAGAAGGGTTGCATAAGGTAGGTTCGATGCTGATATAAAAGTTTTTGTGACAACTATAACATAAATTATAAAAACCAAAATAGAATTCAAAGGGTTGAACCTAGCATAGTTAAGACAAGACTTTGACGATGATGATGAAAAAAAAAAAAAAACTAAACGTATTTCATCACGGATTTTTGTCTCCCAAAGTACAAAGGTACCTTGGGCTAACAAAATTAGGTTAGTTAGAATTACTAGGAAAACAGGTTTCATGCAAGGTGTGTCAAAGTGGTTGCGTCGAGGTAAGGCTGTGATGTGAAGGGGGCATCATACTCCTAGATTTTAATTTACCTACCAGAGTTAAGGGTGGGAATCATTTCCTAATTTCTATGAAAGTCTGTTTGTCCTGTTTGTTTAATCAGTCTTTTTTTTTTTCTAATTTTCAAGCAATGCCCTCCATCAAACATAACTATTAAAAGCTTTGGGTTAAAGTCCATTCCAATATTGATTATATAAGCACAAGTGACCAGAATACAGGATCTATCTGTGCAGGATTCGATGAATGCGACCACAGAGACAAGCTAATCATCATTTAATTGGAGTTGAATGGAGTGCACTTAAACAATGAATACATGCTCCTGGCAAAAATACGAATATATTACATCCCACATAAACATCGATTTATCTTCTGCACATGGGGTCCTTAAGAGACAGCAATAACCTTGTGGATATGAACCTATTCTACTTACACTTGGAAGTATGCATATATGGAGCCGAGGAATATTCAACATATACAGGCAGAGTATAACACATTTATTGTTTTGAGTCCCCATTGAATTGAGCAGGTAATAATGATCAATAAAACAAAGTAAATCCATCACCAAAATTCTCTAAAGAATTTTTCTGGGATTAGATCTGTGTTATTAAAATAGCACACCATCTAGGCCAAGTATGAGTATCTCCCCACAATACCTATGCATTAAGCAGCTATATAACCCAATTTCCCATTCTTGGAGAATTACTCAAGTTTTGTCAACCAAACCCACTGACCAGCTTTATCACACGAGGGAGGTGGGTGGGTGGGGGTGCCTAACCAGTGCAATGTGGTTGTGGATGACATTAATGAACAAAACTATCAAGGGCTTCCTTCAGGAAAGGTGTCTAACTAATGCAATACTTGTGGATGACATTAATGAACAAAGCTATCCAGTCTACTTTTTTGCAAATATCGTGAGAGAATTCAAACCAAATCCGGAACAACAATGATGAAGGTGATAAATCAGGCCGCTAGCAGTTTAGTAATTAATTCTGCTTCTTTTCACAACTAATAACATAAAAGACTTCTCCACATTATTGTTGGACAGTGGAAGGTGCTCACAATTGCAATGGTGGGTTCAAGTCAAGGTTCCCAACAACAACAAAAAGTACTTTCACAATCTTTTAACCCTCTCTCACCATATTTTTTTTTCTTAAGTTTTCTTTAACTACATTCGAGACAAAGGGACCCCACACACACACCTGAGCACTGGTGCTCGCCATAAGATGAGCATCATTTCTTGTGGGGTCCATCTGGAGCCCCACTTGGGGATGAGACCGAGGCAGGTCGAAAGATCATCCCTCACCTAACTGTGTAAGGCAATGGAGGCTCGAATCATCATCCCAACTACTTAATCAACAGCCGCCAAGCTTTCACCATCCAAAACAAATACACAGTCTATCCAACGGTCCAGTCCAGTCCATTGGGATGGGCGCCATGGGTGACTATCAGGGGGTCCCTATTCTATGGTCCCACTCGGATAGATCACCAGGTGGGCCCAACAAGGTATTGTGAGCACTGGTGCTCACCTGAGGTTTTCCCTATAAATAAATAACCATAAGGAGTTCCATCCAGTGCTCACCTGAGGTTTTCCCTATAAATAAATAACCATAAGGAGTTCCATCATGTATGAGTTGATCTGTTATGGAGGCAGCATGCATCTCCACTCTCCAGTAAACCTGTATGAATATCATGACCCAATCATCTCCTTTAGACCTTAAGACTGGCACCATACACCAAAAAAAAAAAAAAAGTCCGGATCCCCTGTTTCATCCAACAAAAAAAAAGAAACCACAAGCAGAGCACCCAATTTGCCATTAAACCAGATTGAGATTGCTCAGTCACGTTCACCTTCCATCCAAAACACCTCATAGACCAACCAAGAAACCATCAATTTCCTTTCCTATATATTTCATCAACTAGGAGACGCGTCTGAAACTCAAAAGATTTCACACCTTTATACTAGGGCAATTAGACACAGGTAATATTCAACATAAATTCAGTAAAACACCCACATAACTGCACACAAGAATTTAATTAAAACATAATAACAAAATAAAATATTATGTCTTCACCCATTTATTTCATTCATGTCCATTGTCCATCTCATCCAAAGTATATATCACATATAGCATAAACAAATGCACAAATGAATCAAAGAAGACATGAAATGCATGAAACCAGAAGATCATTGTACCCACCAAGCATTGTAATTTTAACTTCAAACTTTAGCAACAAGGTTTTTTGTGTTTTAATATTTTCCTGTGAAACTATACTTGCAGTTCAATATCTCTCTAAAATTCACAGAAGAACACTACTACTAACAAAAAGTAAATTAACAGGCATTCATCGCCTTATCCAAAAAAGGGAAGAAAAACTCACCTCCCCAATTATTCCAATTCTCTTCTGGGTCTTCTCCAATTCCTCAATTTCAATTCTCAGAATCAGTTCCGAAAATCTTCATCCTCGTCATAGGCGTCTGCAAGTACCCTTCCACATCAAATTTCCTCGGCGAAAGCTCGTGATACTTGGCGAATTGCTCCCTCGCCTCCTGATTCCGTTCCTGCAAGCTGTAAATCACGCCCTGGCAGAAATACGGCCGGAAATCTTTGGGATCCTCCTCTGCCAGCCGGCGATAACTCGCCAGTGCCTCGTCGACGTTCTTCTGCAGGAATTGGACCTGCGCCATGATGAACTTCACGTCCCTCGCCTCCTTCCCCTTCTCCTCTCCCTCGGCGAGCCTCAGCGCCTCCTCGAGGCGGCCGAGGACGGCCTCGCCCTCGCCGCACCGGTCCATGAGGATCGCATTCTCAAAGAGCGCTTCGAAGGAGAGCGGATTGACGGCCAGGATCTCTTCAAACACCTTCCTCGATTCCTCAACCTCTCCCATCTCATTGAGAAGCCTCGCCATCAGAAATTTCCAATCGAGATTCAAAGGCTGAGCTGAGACGAGCCGTTTCAAGATCTGCACAGCCTCGGAATCCTCTCCGGCGTCGATCTTCTGATCCAGGAGCGTTTTCAAGGCCTCCACGGCATCCGATCGCGTTTCGAGGAACTGCGAAAGCGGAGATTTCTCTCTTTCGCCTTCGTTTCCGACTTCTTCTTCCTGCAATTTCTCTTCTGTCGGTGGGGGAGGAGATGGGTCTGCTCTTGCAGGGAGTTGAGGGAATTTCGCGATTAGGAGAGCGGTTGCAGCGGAGAGGATTAGGGTTTTGGAGGTGGTTTTGATAGACTGAAGAAGGGGGTTTTTGTGGGGTTTTGGAGTGGAAGTGGAAGAAACAGAAACCCTAGAAATTGGGGATTTGGGGATGGGGAAATGGAGGTTTGGAGAGGGTTTTGGGGTTGAATTGAAGAGTGCGATTGGATTAAAGAGGGAATTTCTGCCATGACTGAGAGCTCCTCTGGCGATGGAATCCATAACTACTGCTAGGGTTTTGGGGGGAGGAGAAATCGAAGTTGGGGGATTTTGGGGTTTTATCGAAAGCGGGTTTTGCAGATGGAGGGAGAAGAACGGAATACCCGAGAGTGAGGTTTTGAATGAACTTACAAATCGACCCTCCTTTTTTAGAGAATCTACGAGAACACCATTGTGATTATGATGGGAGTATAGTTGGAAAACTCTGGCCATTTCCTCTTGAGAAAGGACTGGATACAAAATAAAGGAGACTATCCAAATCATCTCGTTTTAATAAATTATTTATATTTAAAATTATATATATTTTTGCTAATTGAGTGTGTCCCGTCTTTTGGACCAGAACAATCCCTACTGTCCCAGGAGGAGACGGGTAAATCTCCTGTAGTCTTAGTGTGGTAGTGCAATTTTAAACTCTAGTTCAATCTTTTAATACAAATTGTGGTCTGGTGCCAATTAAGCTACCTCTTGGGGTTTGTAATTCAAACTAGTTAATAGGCAAACAAATAAGTAATCATGCATGAGGTTTGGAGCCAATAACTTAAAAATGATTGCTAAAATATAATTTGGAACTTTTATTTAATCGTTTACATTCAATATTTTGACTAATAAATTACGTTATATATAAGATATTTCTTTTTTACTTTTATTGTATATATTTTTAAAATTATTTTTTCCAAAAAATGATCCTTTTGAGTCTATGTGTTAACACCATTCAAGCCTTTTTTTTTTTTTTTTTTTTTTGATTAAATAAGAGTCGGGATTTTTACCAACCTCGCGTTGGAAGGCTTAGGAAGGGTGATTTTGTGAATTTGGGGGAAAGGGAGGAGGGATTTGTTCAACTTATGTATGTGGATGTTGTGTTTGGTAATATTGGTTGGTTGCCGCTTTCACCTACTTCGAATCGATGGCGTCACTCTGCCTCATTGTTATATGTTTATTTACAGAGCGACCTTTGTCTTTTGTCCTTTTCTTTTCTGGTCCAGTCAGTGGGCCCGCTAGTGATCTTTTAACTTTTGATTGATATGGACCACCTATTATCAAATTGTTTGATCAGTCCGTCCCTTTGTTAAGTTAGGATCAAAAGAATAATCATAGTTACGTCAAAAATTTTTGACTATCATCATCTCTTACGTCTTAAATGCGATAGACTAATTTATAATCACCATTTATATTTAGGTATTTTTATCCAAAAATACATTTTATGTGGCGAGTATACCAAATAAGAACATTAGGCAAACATGCACCTGAGAAGGAATCTTTACAGAAAACCAACTTTTTTTTTCATTTTTTTTTTTTTGTGGTCACTATCAACCTTCATTTTATGTATTGAGGGTTGTTATAGCGAGGGTCGCAGTCGACCTTAAACAGACATAAACTCATCTTCTTCCTTCTTCCCCAAACTCAATCCAATAATGGAGCATATACAAACACACTGGATATCATTTGTTGATAACATTGTTTCAAGCCATTTATCTATCATCTTTGGGTGTGTGTTGATTGGTACTTGAAGAAGTTGCCGGTAGAGCTTGTTTTATTATTACCGACATGAACAATTTTGATGCATGATGGGAGACCTTCATCGAAGTTGCCGGTAGGGCTTGTTTTATTGTTACCGACATGAACAATTTTGATGCATGATGGGAGACCTTCATTGTTGACCTTGTTTTCAAAATATTGCATGCATGCCTTTTGAAATTAACTGCTGTATCTTCATGTAATATAATCATTTTATTAATGTCAGTTCATGTGATATAGTAATCATGTCTAATAGTATGTTAGATGTAAAAAAAAAAAATTATCCACACCCATGATCTCCCCTACATTTCACAGCCTTTCATGAACTGGCACACATCCAAATGGGCCTCAAAAGTCATCTCAACTTCAGAAGGGCACACCTCTTAGTGTGTTTGTATATGCTCTATCATTGGATTGAGTTTGGGGAAGAAGGAAGAAGATGAGTGCATGCTTGCTCAGGGTCAACTGCGACCCTTACTTGTTATAGCGATTGTCGTCGTCGACCCTCAATTAGAGGTATTCAAAATTAACCGTGACCCGACCCGACCCGACCCGTGGGTCAATGGGTGGGTCATGGTAACAGATTTTTGGCGCTTGACCCGACCCGACTCGTTGTAGCCTGTAACGGTTAACGGGTCTCACGGGTCGGGTTTCCGGGTGACCCGTGAACCCGATAAAAAAAAAAGTTTAAAAAACCCTCTTCAGCTCATCTCGTCATCTGCCCCAGTCCCTAAACGCCAGAGAAATGCAAGAAAATGACCCTCATCTCTCATCTCAGTCATCAAAGACTGCCATCTCTCATCTGATCTCTCATCTCTCTCCCTCTTCTGGTCTTCCCAGCTCACTGTCGCGGTGCCGACTGCCGCTCGGTCCGCCCCATCTCTCTCTCTTTTTTCCCTTTTCTCTTCTCCACTCCCTCACCTCACCTCACTCACTGCCCCACGGCCACGGCCCCCACCGTCCCAGCGCAATCACCGTCGACGCCGGACCCATGCACCACTGCAGGCCACCACCGGATCCATCTCACGTCTCGCCATTTCTTTCTCTCCCTTTCTCTATTTTTCCTTTCCTTCCCTGTTTCTTCCTCCCTTCTCTGTTTCTCTTTCTTTCTTGTTTCTCTCTCTTACTTTCCTCTCTCCCTCATTCCGGCCAGAATCAGAGCAACAATACTACTTCAAGGACCAACCATTGAATGAAAAATCCAAATAAAACATCCAATTGAGGAAGCGCTCAATCAAGAGAACAAATAAAGAAATGCTCCCTTTTCTTTTCTGAAAAGGAAAATTTGCAGTGAAGGTTTCTGATTTCAACATACCTGCAGGGATCACTGAAAATTTAAACCAATTCTTGTGCAGGAGAGGATGGAGAAAGTAGTTTGAGATTAGCAAACCATTACTCTGTAAGCCATGAATCAGGAAACAAAATTCCACGCATCAAAGAAAAATCATTTGTCTTCAAAGTGGTCAGATAGATTATGTTTTCCTTTTTATTACTATTGGCAATGGTAGTTTTTTCTCCTGCTCGTTAGTTTTTTTTCTCCCCTTTTTAATAAAATCACATTTTTTTATAATTTTTTTATTATTTATTTTTTACCCGAACCCGATCCGTGACCCAAACAGGTCGGGTTCGGGTGGGTTTTCACCCATATATATTTTTTCGGGTCGGGTCGGGCTTGACCCGAAACCCACGGGTTTGACTCGTTGAACACCCTTACCCTTTATACATAAAACGAAGGTCGATAGCGACCACAAAAAAAAAATGGTAAAAAAAAGTTAGTTTTCTGTACGGATTCCCCGTTAGGTGCATATTTGTCTAATATTCCCTGTTTGGTGCACTGGCCATATAAAGTATTTTTTCTGGTAAAAACCCCTTTATATTTTGTAAAATAAATTTCAATTTATTTAGAGGATTTTACCGAAAAATGCACCATATTTGTCCGTTGCACGAGAAAATGAAGATTATTTCCTAATGCACAAACGTGGTTCGCTATGCATGAAATTTTTTTTTTTTTTTGAACTTTGGAACAAGCGACGCTAGCGTTGCTTCATATTGTGATAGATGATGCCAGCGTCACTCTTCATGAATGACATAAAGCCCTAGTTTCCCTCATTCGCTCCCATTTTTTCCCTTTTCTCTTTCCTTCTTCTCCCACACTGCGTCGACACCACTACCCCCTGCCTCCTGTGCTTTCTCTTCTCCCATCTCTACCACCCTCGTTCCGATATCGCTCATCGACTCGAAGTAGGTATGTTAAAATGTACCATTTGTTGGAAGTTCCATCCACCATTTTTTCGTTTGCTTTGCTATTTGGTTGTGTCGTTTTGGCTTAATGACTTCAAGTCATTTGTTTGATGCAAGTGGCTGGTGGCATTTAGTTTTCCTTCCAGTGCAATCCATTTTGAGTTGTGACACACTTGAGTTGTGACACACTGATGTCTGTGGTTTGAATGGTTTAAAGATGTCCTCCTGTGCTCTCTCTATTTCTCTCTCTCTCCGTGCTTCTTGTATTTTCTTTGATTAATGAATATAAGTTATGTATTGTATTAACACTTGATGGTTTCGAAATGTATTTCGATTTGTATTGTTATAATCCCCTGTGTAATGTATTAAAAGGCTGAAATGAAAATCATATGCCAAGTGTTTGTTATAATGCTTCATAGCGCCATTTGATATTTTTGTGTAGAAGCGCATATAGCTTTTGGTTGCTACATCCTTCCGTATACCTATTGCGTTCCATAGATTGTTGAGATGCTATTATGTTTGTAGAACGATAAAGTTTGAGATCTTTTACTATTTCTAATCGTAGTGAACGATAGACTGAGTTGTGTGTTGGGTTTGTGTTCTTTTTTTTTGGAGATAATGCTTTACTTATGTTGATAGGCAAAATAAAAGGACATCTTCAAGCGCTCCATTTTTAGTTAATGGACTGTAAAAATGAGAAGCAAACAAAAGCTTAAAAAGCAAGCTACATTAATGGAACGTATGAAAATATTCTCTTCCGTGAAATGATGATATTGCATCTCATGAATTTGGCAATAAAGAATATTGCTTCCATGTTTTGCTTCTCATGAATTTGACAATGATGCCTCGCCTTTGTTCCCTTGGCCATAACTTAATTTCCTTCAATTTAAATCACCGCCCCGACGTCCTAATCATGAAAATGTATTTTTTATTATCCGAAAAAACATATACACATAAACCTAGGGTTACTTAGAGACAGGAAACAACCATATAAATAAATGAGGAATAAGATGCAACTGACGTGCATGTATGCATGTGAATATTATCTATTGGAGAGAAGAAGGAATACACATAAATAAATTGGCATTAATCCCTTCCTTTAATATATAGAAAACAACTAGTTTGGAGAAGGCAATCAACCTCTTCAATGAAAGCAAACAACCTCTGAAATGGATCTAAATGAGCAATAAAAGGTGGGTGTATGTGTAAGAACAGGTAGGTGGTCGACTTTTCCAAGTATAGGAGGCCTGAAAAGCGATGAGGGAAAACGGATGAGGAAAATGGCAGCCTCGGGACAACGGATATATAGCGAAGAGCGACGCTAGCGTCGCCCGTGATTTTTATAGGCGACGCTAGCGTCGCAAGTGAAAACAATAAAAAAAATAAAAAAAAGAAAATAAAAACGGGCGGGATGCATCATCTCGTTCGACGGGAAATAATCTTCATTAATTTTCTCGTGCAACGGATAAATATGGAGCATTTTGTTGGGTATTTTTTAAATCCTTATGGATTCCTTTGCCATCAGTCATCTCAAACAATAAAATATGTAATATACAAGTAAGAAAAGAAAAGAAAGAAAAGAGAGGAGATGATGTGTAGTACGTTTGGGATATGGCCAAAGGGGTGCATGGGGTGACAGATGATAACTACCAACCCCTAAAAGACCATTCATGTTTTCAAATATTCAAATTTGGAATATGATAGTTTTTCTGGCTGTTGGGTAGTTTTGGATGGTTGGCTTCAATAGTCATGTCCCTTGGGCCCATTTGAATAGTTGTGACCTGACCATTTGAATGAGCGTGACCGAAGTAATGGGGTTGTTTTCAAATCTATATATTGAGGCCCAATTTGAGTTCATGAGAAAAAAAAAATCAGAAACCAGAAACTAAGATTCAAGGAAACCATCCAAGAGCTTTCTTTACTTTATTTTATTTCTGATTTTTAAGGGCAATTCCATATTTCTATCTCTGGTGTGCAGACCTAGAGACAGAGTGGGGCATTGTATCCTGGGTACAGAATTTCACTCCATCCACCTGCATATGGGAAATTGTTGTTTTTAAGATAGCATCTTTATTGGTGTGCCTTGCCCATTTTCACTTTGTTTTTCTTAATTTTTTTCTCACTTTCACATACTGCCATGCTACCTATTTTCAACATATTTTCCGGTAAAATTCTCATCTATTTATATACGGTTCTGCTTGTCGCTTCGGCCAAAGGAGCCGGGTGGGTCCAACTTTGATTAGTCGACTTTACTCTTCATGGGGTTGAGCTTGTTCCCACTCCTCTATGAGATGGGCTCCCAAGTTGTTGTGAGAGATGCACAGACAGTTTCATAATTTGGAAAATTTTCATTCACAATTGAGGATAGAGCAATTTGGACTGGGACTTTGGTAGCCTCCACGGATGTGTGTGACTATGGAGGAGAGCCAAAAATAAAATAAAAAAATGGGCTAAGCAATGCCAATAATGCTCCCTGTGTTGGAAAGAGCAACTCTACTATCTTAGAATATTGATGCATCATCTCAGAAGATAAAGGAGTGAAGATCCGAAGAAAATCTTAAGCCCGGTTGAATCATAAAAAATAAGAAGTCACAAGGGGTATGACTTTTTTGGGGCTGGAAAGGTTACTGTGATTTCACTGGAAGAATAATTGTTTGAATGGAATGAAGGTGTGGGTACAGCTTTTTAAACAAAAAGTCTCCTTGGCCTGATGCCAGGCCCCATGAGTGGCCTGACACCAGGCCAAGGGCCGTTGGATCTCATTTAAAATGAGATCCAAAAAATGAGCAAAAAGTCCCCATGGACGGATTTATTGGAGTCGGCATGTGGACCGACCCCAATGTTCTCATCTATTAAGAACATTGGGGTCGATCCACATGCCGACCCCAATAAATCCGTCCATATAGACGGACTGAAAAATGAGATCCAACGGCCCTTGGCCTGGTGTCAGGCCACTCATCGGCCAAGGGCCGTTGGATCTCATTTAAAATGAGATCCAAAAAATGAGCAAAAAGTCCCCATGGACGGATTTATTGGGGTCGGCATGTGGACCGACCCCAATGTTCTCACTATTGAGAACATTGGGGTCGGTCCACATGCCGACCCCAATAAATCTGTCCATGTAGACGTACTGAAAAATGAGATCCAACGGCCCTTGGCCTGGTGTCAGGCCACTCATCGGGCCTGGCATCAGGCCAAGTAGCAGGTCTCCTTTTTAAATGTTTAAGGAAATGACCATGGGCCATGGCTCCAATTTAGCTTTGCCCGAATGTTATGCACGATAATTTGGGGGGTCTTAATGCAGGTAGACAGGTGACCAAGGATGAGTTCAAGAAATTAAATAACTAGGTGGCACTTATAGATGAGGTAGTGACGTAGGTGGGATTTTAACTTTCCGTCCCCCTTCAACTCTTTATTTATTTATTTCTTGTGGAGCTCATTTGACCATGAATTTCTATGTATTCTGTGCAAACAAACAAACTCTAAAAGAAAAATAATTTTATTTCAAAATAAATTTTTTCTCCAAATGAACTGATTTTAACTTTCGAATTTTTAAAAACTTGGACCAATTTACAATTAAAACTTAACAAAAGTTGGGCCCTTACCCTACCCTCTAGGGCAAGGTAGGGCTCAGGGCCTAACACAAGAAAAAAAAATTTACTTTTTTTATGAGAAAATCTAAATGGCCCGATGTCAAGCCCGAAAAGTGGCCTGACGTCAGGCCACTTTTCGGGCCTGACGTCGGGCCATGTAGCACGCCTCTTTTTTAATACTGCTAATAAGCAATGAGTGTCAACCGAGTATGATCTTGTATTAACTCTCCTGAGAAAGGCCCACTAAAAAAATATTTCATACATTGGTATTATTTTCAATTTAATTCCAATCTAACTATTAACTATTGTTGGTCACAATATAAATGCACTTAAAAATACTATTACTTTAATTATCTAATTAAAATGATATTTGGATCATTCCATATCTTTAAAGTTTCATACACGAAGAAAAAGTATAACTTTATTAATAAGAATGCACCACCTTTTGAACTAGCAGTAATACATAATAACAATATTAAAAACCTAACTAAGAAGCAATAAAATTAGAAGCAAGGAATATGAAGTAATCGTAAAACACTTATTACTTATGTTTTAAGTATTGTGGTGGATCCAGAAAATTCTTTTAGGGGGGCAAAGATGGTCGATGACATAATGCCATTAATTATTTCTCTACATTTCTTTTCCCAATAACAACCCTAGGAATTAAATAAAAAGAGAGAATTTATTAGTTATTTTATAAGTAAGGTATCAGTTGAATTTCATTAAAAACAAGAAACTAAAAGCCCTCCACAGTTTTCTAAAACACAAATTTTAGAGAACCTAAGCAAAATTACCGGAGTTTTCTTCTAGAGGATGTAAAAAGGCAAAATAACCCTCCACAGTTTTCTTCTCTTGCAAGATATAAAAGTTGAAGGGGGGCAATTCATGGCATTGTCAACATATTTATAAAGAATTTCAAATTTTCTGTCCCATAACTGAATCGGACAAAAAACTTGGCCCCCCCTTCCCTCCGCTGTTGATTAAGTATGATATATAACTAATTAGATAATTAGATAGAGAAGAAATGAACTAACATAGGTTTTTTGTAATGGGTATGGGGAAATTGCTTTTAGTCCATCATTTTATTACTTTTTTTTTTTTTTTTTGTATAAAGAAGGTTTTCATTCAAAATTTCAAGACTTTTAAAAAGCTGTCCACGCCCAACCCTAAGGCTTTTTCTTAAAAACAGATGCCCTTATATTAGGGGCTTTTCTAGGACTGGCCCCCTTTGTCTGAGGGCCAAATTAACAGGCCTATTTGAAACTAGATTAGACAGGCACAAAAACAGTAAAACCAAGTAATCATCATCACTTAATTCTTATACGTTAAAGTTCTACCCTTAACAATAAAGGCCAACTTTCTCTTCTACTAAGCCAAATATGCACAGTGTATCCAGAGTCTCAATAGTTTCAAAACAACATCGGTATCTCGTTGTATATTCTTTTTTTTGAAAGCTCAAAAATGGTTAAAACAAAAATGCCTCATTCTCAATCCTTCGGAAGATGCGTCAGTACAACATCCATGTTCTTATGATCTTATCCAAAAGTTGCAACTCTATTTCATCAGTTCTTTTTTCGAAAACGCCCTTGAGTGGAAATGCATGGTATTCTCTTTTATCAATCAACTCCTCTCTCACTTCATAATTCAATTCTCACACTTTCGAATGCTTCATTCTCTCTCTCATTCCCTCTCCCCCATCTTAGATTGGCTCTCTCACACATGCTTCTCTTTGTTGATGCATCGGCTTTGCATAATTGCATTTGCATTCATGCATCGACTTTGGATATGCAATCTTTACGTTTTTGAAAACCAATTATCTAAAACCCAAATCTAAAACTAAAGAAGACAAACTCGTATACAGCCATAAAAAACCCAAAAATAATTTATGGTTTTTTTTTTTTATGTGAAGACGGAATCAAACTCCTGGGTATTCCTCAAATCACCCCCTGAAGTCAGTCAGTTTTTCCTGGTCTTTTTTCTATCAACTTGTCAAACAAAAACTACAGCAAGAACCCTCCCTATCTTGTGGGGCCCACCTTTTGTAGGGCCACTTGTGTGGTCAATGTGAAAAGTGCTTTCGCTCTGGCTTTATTTAACGGCTATGGGTCCCATGTGATCTTTCTAATAAGATTTTGCTATTATTATCTTGGATTAGATCTGCATTTCTATTCCTTTGTCTTTCAATTTCTTATTCAAATTTTCTTTTATTTCGTTGTTTTTTTGTTAGATCTGATTTATTTCATTAGATTGTTTGAATGTTGTTTATATTTTTGGATCTGGGTGTTCTAATATCTAATTGCATTGAATTATGAGCCACTATACGACTCGAGCAAATCATGTTTTTGCTGCGTGTAATGCTCTAGCATTCTTGGGCATACATGCATTTTGGTTTGGAATTTATACTATAAACAAAAACCGATTTCGGAAACAAGATTTGGAATCCCAATTTTATATGTTCTTTTGATTGCATAAAGAAATTGGAGGTTTTTTTGGTGGTTGTACTCTCTTACCATCTACCAGGGTGCTATGGACTCATGCTAAATTTAATCCTATTTTGGCGAAACTTATTTAAGTACATAAATTTGAGGTTTTTTGTTGGTTGTATTATATTTTGAGATTGTTAATATCTCACATGAATAATGATATTTTGGGCCATATTTATATATGCATCGTAGGGGCTTTCATGCTAGTTAGAATAAAAACTCCTTTTGTCCTACCATATGTGAGACTTTTACTACATCTAGCAGGTACATTTAACCAAATATATATATATATATATATATATATGTGAAGCCCACTCGATAAAACTATCAAGCCATCCATCAATCTAACAATCTTGTTGTTCTACTCGGACTGCACTTCCTCTGACCCATATATTTGTCTAGGTGAGAACTAAAGTGGAATGTTAATCTCATAAAAACCCACTTTAATAATCAAGCGGATGTAGAAAATATATGCAACATCTACATCCCTCGAAGGCCTTAGGAGAACAAAATAATTTGGTCTTTTTGCAAAAACGGCCAACTTACCACTAAATCGGCTTACAATGAGATTATAAAAGGTGATAGAAATAATCCGACATCTTCTATAAAATGAAAATTATTTTGGAGAATCCCTTTTCCCCAAAGAATCCTCTTGTCTGGATGGAAGTGCCTAGGCAGCGTTTGGTTCACTGGAATGGTTGTAGGCGGGAATGGAATAGAGACCGGAATGAGTCTGGAATGGAATGAGGCAGGAATAAGCACTTCTATTCCGGCGTTTGGTACGCTGAAATAACTCCTGGAATGGAATAAAATTTACATAAGACTGACCAAAATACCCTTTTTAGATTTTTATCTTTGGCTCAGTCAATGTATAGATTATATTATTATTAAATAGGTGGGGCCCACACAAGCTCTTCTATTTTATAATCTTATAATAATAATAATAATAATAATAATGTATAGATTATATTATTATTATATAGGTGGGGCCCACACAAGCTCTTCTATTTTATAATCTTCTAATAATAATAATAATAATAATGCATAGATTATATTATTATTATATAGGTCCACACAAGCTCTTCTATTTTATAATCTTATAATAATAATAATAATATATAGATTATATTATTATTATATAGATGGGGCCCACACAAGTTCTTCTATTTTATAATATAATAATAATGTATATATTATATTATTATATAGGTGGGGCCCACACAAGTTCTTCTATTTTATAATCTTATAACAATAATAATAATGTATATATTATATTATTATTATATAAGTGGGGCCCACACAAGTTCTTTTATTTTATTATCTTATAATAATAATAATAATATATTATATTATTATTATATAGGTGGGGCCCACACAAGTTCTTCTATTTTATAATCTTATAATAATAATAATAATAATATATAGATTATATTATTATTATATAGGTGAGGCCCCACACATGTTCTTCTCTTTTATAATTTTATTATAATAATAATAATAATAATGTATATATTATATATTATTATATAGGTGGGGCCCACAAAAGTTCTTCTATTTTATAATCTTATAATAATAATAATGTATATATATTATATTATTATATAGGTGGGGCCCACACAAGTTCTTATCTTTTATAATCTTATAATAATAATAATGTATATATTATATTATTATTATATAGGTGGGGCCCACACAAGTTCTTCTCTTTTATAATCTTATAATAATAATAATATATATATTATATTACTATTATATAAGTGGGGCCCACACAAGTTCTTTCTCTTTTATAATCTTATTGTTATAATAATATGTATAGATGTGAAAAAAGGGTATTTTGGTCTCAACAAAAAGTAGAAAGGAATGGAATGACCATTCCTTCCCATCCCGGATGGAATGACCATTCATCTACATAAGGGAATGGGATTCCGGAGGTAATGGTCATTACGCTATTTTTTTGCGAACCAAACGCTGTAATGACCATTCCATTCCGACCTTTATTGCCGCGAACCAAACGCTACCTAAAAAATACTATCCCAATAAAAGCCTCCGTTAACTCTAAGATAATCGGTTGATCCTTGGTGCCCTATTTGCGGAAGTGTGGAACAAAGCATAAAAAATAAACATAAAATAAAAATTGAGGAAAGCTTACATAAATTAAAAAAAAAGGGTCTTAAAATTGAACAAAGAAAAACTTGGTGTTAACCATTTACTGTATTTAATCCATAGAAATCAATAAACAGCCAAAATATATGACAAAAACCTAATAACAAAAGAAATAAAGAACTGGTATTCACACACTTTCATATGAACCCATTTGAAAAATAATGTTACTGTAAAAAATATATCTATTCAGTCTGCAAAACACATCAACTCGCACCGACTCGGCTTGAGATAACAAGCAAGCGATAGTTGTTATATAAGTATAAGTTAGCATTCACTTATAGAGAAATAGCAAGCAAGCCCCAAAAGGAATGAAGAAAAGATTAGAACAAGTTAAAGGGCAGATGTAGCAGAATACCCAATCATCCAAGGAAAATGCAATCCTAGAGTTGTAGAAAAGAAAAGAATACGCACCACCAAAAGCTTCCCTAGGAAAGGATATCTATAACTGTTACTGCACGATTTAATTTGTTCTATTGAAACGGAAATCTCAAAGGAAGCGAGAAAGGGGATAGTGAGAAATCTGGAAATCCGAGGGAGAAAGCAAACTTTTGTCTCTTCTCTTCTCTGCTTTGCGTTTTTTTATTTATTTATTTTGTTGTTGTTGTTTGATGATAAGGTCGATCCATCGAGGCTGTAAAAAAGAAAAGAATACGCACCCGCACCTTTTTCTCAAGCGACGAGCTTTTTCCATTTTATCTTCTTGGGGTCAGCCAAGATAGGGATGAAGATCCTTTCTTTATTGATTGAGATGGAAAAAGGAATGGGCTCAGCTTCTCTGCTTTTCTTCTTTACTTATGGAGATTTAAAAAACTCAGCGTCATATCTTCGGTGCCTCGATCGAGATAGAGAGGGCAAGATGGAAATAGGTTCGATTAGAAAAAATGAAAGGGGGAAGAGGAATAGACCCTAGAACGGCGCCTGCCCCATATCTTCGGTGAGAGACGAGTTTCGTCTTCTAGATGAGAGGAGAGGATACAGGCTTCCGGCCAGCGACACGGCCCAGATCTGATACTGTTGGAGGTCCATTGGTCCGAGGGGAAACTCTCTTCCCTACGATATAGAGGAAGATGAGGAGATGGAGATGGAGAGGAGAGGTTGCAGCCGGATAACTTGGAGAAGAGAGGAAACCGCTCTGATCAATTGGAATGGCTGAAAGGGGAAGACGAAAGGGGATCTGGATTTTGGCTTGAACCTTCGAAATGGAGAAATGAAAAGTTTGAACGCCCAAAGTGAAAAGCAAACGTTATATCTAAAATGTGGCAGCCGTTGGATCCACTTTAACGATCCAACAACTGTTGAGAGGCTTCTCACATATAAGGTGCGAACAGTTCCCACCTGAATAATTTCATATATATATATATATATATATATATATATATACTACGGATCAACCCATTATCAAGGACACAGCACGCTACATGTAACACATCCACCCAACTGCCCATGTGAAACCCACTTAATAAAAGATCAAACTACCCATCAATTCAACCATCGTGTTGTTTTACATGAACCTAGCTCACTTGCTCAAACCCAAACACCCATCTAGGTGGGAGCCATTGAATGCACATCCTACTCATCAATAAATATACAGTCGTCTAAGTGGGACTCCCTTTGTAAGAGAGACCATATCTATCTCATATTACTTACATGGGACCCGCTAAATTAAATACTGACCAATTACATGTTTTATGGTAGATGCCACCATATACCCTTATGTCTGGGTGCCGATCCATCAACCTGTACATAGATGGACTCCACTGTAAGCAACCCACTTACAAGCTCAACCTTCATCTCCACACATATGAGATCCAGCCACCTACATTTCTACAGATACCATTGTTCATATATTTTACCAATGAATCTCGTAGGTAAATAAGTTAATTCTATCTAATAGGTATCACGTGGGCTCATTGTCATTTAAAGAATTTCCACTATCATACACTATTTACACGATCCCATAACAATTATATTAGTTAGTAGGCCTACCTTAAGATTTGATTTGATTGTCAATCAAAAGGAATTTCTTAATTTAATTAGGAGTCACTTCACAAGTAAATTCCTTATCATTTATTATTAACATTTAACTGATTATAGTCAAGATCAAGAAAGCTCCAAACCTACATAAACATTTAACTAAATATAAAAATAGTTTGAGTAGGAAGAATCAAAAATTAATTTATATAAATCTGCTCATATATTATTGAAGGTCTATGTATAAATTTATTTTTATTAGTTATATTATAAAATAAAATTGTATTCTAATGATCACACAATTAATTATTCACTCACTCAATTTATATATTTTTATTAATTAAAATCTAATTTAAATATTAATTTTAACATAGAGCAGGGCTCTCCTAGGCTACGACGCCGATTGACCCTAGTTCGCCATTTTTGCGGTACTAATTTAGACCTCCTAGCCTGAGATAAATTGTATTGATAATGACCCCTTAACCAATTTTTCCATTCATTCATTCCAGAATTCGGAAGTTTTTTATGCCTTGATTTGGAATCTAATATTATTTATGTTCCAAAAAAATTCCTGATTCTATCCTTAAGAATAAGATATGCTTCGCGATATTGAAGTAGATATCTCAAATGAAACTTCTTATTAATAGCTTGGATTTGTGATAATTTGTAAAATACAGATGCTTGTGAAAAGGAATATAGGTCACCCGAAATCTTTGATTTATTATTACTAATATTAGAAAGAGACTTTTTTATAGTCGAAACAAAATGCTTAGCTTATCTTAAGCTAAGCTGGAATAGTGTTTGTCCCACAAATAAAAATTGATTATATCTGTTTTTTAAATAATGGAATTAGAAAATCCAGTTCTGATTGAATTTATCTTGATTTTAGAGATGATCATCATGAAAAAAACAACGATAATCGACTTTAATTTGTCGGACCAGTATTATTTCAATTTACGATAAACTAAATTTCAACTTATAGAAAAGCTGGTCTCTTTAACAGATTATTCAATTTAAATTAGATATACTCATGCAATTTATTACCACGAGTTTAATCTTTTTATGCTTTATGCTTTATGCTTTATGCTTTATGCTTTAGATGGAGAGGATGTGCGGGCTATAAAATCCAAAATAATTCAGTCTTTGCTTGATGCAAATTCCCACTTCTCTCCAGTCTCGTAAGTCTCCCTCTCTCTGGTTGGGCCCATGAAAACCCTAGGTTTCGTTTCTCATGAAAGGAAAATTAACCTAGTATTCAATTCCGAAGCTTTTCCATCCTAGAAATCCTGATTTCTTATTTGGCATCCATGTTTCTTATTGAAATTTCTGTTCTCTCTCTCTCGCTCTCTCTCTTTTTTTTTTATGATCTAGAAATCTGTTTCAGCACATGCTTTTGTTAAGAATCTCATTTGTATTGGATGAAAAACTCATCTTCCTCACATTCTCATTGGTGGATTCCACTTCTGTTATTATCAATGAAAACTAAGGGTCTGTAACTAAGGGTCTGTTTTTGGATGAGGAGAAAAGGGGGGATGGGCAGTTCTCTCCACATCCAAACAAGCCCTAAGTTTTCTTTTCCTTCTCTGATATATATATATATATATATATATTTATATTGATTTACATTCAACACAGTGTTCATTCATTTGCCTTTCTGTTTGATTGTAAAAGTAAAATCATGACTTTATCAGAAAGAGGAAAAAAGAAAAGTAAAAAAGAAAAAAGATTATAAGGAGAAATGATACTGAATGCATCTAATATAACTTTTCATGAGTTTGACCAACCTTTGCTTGATTCAAGCATTTCACATTAGATGCATAGGCAGTTTCCCAAGTTTCACTCTAATTAAAGTGATATACACCGTTTGATTTAGATGGGTAAAAGACATAGTTAATCCTGTAAACATGATCAATTTAATGGTATCTCTATAGTAGTTAAAGTGAAATTGGGGCAGTTTTTATGTTAGATCAATAGAAGGTGAGCTCTCTTGAAAAATCATATGTTAGCTGTTGTTTGGAGGATGGATTCTTACTCTTAAACAACATATATAGAAACTGACAAATAACAGCTTTGAACATAGGGCCTGAGTACCTATTTTGTATTGTATTCTTAGGAATTCATAGTAAAGCAGGTTCTAGCAAAGGAATAGTGGACTCCGAGGAGGTTAGGAGTAGGAGTAAAAAAAAATAAGGTTGATATGTAGATAGGAATCATGAGGTACTTACTTTTGGTTTGATTTACTAGGTGATGGCTGGGTAATCATTTTCAAACAAAGTAGAGACAATACACTGATCATTTGTGAATCTTCACCTCTGCTTCTTCAATTTTAACCTATTTAATAGGAAGGCATTTATTAGGTTTCCTAGAAATTCAGTATTGAGCAAACATAGGGGACGTAGAAGTCTAGTCTCTATTCATTTGTTGTCGAGAAAGCCAGAGTACAAGGCATGGATTTTAATTATAATGTGTGCTACATGAAAATTGGACATGGGGAATGATGTCCAATGTTCTATATGAGCCTATAAGGTTTGCTGGTTCTGTCATGTATATGCCAGTAGGAAAGTCTTGTTGAACAAATGATCATAAGTTTCTAGTCTGTCAGCGACTAATGGATAGAAGGTGGATAGTAATTACTTGGAATTTGAACTAAAATCTAACAGGGGAACCACCTTAAAGAATGGGCTTTATATCTGGACTGGTTTGACACACACTGTTTTTGTTGCAGATTGGAAAGCTTGCCAGAACAATAGATCTTAGCATGTCATTAGTTCACCACTATTTGTTGAAACCACTGTGTTGCCTTTTTTTTTTTTTTATAATTTCTTCCTGAACCGAACCATCTGGAATTGAGCCACCCTTACTTCAAAATAGTGGAACTCTTAAAGCTGACCCACATCGATGGGATAAGCCTTAGACAATGACAAGTATAATAATGATCTTGGAATGGTCCTTGGTGAAAGGGTCTCCTCGCTTGGACAATCTTAGCTGTTTAGTTAGAGACCTAGAAGTGGATGGATCGGGAAAGAGAACTGGCAAAGGTCATCACTGAACCAGAAGAGTCACTGATTAGATGATTGACCAATCTGTGGGGTTTCTGAGCACTGAACTCTGAAGTGGCCCATCCACAATAGGACCCACTAAATAAACTGTCTGAATCACTAGATCATCGTGAATTGTGATGCACTCTGCTTTGTTGTAATGCATAGGATATAGGATCCATTCACTGCGCATAGAAAAACTCAATTTATACAGAAAAACCTTTACTTGATTCGTTGTTCTTTGGGAATTGTTTCGAAAGACTGGTTTATGTTGGCACTTGAAAGAGCCTAGTCTATATTGACACTTAGAAGGCATAACAATTGCACTGTGGTGATCAGATACATCTTTGTATTCTGAAGATGTCTGGAGAAGAGGAAGAGAATGCTGCAGAGCTAAAGCTCGGAGAAGGTGAGGACCATTCTTATGCATATGTTCACTATCATTTCATTATTTTTCATGATGTAATTATCTTCTTATATTGTTGTTTTCATTGTTTACTACTTAACTTTCTTATAGTTGCTGCAGCCTGCAAATATAAATTTACTTTTGCTATATTGAGATACTTAATTTTGCCATGGCATAGTATTGAAAAGAAGAGGAAAAAAAACCTATGTTTGAATTTGACCATATTTTTTTGAGGCTGCAAATCTCATAACAGAGAGCTAACTGCGACTCCAAAAAGTTGAATGCCATCCAGTTTTCTTGAGTATTAGTTAATTACCTCACTTTCTATGGTGCAAATGGAGTATTTAGCCACTAGATATTCACCTTCATTGCTTTGAGGTGGAGGATTGTTTCACTCGTTTCCATCATCTTTAGGAAATGACTGACCTTCAGGGCTGTTTGTTCCATGTAACTGAATTCTGAGGAATTCGAAGACTTGTATTTCTAGAAGTGGTTAACATAAAAAAAAACAACAATGAATATAAAAAAAATGACCTTCAGATAATCTTCCCTTTAATAGAAAACGAATCAAGGGAGAGATGAGAAATGAATACCTAGCCATCACCCAAGTAATTCAAATCCTAGGAAAGTCAATGTCCCATATATATCTCCACCTTATATCGTTCATCCCTCACCTCTTTAATATTGAAGCCCATTTGACCACGAATTCCTGTGAATGCAATTCCATCCCAGTAAACTGGCCCGTATTATGTTTCTTTCATATTGTGCATTCCATCTTGTTCTCTGCAGTTCATCAAATAATATTTGTTGATTCTCCAAGAGAAGGTGATACTAGGAAACTTTGCATCCTACTCATGCCACAGAAGCAGGAGATGAGATAATTGTTGGTCTTCATCTACTAGCTGCCCTTTTTTTCTAAAGAGAAAAAAATCTACTAGACAACTTATTGGATCTTCTTTCAATTTGCATCAAAAGTCTAGGTTCCATATTACAATATGTGGTAAATATTAACTCGCTAATCTATTGTGAGTAAGGTATATGGTACAAGGAGCTTCCCTCATCAAGTATCTTGACAAAATATTTTACATCTCTCACCCTTAAACTGTAACCATCTTCAGGTTACCTTCATAAAACTCTTTTAAAACTATGTGGCTGTTGTATGCCTTATTTTTTCTATACTGTATGCCTCTGATAGAGGGAATTGGTTTTGATCACATTTGTCTTTCTTGTTGCTTAATGATTGCTTTAGAGTATTTTTTTGAACATGTATGGTCTGTTTTCAGAGTTTCTGAAGGCCAAGTGTTTGATGAATTGTGAAGTTGCACTAATTCTTGATCGGAAATATGAGCAGCTTCAACAGATGTCTGATGATCCTATGAATCAAATTTCACAGTGAGTATAATTTAGTAAAAGTGCTTGTGGTTTGTTCTGTTATTTACTAGTCTCTTCAATATCTCCTGTACCTGTAGTAAATTTATTCAGGAAGAAGGTCTTATCAGTTGTATTATTTGTTACTATCTCAATGAGTATGTGCAGTTATCCTATGAATCAAAGTCCACAGAGAGTATTAATATCAGATTTTCCAGATATTTTTCTTTTTATTAAAGTTGTTCGGAAAAAGTGCTTGTGGTTTATACCTTTCAAAAAAAAAAAAAAAGTTTTTGCGGTTTATTCTGTAATTTACTAGTTTCTTCAATATTTCCTGTATTTTTTGCACTAAATTTATTCAGGAAGAAGTTCTTGAAAGCTTGTTGTATAATTTGTTAATATTCTCTCTGAGTTTTTTTTTAGTATTCAGTTGCTTTATTTTCAATGTCCAGAACAAAGAATTTAATTGAATGTCTTTCTTTCCCTTGCAGAGTTTTTGAGAAGTCATTGCAATATGTAAAGCGCTTCAGCCGTTATAAGAATCCAGATGCCGTGAGGCAAGTTAGAGAGTATCCTTTTAATTACATGATGATTTATACTCTTCGTTTCCAAGGCAGACACATTAAAGTGACATTTCTTTTTGGAGATCGTTGGAAGGGATTGTCTTCTCGAAACTTATGAAATTTCCTCCAATTAGATCGATGCAGTTTTTTTACAGTTCAACAAACTGGATTGGTATAGTTGTCAAGGTGAAGGCTAATCAGTTTATTGGCTGGGGAGGTTGGTGTTTAAAACAATAAAAGATAGCTTTTAGAATTTGGGACATTCATAATTTATTTTTTGTGGCATTTGGTCTTCTTATTTTTTATTTTTAATATTTCTGGAATTGGAAGTCTACTGATCTTTCAGAACATCACGCATTGACAGGAAATGCTTGGTTGTGACTATGGTTTACTTTTTAATCTGCTGATAACACTTTGTTAGCAATCTTAAGCGTCAAAGGAGGATTATTTCAAAAGTTTCTTGCGAGACTTCCGCTTAAAGTTGATATGTTGGAGGGTTATTTTGCATTTTTGTTCATTTGTATTCAATATCAGCAGTGTGATTCTTAACTGATTTCATTCAGAATTCTTAGTAGAAACAAGTTGGCTGAATTTGAGGTAACATATGAATTGAATCTTTCATCAAACCGAATCTTGGAATCTCTGTCATGCAAGAACTTTTTTTTAAGCACTGGTTTCTTGGCCTTTGCAGCTTTGTGTTCTTGGCAACCTTTGCCCAGAAACTGTGGAGGAAGCTCTGGCTATGGTCCCATCTCTTAAGGTAAATCTGGATTCATACATACTTTTTTTCTCTTAAATTGCCAACAAGAATCTTTTATCAGAGAAAAAAAAAAACTACTAAAAGAAAACATTTTATCATAAAAAAGAGATGAAAGGTTTAGAGTTTAACAAGACGCAAGGATTATCAATGAGGGATCATCTCTGTTGGTGATAGAACCACAAAATTTTTAGCCATTCTCTTTCATGCATCTAGTGTTCTTTTACCTTAATGCATCCTTATAATTCCTTCCTTGAACCTGTTTAGTGCTCAAAATCCAGCTTTATCCATTCCACTATGATTGAGATGGTCTTGACGCTCCTTTTTTACCTTCCTTTTTAGGAAACTTCATAGTTACATCTTTAGATATCACAATGGGCTAGAGAATCTACATTCCAGTGTTGAAGGGACCATCCATCGATTTGACCCAGAAGTATTTGAAAATGAAATTTAGACTTCTATCTCATAAGGATGACACCATCACACTATCTGTTTTTTTATCGGTTCATCACACTACAATATTTGTGATGCTTTAATATGAACTGTACAATGACCTGTTCATAGTCATAAAAAGATCAAATACCAACTTGATGTAGCTGCAGGTGATGGCAAAAAAAGAGGGGAAGATGGAGGGAAGGAATTGTGGTGCATAACGTTAGCTTTGAAGCCGTAGAGATCTAAACCAATTACCAAGTATTAGCAAATACTAAAATCTGGTCCCCTTGCTAGGCTTCTTAAAACACAGAGAAAAAAGAAATACCTTTATGCAAGTCTTGTGCAAGCCTGTCAATGGGGCAGGCCTGTTGAACAACCCTATTTGGGCTATTTGGGTGTGGCCAGCGGCCAGTGGCCTGTTTTGGGGATGCAGTAAGGCCACACGAGCCCATCGCATGTGTGGAAGCAGTTTGGGACCCATTCAGGGTCTGTATTTAGGCGCACACTTCACCTGATTCATTCATCAGGCTATGCAAGCAGTCCACAATCTGTCCATTTAAAGGACTGAATTGGGATTTGGCGGCCCCAGTTGGATTCAGTCCCTCTAAACATGGGTATGGGTCCTACACATGCGATCTTAAGCCTCCAAATACTTAAGAGTGTAGGCCATCAAGCAATCTTCTTGCATTAAATCGGACTGGTCTGCATCACTTTCCTGTTCTATTTTTGTTTTTCTTGATGATGATAATATGACAAGCCAGCATAGTTGGAAGCCGCGGCGCGCAGACGCACGTGCCCACATCTGTTTTTAAGAAAAAGGGAGTAGCAGTTTGTATTTTAAGAACTTTCCTGTTCTATTTTTGTTTTTCTTGATGATGATAATATGACAAGCCAGCATAGTTGGAAGCCGCGGCGCGCAGACGCACGTGCCCACATCTTGTTTTTAAGAAAAAGGGAGTAGCAGTTTGTATTTTAAGAACTTGAAATCCTTTTTATTATTCTGATTAACTTAATTTAACCCTAGCTAATTCATTTAAAGGTTTAAAACAGCCAAACTGTTGACTATTTCTATTATTTTATAAATTTTTTTTTTTTTTTTGTAATTGAATTGTCTTTATTAATAAAGGGATGCTTTTGAGGCTTATGCTGTATATTTTAGGCAATTGGATTCTTCACCTCACGCCTCAACATTTGAAAATAGTGGCTGCGACTTGTGTCATAGATAAACCTCAAAAACCTTAGTGAGCCGCCACTGTAGCAATCAAGGAGTTTCACATCAAACCATTGGTTACATCAACATTACACCCAAAACTAATGGTATTCACCGTTGTTAAAATCATACTATTCGGGATATGAGTCCTACAATTCATATCAAATCCTTGGCAAAAAAAAAAAAAAGATTGTTATCCATACAAGAATCCTATTTACAAGTAAATCTTAGGATTTAGGTGTTAAGCTTACGATTTTATACTTGTATCGAGTCTTATAATTCAGGAAATTTATCTAGATGGGAATAGCTTCAGTGGAATGGCTTATTTTACTTATTTTTCACTCTTTTCTTTTTTTCGTTCTTTGGTCTCTCTATATTGAAGGAATTATCTAGTGATGAAGGGGGTCTCTAGTAAAGATAAATGTGTGGGATTTTGATATGTTTTAAGGTATTTAAGGAATAGGTGTTTAGGTTGAGCGCTCGACTGTATATATGGGATTCACTCTACAGTTTTTTTTTACAAGTTTTTTAATTTTTTCATGAGTTATTTCTTACATGGCACATCCTAACCATTGAACATTAATGATTTCAAAATTTCTTTTAAAGGAATGGGAAAAATACAACTCGT
This sequence comes from Litsea cubeba, assembly GCA_012931725.1. NCBI lineage: Eukaryota > Viridiplantae > Streptophyta > Magnoliopsida > Laurales > Lauraceae > Litsea > Litsea cubeba. Next base: position 29,376,293 of record CM022949.1, read on the forward strand.
TTATTTTTCCTAGTAGCATTGACGTTTTATAGTTATTCAATAATTCACACATATATCATTTATCATGTATTTAATACTGCCAATAAAGTTCTTCATATGATTGTATCAGTCTTATTACAATATTGATGCTGCAATGGATGGATTAGTAACACATTTTTTTCTTATTTTTGATTTTTGTGCTTTTATTTTTTTTGAAAAAAATGAAAATCACATAATTCAGAATGGGATTTGATTTGACCCCTCAAAACAATTTAAGATATGGTTTCGAGTTTTTGAATAATGTTTATTGCAAAATGAACTAGACAATTACATTGATTTGGCTTCTATTGTAACACTGAGCGGGGAGGGCCCGACTTTGATAGCTCGTGGTAATGGGCACCTAATGTGGGGGAAGTTATTGCGGATTGGATAAAGACGATGTTGGTCTTTTCAGGGTCCATTTGTATTCATAATTCACTGCTGTTGGGAATTTAGGCAGATGCCAAGGCAAACGCACTTGGTAAACAAACAAGTAGTTAGCAAAACTTAATCTTTCTTGATTTAGTAGAACTAACCCTCTAGGGATAGAATAAGGATTTTATGATAATGTTGGTTAAACATAGTCTATACAGAAGCATTTAACTAATGCATTTTCCATCACAGAATGTTCTTGATGCCTTTTTTTTTTGTTGTTGGTTCAGGGAGCCCATAGAAAAATTAGAGATCTGGCATGAACTTATATATATATATATATATATATATATAGATATAATATTTTATTTTATTGTTTTCATCAATTTTATGAGTTCTCTTTTATAATATATATGTTTGTTTCATTTGTTTTGCAGTCAAAAGGAAGAAATCATGATGATGATGCAATCGAGAAAATGCTCCATGACCTCTCTCTGATAAAGAAATTCGAATAGAAGGGTGCAGATGGCAATAGTTTCCTAGTTTGTTGTTAACGAGTCTCTAGTGCATGTATCAAGTGATGCTTGCACAGAACTTCTGTACCCCAAATCTCGTTTTAATCCATCAATGCTCTCTCCTGATACATGCACTAGAACTACTGTACCCCAAATCTCGTTTTAATCAATCAATGCTCTCTCTCTCTCTCTCTCTCTCCATATTTGTTGGTTTTCTTGAACCAACTTCTTTAACTTTCTCATAGCATCATCATTGCTTGGGCCATCATTTAAAGAATAAAAAAGATCTCCAGACATTTCTCTAACATGTAATCATCCATGCCACTGTTGTGATTAGTAAGATAAGAGCACCACAAATTTTGGGCTATTTATAGTGTATGTTGTGGAATGTGGCCTAGCAGACTATTGTTTTACCATTTATTTTGAGAAATGATTCTATAATACTGTAATTGTACTTCCTAGCTAACTGCCTGGCTCCTGTGGAGCTCGAGATCCAGCCTGCTCAAAGTCCTACAATACAAATTGGCCCCAATATGAATGCAGTCTGTTGTCCCTAGATTGTTCTAAACTTGATAGATTCAACAGTGTGTACCAGTTGCAGTGAAATTTGGGGAACTGCCTCTTCATAGGCAGCATGTCATATGAACGGGTTTAGTTTGTGCTAAGAGGGCGTGCATAGATTGTAATAGTGGTTTGAGTGTTCAAGAGTAGGTAATTCTTCATTTAAGGTTTCCTTTTATCACCCTAATGACCCTAAATTTGTACAAACTTGTGGACTCCAATCTCAACTTCACAAAATTCTGGTCTTTTCTAGAGGTGCAGAATTGATAGGAGTTGATTATAACTATTGTGTTCGCTCGGTAGGCTTAGGATCACGGTTTGCACCCGAAGGTTGTAGGTTTGAAATTACACTATCACACTGGGGCTACAGGGGAGTTTACCCAGCTTTCCTCTGAACCCGAAAGGATTAGTCCAATAGCAAAAAAAAAAAAAATAATAATAATAAATAAAAATCCGTTCTCAAGGCCCTGCCTTTTGTTCTGGATTTGTTACTTCGTTCCCTCAAGACGGCCAATTCTTTTGCAAGTTTCTTTCCATTTTTTTCATCCCGGAATCTTAGGGCCCGTATTTATGGAAATGAGTCCCAGCCACATGGGTTGGTTTCAGATATCCCCCACTTGTGCCCAAGGTTATAAAGCCCATTCAATTGGAATGTGGCATCATTCCAAGAACAAATGAAGAAAAATTTGTTTCACATGCACTCTGCACTCTCTACTTTCTTTTTCACAGAATACCTGCCAAATAAGTTTCTCTTCATTTTTTATTGCATCGAAACAATCCCAAAATGATGTCAATCAGAACCTACATGAACTTTTGCTTGCTTTTACTTAGGTAATAACAATAATTACAAGGATAGAAACAAGCACTACGGGCATGCCTGCGCACAACAGCTATTGTGACATTCTATTTTCACAATGAGCATTTTCTATGGGGTTTTTTAGTTTCTATTATTTGGTCCAAAAAATATATTTTTCTCCCCATTTAAAATGAGTCTCCACCTCAAGTATAAGTGCAAAAATGGTTTTCTAACTCTTGATTCCAGACCTACTTTCCACAGATATTGCAGAAAAGACTCTTATTGGTAAAAATTGCAGAAAATGCTTTCACCTCAGAAAACGAAAAACTGCAGAAAATGTCAAAATTGAAAGATGAAAAACCATTGTCCATCAAAAACCGTTTTCCTTTTTTCCCTAGCAAATGCGCAATAGTTGACACCCACAAAAGAGATAAGAAAAGCTCAAACCAGAGAAATTTCAACTCAAAATTAATAAGAATCAGATCCAAACAAGCACAGGCATTGGGAATTCATAAACTTTATCCACATGATGCATAGATAAACGAAATAGATATCTATGGATCAGTTTTGCATGTAATACACTCCCAGATTCCATGGAAAACCCAGCTCCGAAAAGGGAGAGCCATCAATACAGTTCAATACCCAAATTCTTTTGCCCTGCTTGCATCCCACCTTCACAGCTTTCAATCAGCACAACACCAGAAAAAAAAGGCTTCCTCAATCTTGAAGAGAAAAGCAGGAGGCTGCCCGCACTGCCGGCCAACATAAAACAAATAAAATATCCTATTGGTCATTTGCACATCAACAAAGTTAGCAATCTGATAGTGCGCTCTTACGAAAACATGGCCCCAATCCTTCTTGAGAAGTCATCTCCATCTTCATCGTCATCCAAGTATTCCTCTTCTGGTTCTTGATTTTCATCTTCAGGTTTAAAGTCTCCGCCCTCAACCGTCTCGTAGTCAGACTCCCCATCTCTTTGAACGTATGCTTCAAGCTCTTGATCTCCCATTGTATCAACCACCATACCATCATCAGTCTCAAGGGCATCTCCCTTCTCAGCGGAAGTTGGGTCGTCATGCACTAATTCATTATGATCAGTTGTAACTGGACCATCTTCATCATTGTTGTCATTTTCTTCCACTGTATCAACAACATCAGCATTAAACCCAGCTACTTTCTTGGAATCAAACCCTGGAATGGTTGGTGTATCCATAGCTGCTATTCTGGAGCTACCAATTTGGTGCACTAGTTCTCTGCGGCCACTGTCCTCTCCGTCGCTAGAAATTGAGCCATTCCCAGATGCCCCTTCTCTCTTTCTCTTTAGAATCTCACTTAAAGGTTTTGGACCCTCAAAAGAAAGAGAACCTTCAAGTTGACCCACAACTTTCCCTGATTTCATGGTCTTGGGCTCCCCAAGAGGCTGACTCTTAGATGCAGTGCCACTGTTGTTCTTGGTTGATCGTTCTTCACTGCTGTCAGAAACTTTCGCTCCTTTTAGCTCTGCAAGGCGTCTTGGGCCAGCAAAACTCACAGTGCCAATCTCATCTCTCTTGATTGGCTGTCCCCTAAAGTTTCTTACCTCTGTAGTAAAGTTCTCTTGAGTCCGCCTGATTCTGTCATGGTGCCTTCCCTGATGGTATGACAGAGGCCTGCTTGGTGATGATCTGCCCCAGTTCTTTCCTCTGTCAATTTCTCTATCAGAACGCAAATCATTCACTTTGTCTGGTGAAGATCTTCCCGGAAGCATTATTCTGCCTTGCAACCGATTGCTTATGGAGCTTTCAGGTGGAAAGTGCCGTTGGTCTCTCTGAGGACGACCACGGTATCTCTGTTCCTCACCATACCGATTGTCCCTGAGGCTGATTTCGCTGCGACGATCAGGACTAGTAGCAGATCTTGGCCCATTAATCTTTCTTTGTTTTAATAGTCGATGACGCAGGTCCAACCTGTCAATTTGATCAGGGCTTTCCTCCCTGAGTCTCCTCCTTTCCATCATGGATGGTCGTTCCAAAATTCTCTCAGAGGTAGCTTTATGGTGTTCCCAACCATACTGATCAAGTGTCCGCCCGTACTGCTCATAGTCACGGAAATCACTGTATGGCTCTCTATCAAACTTTGCAAGACACTCACGTTCAGAGGCATGATCATACTCGAATTCATTCAATGTGTTCAAATGTCTTCCACCATTACCTGTGGCTCTTCCATACTCATCCTCATGGAGGAAGTAATCAGGATTTTCATGCTCATCATCTACAAGAACATCAAAACCAGGAGAAGACTCCCGCAAAAATTCACCAGCCTCCCTGCCATTCTGTAAATGTTCCTCTGGCAGTTGCATCTGGTGTCCACGAGGTCTACTTGCTGCATTACCAACTGTTTGCGTCACATTGCTTTGCTTAGATCTAGGAAGCTCGTCATACAATGGGGTAGATGGCATAGTTTTCTTGGCTGCTATTTCATTATTGGGAGCAATTTCAGCTTTAACAACATGGTTTGCTGTAGGTGGCACTTCAACTGACTTCATGACAGTGATTTGAGGAATCTTCTGCTGGGAGGAACACTTCTCAAGAACTCCTGTGGCCTTCTTAAAAGTACGAGGAAATTCAGTGACAGATGCAGTGACATTTGATGTCTGCTGGGGTGCTGGGTTGACGATGGGCTGTGATCCATGCATGAAAGGGCACCTATCACCCTTCAAACAAAGCCCCTTCCGGAAGTAAAAGCAAGGGACACTTTGTTTATTGGCATTATACCCGGTAGTAGGTTGTGCTGCAGGCATTTGCATCGAGGCAGCAGTTTGTGAGGGAACTAGAGATCCTGCACCAGCTCCTGTAGTTCCTAACAAGCCCTCCAGTGGCTGAAAATAGAATATTGGCATAAGATTCCAAAACAGTCGGCATAAAAAGTGATCCAGAATATTTTTTTAGAAATAAAAAGATGACACTACATAACACCATGCTATTAGATCGTAGACTCTGGATTTTCATACCACATGGAAGGAGCAGAATAACAAGAAATTCTTTAGACATATAATGAGAATGTATTTAAATATGTATATAAATACAAGCAGCCAAATCTTGTCATGAATGGCATACAAGCAGGAGTATAATAATTGCATGCATAGACTTCAAGCACCGCTCGTGGAAGATGATCAACAAAAATATATGTAAAAATGAACAAAGAATGTAAATGCCTCAAGTTTGAGTCGGGCCATGGTGGACCCAGACCCAATACCTTCTAGATACATGGACCTGGACCTGAATTCAAATCTAAATCTACTGTAATAATATATATTTTACATTATTATATATATATATTTTTGAATGGTATTAACATTATTATATATAATATTAATTATACATAATAATATTTTATATAATCTATTAATATATTCATCACTTGGACATACAGACTGGACCTGGACTTGATGAATCAGGTCTGAAAAGAGGGACCATACCAGGATTTGTCAGGTTGGGTCCTTTGGATAACCTTGGGGTTGGAGGGGTTAGTGTGGTGTGGTGTTCGTTATAACATCCCTAATAATATATGTATGAATGCATGCATGTAGTGAGTAAATGAACCATCCAAACTGACATTTGATGAAAAACCAACTGGTTCAGGAGAGACTCACCGGATGCCGGAACGCACATTTCAGGTTCAAGCAGTTACCATTCAACCAATACCAGCAATCCCTGGGGTTCATTCTAGCACCCTCACTATGACGATACTCACAGTCATTTCCCTGAAAATAAATAATCATCTTAGAAGCCTTTAGTGCCAGAATTTATAAGCAGAAAAAAACCTCTCTACTTGGCATGCACCTCATAAGAAAATACAACAAGCATGCGGAGCTGATGCAATACATTAAGGAAATTCAGAAGCCATCATAAAAAATAAAAAAAATCCACTGCATCTATAAGAGGAGAGCATAGGAAGCCTGTGTTACACACCAGTACTTGACACCAAATCCTACGAATATAGGTTCTTGGGCCTTTTGGCAATTTCTGTTTCTTGATAGATGCGGACTAAACGAGTTGCATTACCATGAGGAAGCAAGATGCGGACAAGATACAACATTTTCCTAAGAAAACCACTTTTTAAAATGGTTTAGGATGTGACACAAGACCTAACAATTGATACAGAGAAAATCTGAAACTTGTTCCAAGACTAGAAGGCAAAAAGAAGAAATAGGGTGGCGACAAATGGATATAAAAAGTCAAACATAATGTTCAAGATCGAATTTATGAACTACACAAGTAGAAAGCAAGGATACAATCTAGCATCCATTGAGACATCGAAAGTGAACCTTTACTCACTAGAAGTAGAGACTTGATGCTTGAATGGTCTAACCATCAAGCGTAAAAACAGAATGAATATCAGGTGGCAGATTTCTATCTCACTCAAGCCCATAACTTAAGCAACATATATGTCAAAGCATGCAGTAAGGTAAAAACAACCTCCTCTCTTATACAGTGATGCTCTATTTAAAATTATTAACCTTGGTGTAGTTCATAGAGACAAGTGATGGGACATTGTAGCTACAGAAAGTTTTACCAATAAAGGATAAAGCTCAACACAATATAAAGACCATGAAAGTCATCACTTGATATGGAAAAATCAGAACTCGTATTTGTGCTTCAAAACTTCAGCAAGCCCAATGCTTATGAAGATGTCAGAATTGGAAACACTATGACTTCAGTTGCTGAAGCAAGCATATAAGAAGGATTACATATGCAAGATATGACACTCTGAAATGCTTGTACATAATAAATGATGGATTCCAGGTGGCCATGGATCAAATGCACAGACAGTACATTCTATAAATCCAATGAGAGTCTATTACAGAAGACCAATTTCACAATTCATGCTATTTTATACAAGGACAAAGACAAAGGCAGCATTTGAAACTTGATTTATTCTTATAAATTTCTTACATCCATCTGCAGATGTGATTCTAGAAGTATGATGAGGTTGAAGGAATAAACAATCATTTTCTAACTAAGGGTGACATTTACTTCTACAATTTTCAGTCACATGGACTAATTAATGAAAATATAATATTCTGAGAGAAAGGTTATTTAGATTGCAGTTTCACTTGTGTATGTTATTGAAAATGACAGCTGTATTCTTGTTATCTAATTGACGTATTGATGTCTACGGGAAATCCTATTATTCATTGTTAATATGGTACTCATGAATGACAATACAAGATAACCCACTTTGCTTCACCAGCTTGCACAAGAGCATCAAATAGAATCCAACTTAGGTGCATGCCCCCTGCTTTGGGTAGCCACTTGAACATGTTAAATGAAATCTACTATCAGCCTTCTTTTGTTGGTATGGGGCACCAAAATGAGCCGCACAGGCAGATTTCATATGAAAATGAAACAATAGATGCAAGTTTTCTAATTGAAAAAATAAAAACATACAGTCAAACAAGAAATGCAACCCCATAGACTTTTATATGGGTTTATGTGATATCTGCTTCGCTCATATGTAGGTCGATACTAAGTAGCAAAACTAACAATTAATCTTCTGGTCACTACATGATATTGCAGAAATTAGCAAGTTCACTAAACATCCACAATGGGTACCTGGCACCAGTAAGGTACCGGATATCTTTAAAACCATCCACTCACATGTCAGTTGGAATGTGTGAGATAGGCCCCAAGTCATGACCTTTCTTCTTGAATCGTAACAATTTGGTTATGAAAAATACGAGGGCGATGAAAAAATCACATCCCCAAAGCAAACAAGGCCAAGAAGACTAACCCTAGCAATTTACAACGGAATACATTGGCAGAAACAAAAACCTAACTTGATAGCATACCATTGGTTGATTCAGATAAAAGGGATGGTTCCACCCCAAAATGACATGCAGACAACATAAATGTCCTAAGCTTCTAATTCAATGCTAATTTACAAAGCTCGGCCGTTAAACCTAACGAACAAAACAGCTTATTCAATTCCACATCAAATATATCAAAAACCCAACAAATCACTCAATCCAATTCCTTCAATTACAAGTTCTACAACCTCGATCTAATTAATCCGTCAGGTTTCTACAAAACCAACCCCTCCAAAACCCAATCTTCAAAATTTTAAATTTTTAGGGCAAAACCACAAATTCAATCAAAACCCAAACCCTTAAATCCTAACAAACCTGAATAAAAGGGAATAATGGCAAAAGTTACCTTCTTGCAGGTCAAAGGCGAAGCCAGGAAATAAACGCAATCCGTGTTCCTCTTTATAGCCTCCTCTTCGGCGCTCACCACAGCAACCGGATTCGGATCTCGATGACCGGATTCCATGATCCGGATCTCTGCAGTGCAGGAACAAGATTCGTCGATTTCAGATCGGAAATCGCAACAGTTGCAGAGATTTACTTGGATTTGAAGAGAGAGAAAGAGAGGGATTTTGAGATTTGGGGATTTTGTGAAGATGGTTTTGGTAATGAGAGGAAGAATATTAAGATGAAGATGAAGAGGTTGGCTTTTTATTTTATTTCAATCGTTTGTTTCTGGGTCTGGGTGTGTGTACTATGTAGGCCTCATAGAACTTATTTTCTGCCGCATATATATATGACCTGACCTGCTTCTCCAAAGCCTTTTGCCCTTTTTATCAATGAAAAGTAAATTAGAGTTTCCGTACAACCTTCTTTCCGTTTTTTCTTTTATAACCCTAATATATGTATTATTTATTTAGCTTTTGCTACTCGAGGTTCCCGACTTTGGGGCCGGACTAATCCCTCCGGATCTAGAGGAAAGTCGGGTGAACTCCCATATAACCCCAATGTAGTAGTACAATTTTGAACCTCTCAACAGGTATGTTCCCTAATATGTATAGGTTATGTTCCCTTAACAGGTATCACTTATAGGATAATATTATGCTAGGGTGGTGTACCTCTTACCTTCGGCGTGTTTGGATAGGCAAAAAAATAGAGTAGAGTGAAGTTAAATGGCTCTAACCATCTAAAATTTTAACTCTATCCCGTTTGGATGAGTCTGGCTCGATATATGAAGTAATGTTGTGAGCCACATGTACTCCCTTTCACTTTAACCCTAAATACTTTCATTTTTCTTATGTAAAATTATATTCTAATCCAAACCTTAACTTCAAAATAAACATCCAAATGAAATGAAGTGAAGCAACTTCAACATACTTTTCTTCACTCTACTCCACGTGTGAAATCTACTTCATTTTACTCCACTCCTCATTTATCCAAACAGCCCCAGGACTTGCATAAGAGGTAATGTTTTTACCGCCACTTGGGATACCCCGTGTAGAATCTAATTCTAAATTGACACTAGTCTAGATAATAATCATCATTGAATCATGAAATTGAATAGATCAATGATTATTATTCATATTAGTACCAGATTAGGAAAGTTTTTTGTTCATTAGAAGTTCATGAGTTTGAAGGGGTTGGTTGGATTTGTCATGGGTGGTCCATGCAATGGTAAAATAGATTACCTCTCATGTGAGTTCGTGAGAAGTGCCCCTTAGCAAAACATATACCGATCTCTTGTAGCTTGCAAAGAGGTTAGAACATGCATGCGAGGATGGCATGGAAAAATCTCATTGTGGGCATGATTTTGGATAAAAATAATCTCATCAGTTCATCACAACCATTGAATCAGGGGCTTAAAGTTTAATGATCAATGGCGGGTATTATTAATATTAGTATCAAATTAGGGTAAGTTTTGATTCATATGTAGGGGTGCTCATAGGACAGTACCAGCTCGCTTTGGGCTGGGCTTAGATTAACTGATAGAAGGCCTTGAGCCCGCTTTAGCCTGGCCTAAATAAAGGGGTCCTTGTAACTTAGCGATAGTGTCTTCAAACATTTGCTAAAAAGCCTGTACTAATGATAAAATGTCTAGTTCAGCCCAGCCCGATTATCTAAGTGGGCGGGCTTGGGCTGACACCTAATGATAGGGTTAGTTACGCGCGGAGTCTGGATCCTCTATTGCACCTATTACACACTTCCCCCCATAACAAGTCTCCAAAACTCTACTGGGGTTCATATATTGATAATATTGACCGTCAAAGCTCGATGTAAGTAGATTTTACCATCCGATTGGGCACATGACTGAAATGTGATTAACACCACATCAACAGTGATGACACATCAGTGCCCAGGCACATTTTCAATCATATGTAAATCTTATTACAGTGAGACCCTCTTAGTTAATAAGAATTAGAGAACATATCATAGAAGGGGATGATATTCATCTTAGACAATCCGGATTATCAATATGTGGGCCCGCGGTGGAGCTTAGGAGACCATTTATGCAGCAGGAAGCTTGTAATAGCTGCGAGATACGGAGACTCTACAACATTCCGGCACAAGATGTTACCTCTCACGGTCTCACTAAGCAACAAGAAGTATCATTAGAAGAAAGAAACTAATCAATGCCCTGGTTGTAAGTTTTGAATGGTTTTTCTTCTTATACATATGAATTTATAGAAAAATGAGTTCCAACAAAAAGTGAAGATGGACGGTGAGGGATGGGGAATGGGGATGTAAGATGAAGATGTAGACAAGACTTTTCACTGCGTATTAATTTACCATCTTCCACTTAATTTCTTTTCCATTTAAGTAAGATTTTTTCCGTGCATATCTTCATCTTCGAACTCCAATAAGATTTTTTCCGTGCATATCTTCATCTTCGAACTCCAATTCTAAGGTAGCGTTTGGTTCGCTGGAATGGTTGTAGGCATGAATGGAATGGAGATCGGAATGAGTCTGGAATGGAATGAGGCAGGAATAGACATTTCCATTCCAGCATTTGGTACGCTGAGGAATTAACCAGTTGATTCATGTTCTTGCGTTTGGTACGCTAAAATGAGTCATGGAATGGAATAAAATTTACATAAGACTGACCAAAATACCCTTGTTAGATATTTTTCTTTGGCTCAGTCAATGTATAGATTATATTATTATTAAATAGATAGGGCCCACACAAGCTCTTCTATTTTATAATCTTATAACAATAATAATAATATTAATGTATAAACTATATTATTATTATATAGGTGGGGCCCACACAAGCTCTTCTATCTTATAATATAAAATAATAATATAGATTATATTATTATATAGGTGGGGGCCGTGGGGCCCACACAAGCTCTTCTATTTTATAATATAATAATATAGATTATTTATATTATATAGGTGGAGGCCGTGGGGCCCACACAAGCACTTCTATTTTATAATATATAATAAAACAAATATAGATTATAGTATTATTATATAGGTGGGGCCCACACAAGTTCTTCTATTTTATAATATAATAATAATAATTTATATTTATATTATTATTATAAAAGTGGGGCCGACACAAGTTCTTCTATTTTATAATCTATAATAATATAATAATATATAATATTATATTATTATTATAGGTGGGGCCCACACAAGTTCTTCTATTTTATAATCTTATAATAATAATAATAATAATGTATAGTTTATATATTATTATATAGGTGGGGCCCATACTGTTCTTCTCTTTTATAATCTTATTATAATAATAATAATAATGTATATATTAGATTATTATTACATAGGTGGGGCCCACATAATGTTCTTCTATTTTATAATCTTATAATAAATAATATAATAATGTCTATATTATCTTATTATTCTATAGGTGGGACCCACATAAGTTATTATCTTTTTATAATCTTATAATAATAATAATAATAATAATAATATATAAATTATATTATTATTATATAGGTGAGGCCCACACAAGTTCTTCTCTTTTATAAATCTTATAATAATAATAATAATATTATAATGTATATATTATATTATTATATAGGTGGGACCCACACAAGTTCTTCTCTTTTATAATATTATTATTATAATAATAATGTATAGATGTGAAAAATGGTATTTTCGTATAAAAAAAAAGTAGAAAGGAATGGAATGGCCATTCCTTTCACATCCTAGATGGAATGACCATTTCTCTACATAAGGAATGAGATTCCGGAGGTAAAGGTCATTACGCCACTTTTTTTGCGAACCAAACGCTTTGTAATGGCCATTCCGTTGGAATGACCATTCCATTCCGACCTTCATTATAGCGAACCAAACGCTACCTAAATGTTTTAGAAATAGAAATTTTTATCCATTCAAACAAACAGACCTTGAGGATTAAGGTTGACTCTTTTTAATTTCACATCTTCAACTTAATTAATTTAATAAAGGGGATAGAGGTGGAATTGAATTTGAGCCTATTCATGTCACCAATGGTGCTCAACCCAATTGATGCTCAAGTTGACCTATTGGCAACCTTGATTCATCAAGATTTCTCAAATCAACAAAGGTGGATACTAGTGAAAGTGAAGAGAAGGTTAGTAATCTGAGAATTTTTCTAATAAACTAAATTTTACGCCCCTGCGTTTTTTATATTTTTTGCCATCGGAGGGTTTTCAACCCTTTGGGGCAGGACTGATTCCTCCGGGCTTAGGGCGAAGTCGGGTAAACTCCCTGTAGGCCCAGTACGTTTTTTTATGTATGAAGGAAAGGAAGGAAATGCTAGGATTTAAATATTAGAGAAGGCAACTATGAATTTTGGTTCTTGCAAGGAAAAAAAAATGGATTCATTCTTCTCGTCTCAATCATGGAGCAATGATCAAACCGGAAAACAAAAGTAGTCCAACATACCTTGGGAGGTTCAAATTAATTACATTTATGCTTGTCCAATGATGTAGGGTAGTGGGTGCGGCTGCGGAATTCAATTCGTCTTGTTAGGTGAAATACTAGGGGATGCCATCTCGTGATTTTGTTTTTATATCAAAAAAAGGCACTCAAGAAAGCCCACACACACAGAAATTAGTTGCATATTCAAGGTTCGAATCCTGAACATTCAAGTGAGAACTTCTACGTTCTCCACTTAGATTGACTGCAGATGTCTTACTATTACACGATTGGATGAACACAACCATCTCACCAATGGTACTTCAAAACATTCACTTTGCGCACTTAGATTCAGTTGTTGTGATCATCTAATCAAAATTGAATTTTAGAACCTACGCAACCAACGTAATATCATAAGTTCATAACAGTCTTAAAAAATAACAATCTCAAAAAAGAGAGGGAATTCTAAAAAACTAATAAAACTTTTGGTTTATTTTAAAAAAAAATACATGAAAATCTGAGTATTTTAAAAAAGTATAAAAATTCTTTCAATCAAGTCCCCTTTATAATTATAATAAAAAAAGTCCCCTCCATAATTTTTCTGAGAAATGATAAAAATACCCTTGTATCATTTTTTAAATTTCATATTCAATAATTCATTTAAGAGAAATGATCAAGTACAACCCAAATGACTTAGTGGGGCCCACTTTAACTACCTTTTATGCATGGATGGTTAAGTAGGGGATCCAAATGACTAAAAAACTTAACTTCATGAAATGGTTTTGATTATCAAATTCAAATTGGCTAGTTTTAGTGATTAGAGAGGTTAAAAAAAGATAAAAATATATCATAAGGGAGGAGGGTGTTTTGTCATTTCTCAAAAGAAAAAAATTATAGAGAGGACTTGATTAAAAGAATTGTAGAAAACTTTTACACTTTCTTAAAATCTTTTCAAAAAAATTAATATTGTTTCTCAGTTGTTCCCTTCCTTGTCAAATTGTCGGGCTGAGCTCAGTTTGACCTTTTGAATAAATAGACTTGGCTGAGTCTCAAGTGTAGTTGGCCTGGCAGCTTCCCTTTCGAAGCCAAGTTGAGTTCTGGAGATTTCAAACAAAGGTTACAAGTAAAGTAAACCGAGTTAGCAAACACATCAACCTTAAAGAAGGTCAACATCCATCTCATGGGCCCACTCTTGGTTTGTTTGTTTGTTTTTTTTTTTTTCCTACCCATTCCAATTGTGATTATCATCACCACACTTCATGGGGCACCAGGCCAATCAGAACCACCCATCATTTGCCTTCCACTTTGCATTGCTCATGTGTACTAGAAATCACTTTGATAAGTTATTGAGGATTTTATGGAAAAAGTCCCGGAATTTAGTTATTCCTCGTGAAGTGTCCCCACATATCGTGTAGCACAAACGGGTCCGTCAGGACCTCTTCTAGGATTTCTGTTTCACTTTTCAAGATAAATCTTGAGAATATGAAAGTCTTTTTATATTCTCAAGATTTATCTTGAAAAGTGAAAGAAAATCCCGGAAGAGGTCCTGACGGACCCCGTTTGTGCTACACAATATGTAAGGATCCTTCGCGAGGAATGGCCAAATTCCGGGACTTTTTCCGTGCAATCCTCTTCTTCTTTTTATGATGTAGGTATTCCCTCTTTGCCAATAGAACTAATACTTGGGATGGCGCTCACTAAACCCACACAAATACTCACCGCGTAAATCTAGAGCGGGTTTAGAACACCATTCTAAATTATCCATCATGTAGGCTCCATATTGGAGTCTCATGTTTTTCCCCAACCTCTAATCAAGGGTGGACAAAGTGGATCATCTATCTCAGACTTTTTGAAAAAATAAATAAAATGCCCTTGCCATTCTTCAATCAAAACATTTTTAAGGGGTGCCCATGGGCCTTGCTAGACCGAGCCCGATCCAGGCCCAGCTTGCTTTAGGTCAGGCTTTATATGTAATTAGGACCCGATTAATAATTAGATTAGGCTTGGATTAAGTGATAGAGAGCCCAAATCCCGGCCTGGCATGACCCGTGTAAGGAATGCACATAATTTAATTAGTCCAAAAAATTGCTTGAATGACTGCAAAATTGATTAAAAAGCCCGGTTTGACCCAACCAGATTGATTAAATGGGCGAGTTCGGGCTGGACTTTTATGGCCATGTTGGGCTTGGTCCAGGCCTGGGCCAGTGTTTCGCCCGGCTCATGAACACCCCTAACATTTTTGCTATTTTGGAGAGACATGATGCTATGCTGACGGCAGCATTGAGTTTCCATGCTTCAGCCTAACCAGTAGAGAAGCAAAATATGAAAAATCTATATTTGCTGTTTCAATAAACTACTGTTTTCTCATGAAAGTTGGTCAAGTGTGTGTAGGTAGGGTGGGGGTTGTCAATGCTTGGATATTGTAGGGGCACAGGAATAGATAAAGAAACAAAACCACAAACGAAAGTGGGTAACTGAGAGAGAGAGAGAGGAATTTTGGCAAACATTTTAAACAACAGTAGTTCATTTCCATCATGACCTTTGAGATGAGAAGAATTTTGTGGGAAGATTTTACTAATACCATCCTACCATCTTGACCCATTTGGCTTTGATTTCCATTTTCCAATTGAACACATGGGATGTTGATGGCGACAGCTCTTCCAAATGGGAGTTCATGGATAGTCACCATTCTAATTTCTCTTAACTTAGACCTAAGGCTGTTTGTTTGTCTGAAACTGAATGCACAGAGAAAAGGCAAGGGGTAACAATATAAAGTGAAAGTGTTGAAGGGAGGGACCCTGACTTCCCTAGCTGAAGTACTGGGTTAATGATTTGCTTTCTTAGGATTTAAATTGTTAGGTAATGACTGGTCATTTTCCATCTCCCCTTTATTCGTATGGTCATTTTCAGATATTCTCTTTTTCTCATTCATTTTTTATCACTTTTAGATATACAAGTCTTATAACTCTTAAACATTCAATTATATGAAACAAATCAACCATGGGTCCCTTAATTTCACTTTAGATCCATTAACAAAATGCTCTTCCCTTTTCAAGTTTTAAGCCAATCATATGACTTTAGAGAAACTTCTTTACCCGCTTATTTGCTTAGAAGGGGCATGCAAAATTATCACAGCAACATCATGACTTTCTTGTATTGTCACTTTTTTTTTTCTAACGGAGGGTTCTCAATCCTTTGGGATGGACTAATCCCTCTAGGCCCAAAGAAAAGCCAAGTAAAACCCCTGGGACCCCCAAGTGGTAGCACAAGTGGACTCAATCTTCGGTTCTTGAAGAGGGGGGAACCGAAATCCAGACCAACAAGACCTCTAGTTCCAGAAGAGGGAGGAACTCCGGTCAACCCCTTGGAGTTAGAGTATTGTCACTTGAGAACCGGGTAAGGAGCCATTCTCGCCATGATATTATCTTGGTCATCCCCAATGTTATTTTCGACAAACATAAAGATTAATCCATTAAAAATAAAATACAAATTTTATGTAGTTAGCATCCAACATGACACAAGCGTTTCTATATAGACACTTAGGAAGAACCCTTAATCAATAATTTGTAACACATGGGCAAGCTACTATGTGGTATCATATCCTGCCAAAAATCTGTTTCTAATCTAATTAAGAAGGGCAAATTAAATTAAGACATAAAATAAACGCTCTAATTTTTAATTCTAACATACAATCAGAGCGCGTGGTAAAATTATAGAAAAAAAACCTCTTAGTTTATGAGATAATTAGGACCCACAGTAGAGATTGTCTAGTTGGAGGCCACCTTTATAAACTACAATGTAGAACCCTCAATTCTCGTCATTTTAAAAAAAATTATGAAGTTATTTTATCCAAAATACAAATACTTTAGCTTTAAAAATAACTCCCCCCACGGCCCATGGCCCACACCAACAAGACTAAAAAACTCTAATTTGTAAATAAGCACTTAAATTAGAAAATATAATTAAAAACTTTCCTGATATCAAAATAAAACTTACATTTATAGCCATCAAACGCCCCCCCCTAAATTTGCAGACTTAGAAACTTCCATACTTTCATTGATGTGCTAAACCTGTTCCTATACTACAATAAACTATCACAACAAATTTTGCACATGAAACTGCTTGTGAACTATTTAAAATTTTGGGTAATTTTCTATAATCTCTCAAGATCATGAAGAACTAAGATGTGAAACTGAACATCGATTACAAAAAAATATTATATTGTTTGGATCAAGAATCTCAAGTGCAAAAAATAATATCTATATCTTTGGACTATTCACAAATTACTTAAAATCCATAAAAACTTAGATAATCAGCATTAAGGTATTGAAATTTATTAGTTCAATAAAAAGGCTTAAACTGTTTGGATTACAAACACGAGGCGCATATAATAATTAAAAAAGAACGTAGTTTTTATACCCACGAGAACGATACGACCTGGTAAGACAGTACTAGCGCCCGACTATAGCACTTTTATACCTCGTTTAGAGGTCACATGCTTAAACAAGTGCAAACTAACACGTGATTGTGTGTAACCATCATGTTAATTATTTACACAGGTAAACGACTGCAAACAAACCAACCCCGCAAGACCTAAGAAACTCAACAATGTGAGCAGCCATGCAATTACTAGTCTAGCAGGCTACTCGACTCATTTGACTACCGGCACTGCTGCAAACACACTTTTGAACTAAATGCCCTCCACAAGAACGCAAACCACCTGTGCCAGCCAGGTATTTTCCACTCATCGCTCACATCAGTACTGTTAGATCAATGCCAACCCAAAAGTTCATCCACAGCAGCAGACCTAGTAAGAAGAAGGCACCTAACTTTTGGGGCAAGTTTGACACTTTTTCAGCAGTTCTTTGGCAAGAGGGTTGGGCTCCCTCAAGTCAATGGCAGTATAGCGAGCCTGTCCACCACCACCCTCCTTGCCATCACCGCAAATCCAAAGCGGCCATAGGGTAACCATTAGTGAAGTGTGAACCATCGTTAACAGTCAAAAATATGTTTTCCTCTGTCAATAGCAAATTTAATCCTTCACCATGAGACAACAATACAAGAATAAATGAAAACCACCAAAGTTTCTAGCGGTTTACCTTTTAATTGTGAAAGTAATACAAGAAATGAAACCATGAAACAACAACTGCATGCATAAATAATATGCAAAAGACAAAAACATAAGGTATGCTTGTGTGTGTATATATTACAAACAAAAATACATGTTTTCCTTCCCATAGTTCTAATTAATATATACCAATACATAACACTTGCGAATGAACGACTTCTAGGAGAAATATTTGGAGCATCAACTTCAACATATGCCTATGACCAATCTAACTACAGACAACATAACATACATGTCTGCACATAGGCAAGAGTGGGGTCGCAAGCATGGATGTGCACATTCAGGAGTGTCAACGTCACCAGTTCCGGCATGTCTGCATGAAAAATGTAAGCATGGTGAGAGAGAGAGACAGAGGGGGAGTATATAAGAAACTAGAAAGCATATATTTGCGCATCCTACCAACATCAAGTATTACTTTGGAGCTCGAAGAACACATAAACAAGAAGAAAATAGAAAGCATATATTTGCGCAACCTACCGAAATCAAGTATTACTTTAATTTGGAGCTCGAAGAATGCATAAAGAAGACCGTCAAAGAGGAGATAACAAGAATAAACAATAATCTATTCTATTTACTTGAAATCCAGGATCAAAGGACACTTGTATGAAAAATGAAATATTTTCCTTTTGAGACTTCACGTGTCAATGCGCACACCATATTGCATTCATGTGCAGAGAATTTGAGAGTTTTGTGTTGTAGGACATACCTCCTTGTATCCATCAATATTCAAGTGAACCTACAGAGGATATCCCAGAAACATGGTTTGGAGCCTCACAACTGCTATTGCTCAGCTTCTGACCTCCAGTAAGGTTTAAGGACTCAACATCTTGCTTCCCCAATTTCAATACGTCCTCAGGTGAAAGTATTTTAATATACCATACATTATTCACAAATGCCCTGCAATAAAGTAATTAACTCAGCACCACTATAAAGCAAAAGTAGATACCATACCTATACAAATAGTGAAATCACAATAAAGCTTCACTGTAGAAAATTCGCATGGCTAATTAATGGCTGGTTTGAGAGACAAAAAAAGAAATATATATACATATATTGGAATTCTACAGCTAACCCACATTTTTTTGTCAGCATGGCTAATTAATGGATGATTTGCGATAAAACGAAAGAGAGAATAAATATAGTGGAATTTTAGAGATGGCCCACTGATCGAGCGAGGTCATATCTGATTAATCCAATCACACCAAACCCCTCCCCTCAAAAATATTGGTGGAAAAGCAAATCTACAGTTTCCAAACAGTACTGTTGGATTTTATCACAGAAAAATGTCTTGGTGTATAGCCATTTAACTTTGAAGACTTTCAACTAAGGGCTCCGATCATTTGATTGGACGGATGTCCCATATTCCGCTGATCTAGGTCCAAACCATTCCTTCAAAGTGTCACCCTTGATTGTCACGCATCCAGGTGACCCCTACAAAAACAGGCCTTTCCCCCCTTTTTTTTTACCAAAAATGTCTGGGCACTTTTTAGTCAAGCGAACACGGGTGGGTACTACCTCCCTTGATTGCCATGCATCCAGGTGGGCCCCACTGAAAGGGGCCTTTTCTCCTTACCAAAATGTCCAGACACTTTGTAGTCAAGCCCTTAATGTGTGTGAGTGTGACTAAAGCAGCGTCCTCTATAATGCTGGAACTTTCTAAATGCAGTTACACATGCATGCCCCACTAGTGAAATCTCCAGTCCCAAAACCCAAAACACACCTCAGCCAAAATATCAAAGTAGATTGGATTTTATGTATTATTGAAATGCCTTTTAAAATAAAGAATAAAAGTAGGCCTATTTATATCTATTTTTTTGCCAACTTACTCCCAAGGATCGTCTCCAAGGAGAAGCACATCATTCTCCCTGTCGACAAATACAAGCTGCCAGCCTGATCTCAGAGGGTTTTCTAGCTGCCCCTCGATTCCAAACATCCGACCTAGCTCTTCCCGCAGCTCATGGTAGCTGCTGAACCGGGTGATGTCCAAGGACCTCCCAACTGATCCTGACTTGTAAACCTTCAAAATGTAAAAGCAATTCAGATTAAACAGAACTTTTAGACTAGTATTTTAGGATAGAAATAGTTGCTATCACCTTCACAAATGTGCTGCTCGCTGGGTCAACTTGGCCCACATTCTGCAGCAATCCAGATGAGTCATCCATGCAACCAAATAGAGAATTTTGAAAGCTGGAAGAAGCAACTGGTATGGACACATCAGTATCAATTGCACCATTGCTAAGATTAGGCACTTGAGTAGGGAGAACCGGAGATGAGTCTATATTAACACCAAACAGTGTATGTGTCTGGGAATCTGCTGTACAATGCTGTGGCTCCAAGGCATTGTCTTTCCCAGGGAATGGTGGAAGTAACAAAGAACTGCCAAAAGAGCTGACCTGCGACATTGGAAAATCGGGCACCCAAGATGGTTGGTGTGGCTCACTCATCATAGACTGGCCCATTTTTTGAAAGTTCATAAGATTGGCATTTCCTTCTGGGCACAATGTACCCAACATATTTTGTATGCAGGAAGGAGTTGGGGCTGTTGAGAAGGTTCCAGTTGAATCTGGAAAGACCGACTTTTGCAATAACGCAGACGACAAGTGCGACTGTTGCTGCTGAATCTGATCGTTTGAAATCTGAAATGTCTTTTGATAAGCTTCTTGCTGCTGCTGCTGTGCTTGCTGCTTCTGCTGATCATTAAATGTCTGTGGCAATTGATGCTGCAGAAGGTGGTTCCGAGACTGGTTTTCTGACAGATTGTGCGTCTGAGCGGGAAGGATTTGCTGAGGCTGTATTTGCTGAAAAATTTGCTGCTGCAGCAGTGGATTCGATCTGCACAATTGTTGAGAATATTGAAAAGGTTGCTGAAAGCTCAGAAATTGTTGCTTCAAAGGATCGCCACTTCTAATATCTTGCAACGCAGCAGCAGCCATTGCTTGGTATTGGTCGTGCTGATTCGCAAGTGGTAAAGGATCAAGTCTCTGCTGCATCCAGGGACCCAAACCAAAAGACTGATAATTCATGGGCTGAAGGCCTTGCTCTCCAGCATCCCCTCTCATCCACATGAATCCATTACTTTCATCTTCTTTATTATCTAAAATATTCGTCCACAAAAAAAAAAAAAAAAAAAAAAAATCAACAAAGAACTACATGATGAGAGAAAGGACTTGAGCAACTTCTGATCTGTCATCAAAATGCTTCCCCATTTATTACAATCATATATCATATGTGGTTTGAGTGCCAGCTCACAAATGGAAAAATTCTAAAACAATTTCAAATAATTTGCAATGCAATATATGCATGCCATATAGCTAGCAGCAACCTTGCAAATAATTACACTCATGCTCATCCAACTTCCTCACAAAATATAAACCTTAAGAACCATCAATCACAAAGTTCAAGACACGATGGTAGACTTTGAACCTGCACAACAGTGTTAAAAAAGTAATTCAGGGACACAACCCATTTCATAGGAGTTCTATGCACTGGCCCAACCAGCAGGTCAATGATTTCCTTATCTCTTCTAAAGGGGGTGATTTCCTTTGGGAGAAGATAAATGAGGGGAGGGTTTTTTTTTTTTTTTTTTTTTTTTTTTTTTTGAGGGGGGGGGGGGGGGGGGGGGGGGGGGGGGGGGGTGGTATAATTTTAGAAATAAAATTAAAAATATCTCAATATTTTTAAGGACATAATTTCTCAAAATTTTGTGTGGACTCAAAAATAAGAACATAATAGGACTCGCTATGAATCCAAACCACTCAAAATAATCATCTACTCCTTACTCCTTTTTTTATTTTGAATGATAACTTTCATTAAAGGCTAATCATTTACTCCTTACTTTAGGATTGGGAGTTATATCTCTCTCTAAACATAGTAGAATCCATGCCGGACAATCCAGCCATGGTCAATTAATAAAAATCTATTGATTGGTTACTTTTGATCGTTTAATGAGCCTCAATGCCTTTGGTAGCCATGGATGGTTGGGAGGACACCATTGATAGCCATTCACCACCCCAATGAAATGGTAACTAATCAAGATGTAAATGATATGATAATGCAAGTTAGTTGCATCGATCCTTTGGGTATCTCACCCACGCTTACTGTGAGTGATTGAAACTCCACACAGGGCCCACCTATTGAGTATTTGTACCATTCAAGAATAAACGCCCTCCCCGTAAATAGACTTTCCTCATATTTTATTCCAATAGGAGTTGGTCTAACCATAAGATAAAGCACATCAAGATTTTAATCATATGGTCAATCTTACAGTGGGACCAACTCCTAGTTGAGTAATATTTGGGGACAGCCCAATGATGAAAGATAAATTCATTTTTAGCAGGTTGGATTTTCAAGATGGTGTCAACAGTAGAGTTCTACTCCACTTATTTAGGAGGGAGAGAGGCACAAAATCCCCCCACGCCAAAACAAAACCAAAAACAAAAAACCTCTCACTGCTTTCCTGTTCGTAATCTTAAACAAGTTATATTTATGCCTATTATTGCTAAACACGCACACAACAGACATGCAGTGACTAGAAAAAGGATTTTCACAAAACAAAAACATGTGGGGCAACAACATGCATGACAGCACAGATGGCATTGCGCCTTTCATCTGGAGCGAGAATCAACACCACGGAATGGTTCCACTAATTCTAGCTTACAACAGATCATTGATCCTTTACCTCTATTAGGTGCACTATGAGGGACTATTCAAGCTTCTAAGGATTTTGGCTAGCTCTAGAAAAATTACTTTTAAGGGGGATTGTTGAAATTAAAATAATTTCATTACTCTTTTAGATTCTAAACTATCTCAATTATTTCACTAGTAGCAGTGGGAGCTAGGTCAGCGATGTTGTGTAAAGTAGAAACTAGAAAGTTGTATTCAAATTAGGAAGTAATTCATATTTCAATTGGAAAAAGTTACGAGTGGCTAGCAGTTTTTCTCCACAAAAACTACCTTCATGTATATTCTAGAATGTTTTAATTATTGTCTCCTTCCTTGTGAGGGCTGTACTGGCTTCTGTCTACCTTAATGGTTTACGCAGTCACCATTCTACCAGAAAGAAAAAACAATCACTGCCATTCTCATAATATGTGATCTGCATAATTAAAAACTAATCTATTATTAATGTTTAAAAAAGTTCAACAATGCAAAGTAAAATTCACCAAATATGAACGGATGATTTTGCTTCAAGGACTTGTTAAGAATCTACACAATTTAAGTAAAGAAATCATACCATGGAAAGAAGGTATTCCAGGATGCCATGGTCTTTTCAGCCTAAGAGGAAATAGCGATGGATACATAGGAAAGGTTGTCAATGGCTCAATTTCCCACAATGACACTCTTGGCTGCCTTTCTCCTGCTGTTGACTCATCCCAACCAACCTGTAATTTTTTAAGCAAATATATAAAAAGCCAGGCATACCTTCAAGCACAAGGATCTGCTGGTGCCAGGAAAGACTTGACACCTTTAGATATCCGAACAAATGAAACGGAATAATATTTAAGGCCATCCATTTACCACAAAATGACAAAAATATATTCTCCACTATTGACTCATGTGTGCATGCATAAGACACCTATAAACTGAATAAAAAATCCATAATTGACCATATAGCAGTATTTCAAATCAAAGCAGGATAAAGAATCTCCATCTTCATAGGATCATTGGGATCTGATATCTGCGGTAGCCAACAGCAACAGTACCAACAGTTAAAAGGGTGTGAATGAGACCTATTGTTAAGTTGTGGTGAACTCATGTAATCATAGCAGAAAACACCACAAACAAGGCACCCATGCAGTATGTTTCTAGCAATCACTATATCAATGGACATGCAGAGTTCCGGCACAGCTGCAGGGGTGAAATGCAGAGGCCAGCTGCATCATGGCCTGAGATAGGAGATGGATATATGACAGTAGCGACAGGAAAATTCAATCACATCAAAGGAAGAGTAGACACTGTTGCATTGCCGTAAAGGGAGGAATTTGGAGGGCGCCAATGCATGGATGGCCAGAACAAAATGACGGAGAAAGTGAGCAGGCTTCAACACAATAAGTATGGTGATGACTATAGACTGTACGACTGTTCACAGATTAGGTATGGAGGCGGATAGATGAAGCAACAGGCAATGCAAAATGCAAATGCAATGCAAGAACACAATACCGATATACAGAAGTGGCCAGTATAAGCCGTAGTAAGTAGAGAGGGAATTGTGATGCCAACGAGCATGGAGCTGGAAGGCGGAAGCAATAGAAGCACAAAGAATGGAGCTGCAAGGCAGACCAGAGCTTGCAGTGTAAGCTGCAGCCAGTTGATGCGAGTAGCAGGCAGTTGCAATGCAGGATATTTCAGAGACTGGCAACAGGAGGCGATTGGCAGAATGACATAGGATCTTAGCATACTGATACAGTGTATAAGTGGGCCATGGCATATTCACAGGTTGTCAACAGGTTCGAATTACCTGTGATGATAAAGCAGGCTGAGACTGAAGCTGTTCACAGTGTACATCACCAATGAACAAGGCTGAGATTGACGACTGCAGTAATCGGGTGTTCTATGGGGTGGAATTGGAGATTAAATCTGACACATTTGGGAAATAGTTCTGAGTTAGGCCCTGGACTGCTGGGAACAGGGACGTCATCCAGAGAGGGCAGGGAAGCATGGCTGAGAATGGAGATGCCAATTGAATTTGCTGGAGGCAGAGCCAGGTCTGGTAGAGGACCATCTCTATCTCATGGGATTCAGAGTTGTCTGAAACAGAGGATAAGCGGTGTAAAATACACCAGTGACAGAAAACAATTATAGATGGAAAGCCAACCAAGAAGTTTTGCGCAGTGCAAGATTCCACGCCAATGCAAACGGAAGCCTAGATCTGCAGCAGGCATTGGATGCAATCAGATACTGCAAGAGGGTTAGGGATCTGGTGCTGTGCCCAGCAATGGATGCTAACTGGATGGTTCAGGAAGTGCAGATAGAGATAGGCAGCAAATCAGAGGATAGAAAGGTGTAAGAGAAAGAAAAGGGATGCGATCCAGGCAGAACATAAAACAGAAAGAGGTGGAGATTCGTGATCAAACTTAAGAAGAAGGACCCTTGATCTGAAGTGGATCAAGGGCTGAGGATCAACGGACTTATAGAATCTCCAACTTGAACGATGGCCAAGTAACATTCTAAAAGCAACAAACCAAATAAGATTCAACATTAAGTAATAGACTATATATTCTTTACATCAAGAAACGCAACATAAAATAAAGCACATGTGAGAAAAGCACATTTAGGGTTTTAATTGCATCTAATCTTTGATAGACTACGAGATGTACCAATACCAAATCTAACTAATACTCATCATCACAGCGTTACTACCGATTTCTGTGAATGTATAGAGAAATACACTGATACATTAGTCCACAAAATTCAACTTGCACACTTTTTTCAAAGCAACTTAACTCTATTGAAGCTCAATACCTTGACAGATCGCCAGTGAGAGTTTGGCCAGCGAATAGGGTCCAAATCACTAATGCCGGTTATAGTTCCCATATACCTGGATGGGACAGACTTAATGCATGAGAAGGCAATCATATATAATTTTCGCAGATCAAATAAATAATAGATAAAATTGACTGAGACAATCTAATGCTTATCCTGTGATTGGGCCTACCAGAACCATGGTTATACCTATGAGAAAGGTGTACCCCTCATGTACTATTGATAGGTTACAGAGATACACCATTTGTTTCAATTAAAAAAGCATGTAATAAGAAATCATCATTTTAAAAAAAATACAGAAACTCCCACTCCCACTACAATACCTACGGACACTTGATTCCTCAGTTTCAAAGAGCATACGGAAACGCATTCCAACAGATACACGGGTGTGAAACACTGCTTTGACATACTTTGAAAGGGGTATGACAAATTCGGATGGACTGGCTCTGCAAAAAAGTTGATGCAAACAAAAATTATACAGTGCATCAGTGAAACAGAAAAACGATCATGCACAGAAAGTTCAAACAAACATTACCTTGGATTATAAAATATGGTGAAACGGCTATTTGTGGCTGCAGCATGAGCTGCTGCAGCAAGGAGTCCAATGTGCATGCTATCACTAGAGAGAACAGAAGAAGGCATTACTGTCTGTGGTCGATTTGCACGCCTGATACCGAGTAAAAGTTGGTTTTTCTCATTCCTAATAGCAATACGAAATATAAGAATGGTTAGGCAAAAAATCAATATGGAAAGAATTGAAAATGAAACATACAATAAGAGGAAATCAGAAATCCCAACCAAATAAAAAGAACAGAATCCCCAGCAACAAGTCTCTTAGCACTGACAAACACACTCCAGCCTGTAGTAAGAAGATGCCTCTTGGGCTGCCCTGTACGAAGAATGGTGATGTAAATAGGTCAATGCATCAAAAATTTAATTCCCATATTTGCCGGGACAAGAATCTTTATTTAATACATAAAGTGCCACTAAGTAGACACTACATCCATTGTATGTTAGTTTGTTCTTCTGTAACATATATCCTTTCTAACAATGTTATCATACCCGGCCGACTCAACCAGACCAAGACAGGTCAAGCCAGGTCATGAATCAACCAGGTGGATCACCCAAGACTTGTCCAAACCGATTTCAATTGGACCTACTGGCAACCACACAATTTGACCAATTTTGAGTCCACTAGGAAGGCTTCCTAGGGGACCACCAATATCAAAAGGCCATGACTAAATGGACAAACACAATCCACATCAAATTGCCAAATACAAACCAAAAAATGGTCCTTGCACTGAAAGTCTGAAACATAATGAGGCATAAATAAATAGGCGTTCAAAGTCCAAAAACCCAGATACCAAAATATCCTTATACATGGATTTTTACTTGATGTGCATCATTTTGATGTTTTAGCCTTTCAAAAGGAATGCCATAAAAATCATTCACGAGACACAAATAAGTACACACAGAGGCAAGCGCGCACACAAAAAAAAAATGTTGGGTACTCATCTGCATTTAAATGTGCTGGTTGGATTGGTTGGGTCTTTTTGCAATTGAATAGAGAACTTACACCCACTTAAATGGGTCTCCATCAATTTTGTTGGTCGAGGGCACCTGTATAAGGTGCTTTGCAAGAAATACCTTTCTGTTGGGGAGAACACTTGGCTAAAACATTCAATACACAATTCTGCCCACTTACTTTCTTCTTGTGAATTTAACTGGAGGACTTTAGCATGACTTCATGTGGAATGATGTTAAGAACTACCATAAGCATGGCATGATGGGTTTGAATGAATATGCAAGCCTTGTAAGGAGGCATTTGGGTGTAAAGAGGGACCATGTGGAGCACATACAAGGAAGGAAGGAATGATAATTTGTATAGTCACAACCTGTAACATATTGCATCACTTATCTGAATAGATTAGATTGTTTCTGTTGGAGACTTTGTTCCCCCAAATCAAGGGATTAGATTAGGCTGAGTTAATTTTATATAAACACACTTTTCACAGTAGAGCATCAACTTACACTCCAATTCTCTCTTTTTAATCTTTTAGTCAATTTAGCAAGGCATTACAGCAACAATTCAATGACTACTGTTGGTGTTGGTGGTCTACTCCCTAGCTTCCCCTTAATAGGGTCTCATGAGATCACTAGAGAGAAGCATTGTGGCTCGAAAGTTTCCAATAATTAAAATTTTAGCCTAGCAGCAACATCAAGTTTGTGAGCATCAGCAAGAGGCCGTCGAATCTAAGGAATTTGGATGTACAGTTGCAGGCCTCCAAACTCAGTAAAGGGCTTACTACCTGAAGAACTACACATCCTGTGGATTAGATTAACCTAGGCTGCATTTCTGATATGAAGACCTCTGCTGTACCTTGGATTCTAGGCATCCAATTCCAATCACACTCTTTTTCCTTGGGTGCATCTATTAAAGGAGGATTCTCTTGGATATTCTTGGATATACAGTTGCAGCAACTCGAGGATGATTATCATGTCCTATGATGCAAATATAATCTTAGTGATGAGGATTTGCATATCAAATTCTTAATCCACAAATCTGTGAAAAGTAGGGATAGCAGTGGTCAGATTCGGGTTGCATTCACATGGATCTGTTTGTTCTCCAGGTTCGGGTCCAAACACAGATCCAAAATCCAAGCTCGAACAGATTCTAGTCAGATGACCTTATCTTATGAAAATACATCAACAAATAAATGATAGAAAATACGGTTAAAAATAGATCAGTGAGAAAATGAGACACATCCCACCCATTAGAACAAATAAATAAATAAAGGCATGTACAACCCTAAATTTAGGGCTGTCAATCATGTCGTGTTAACAAATTCGGATTGCAGATTAACAAATTCGTATTAAAATCACCTCAACCTGTACACGACCCATTAAATAAACAGGTCTAAAAATCAAGCACGAACACGACCCGTTTATTTAATGGGTTACACAACACCACTCGTTAACCCATTAAATAATTTTGCCCATTTTGGACTATGTCAATTAACACGCACTCATTTGCTAATGAAAAGAGAGTGAAAGAGTTAGAAAATGATCTTTTATATGTGGGTTTTAGGGTTTCACTTCAACCTTTTCAAACTTACCAAAATACCCCTCGCGCATTTTATTATTTATGTCATTTATCATTAGGCGGGTTGTATCGGGTTGTTAATGGATTACTGGTTGTATTCGTTAACGACCTGCTAATTTAACGGGTCGGACCCATTAACGACACGAACCCGTTAATATCGTGTGAGTTCGTGTTGTGTTAACGGGTCGTGTGGCATTTTGATAGCCGTAACCCTACTCCTCCAACGCCTTGGTCATGAGGTAACCTTCAAGACATCCATATCATCTGTGAGGTTGGAGAAAGTGATGACGTGGGATGGAAAAATCCTATCCCAAGAGAGGGCTTTCCCAGAGAGAGAGAGGAAAAAAAAGGCAGAGGCAGCTAAAAAGCAGGGTATTAAGTTTGTCCGTAAAAGAGAAGAAAAAATCTTTTACAAAGGAAGAGCCATCACCAATGGCAATGAGAAAAAAGAACCAAGACATGTTGGACACCTACTGTGTCCTTGTCCCTGACAACTTCACCCTAACACCAGAGTTGACCTCAAGCTCTTAACTGGAGATTTTATTTTATGCACGACCAGACCGCTTGCCTTCATGTGGATGTATTAGACCTCTCCACTGTGAGTTCGCCCGTCTATTCAATGCAGAGAAAGCAACTGACAACGGCCAAAGTGTACCCTTTGGCCCGTTCAAACATAAACTACCATCTTGCCAGACAATATATATGGTTGGAGGTTGGAGCCGTAAAAAAAAAAAAAAAACACCCTCATAAGACAACAAAAAACAGAAGTTCAATGATGAACGAGCAAGGAAGAAAAGTCAAAAAGAGACAAACCTCGGAAAATATGCCTAAATTTCCACTCAACGTCATGAAGATCCCTTGCAATAAGCTCTTGTGCCGGTGGCTGCTGATTGAAATCCTGAAAGAAGAAACAAGTGAATTACCTGGCTATATCATACAGCAACTAATTATTTTACTTGCACATGAAAAGCATACCAGGGGCGGGAACACTTTTTCTGCAGCACGACGAGGAACTGAGAACCCTCCATGAGTACTAGTATCACTTGCAGTTAATGTCTTGCAGAAATAATTCGTGGGCTGTTTGCTTGGAACACCCAACTCAGCAGGAAGATAAGTATCCTTTTGTTCTTGCTGAACAGAAGAACTCCATGATTATTGAAATAAATCACCCCCAAAATAAAAATAGTTCAGACAAATTACATATTTGCTTTACCGGACTCAAAGGTTGCAAGGTCATTTGAGCATACACTTCATCCGTTTCCACATCTGCCTGAAATTCCACAGTTGATCAACTCTTCAAAACCTCCTTTTGCCTACTAGAGGGGCCCAAAAAGAAAGGAAAAAAGAAACCCAAACTAGGACTATCAAAGAGACTTACATGCATTGTAACATTGTGAAGTTGACAGATCAATTGAGGCGGCAGGTTTGGATAATTGGGTATGTGTCCATCAACTTCCTTGTTCGTTGATGCTGCAACCTACGCCGCAAAAGGGGGTTCTTCAAGACACTAAACCATTCAACAAAGAGAAGTAACAAGAAGATAATTGGTATTTGCAGTAAAATTCCAACCTGTTCGCTGTGACCCTGAGGAAAATACACAACCCGGCTGCCCACCGTCGGTAAAGACACAAGGGGGCCGGCACAAGCATGCCAAAGTTCTGAATTCAAGCATCTCCTTTCTCCTGCAATAACCCCCACAACGTCGATTATCTTTTAATGGCTTAAAAGCACTCCTTCAGTTTTATCTCTATATATTTTAACAAGACAAAACACAAGCAGGCAGCCGTTTTACTTCACATGGACTACACATATACCTCTTAACACAGAAGAAGAAGATAGAGACGTACCATCCTGGGCCTGTTGAGCCAACCCCGATGTCGAAAGCTTCATTTTTTTTTACCGTAACTTTAACAAACCTCAAATGAATACATTACCAGCTTCTCTCTCGACTATTCCACTCCAAGCTGATCCCATCAAGTTCTCCATGCAACAGCTTTGAACAGTGAAGTAAAGCCTCTTACTTTGAGCAAATAGTTCTAAAAATCCGATCTTTCTCTCTCTTCCACGGCCAGAATCACGCGGATTTTTCACTGCAATAACTACAACGAGAAGAGTTGAAGCCATATCCAGAATTAAATAGCGAAATTACATTCAAATTCAAGAGAATCTACTTCCAGCAGTCCAGAACTACAAAAAAGACATTCATGGAAGAGAAATCATACCTGAGAAGTAGTGTTAATCAGAACTCCAAAAGCAGCTCTTTCTTCACGATTAGTTCGAATCCGAAATGCGTCATCTCTCACAAATCCTTCCACTCAGCAATGGCGAAGCTGAGATTTCTCATTTCACGATTTCTGCTCTATATTTCAGACCTGAATAACATTCCTCCACTGCCGATAGCCTTTTTTTTCAAAGAAAACCAGCTTCTATCAAAGAAAAAACACAGATTCCTCGCCGAAACACAATGGATAAAGCATCAAAACAATCTCCAGCAGAAAAATCCTATCAGAAACAACACATTTCATCACAAAACCATCAAAACAACATCAAATCCAGCTAAAAAAACCCGCTCCTTTCCTGATCTCGCACTCTCAAGCTCGTTTTCAACACAGAAACAGATCAGAACACTCGAAACCACACAGTTCAACACGAAAACGTTCCCGACAAGCTAAAAATCGGCTTCCGAAACCGGTTCCTTGTCCGAGATCGAGATCCTCCTGAAACCTCCTCCCGAAATCTGAAAGAAAACGCGGAGATCGTATCAGAAACCTGGCATTCCTACGTGAAATCGGCGGAAAACGGCCCGGATCGGGAACTGCGCAGCGGTCGTTCTCGGAGATCGCCATGAAAGAGCTTCTTTTCCTTTCTCTCTTTGTAGTTTCTTCTTCTTCCCTCTCTCTATCCGACTGAAAGCAAAATCTCAAATCTCAGTCCCCAAAAACCAAGAGAGAAAGAAAAGAGCGAAAAGCCTCTGCTTTTATTTCGTGAGGCCCATCGCTATCTGGTACGCCACCGAAAACTCTGGCTGTGGTAAGCGGCCTCGCTTTTATAACCCTCGGCCCGAAGAAAGGAAAGAAATTGGGGGAGGGAGGAAAAGGGCGGATGGATCCAGGCCGTTGATTTGTCCGTACTGAGATATCTGAAGCGTTGATTTGGAGCCGGATGCTCTGACTGACGTGACAGGGGCGCATGTGCTGGTGGGACCCGCGGGAGTCGCTGTCAGAGTACGGAGGGTGAGTAAAAAATAGTCGTTTTCGGCCTTTTTTTTGTATTTGTTTATTGATTTATATTTACTTTTTTTTTTTCTAATTATTATTGAAGGAGGGTGAGAGTGGAGGGTTGGTCGGTGATGGACGGATGGAGATATTTGGGGATATGTGTGGGTGGGGCCCAGTCTGAAATGGAGCCATACGGTTATAGGGATGGGTCGGAGCGTGTGGGATAGTAGAATATTAAATGGGGGACTGTAGAGAGGACGTTGGTGGGAGCCTTAACTTTGGGTTGGCTGATGATGATTCATTTTCACAAAATTTAAGGAGGTTGGGGGGTGGGGTGCTTTTAGAAATTCATTGGGGGTGTTTTGGGGTGGTGGTAATGGGATGGGTGAAACTCGGGTAATAAAAGGTCTTGGACTGTGAGGGTTTTGGAAGGGAGAATTTCAAACTTATTTCCGGACATGTTTAGATAATTTTCTCTTAGAGGAATTTTTTTTAATTTTTTTCTATTCCGAGAAAAATTCATATTTGGATAAAGAGAGAAAATCTGTGAGGATTTTTTAAATACTCTGTACGCGTCTAAAATCATTTTTTTCAATGATTCCTCGGTCTCCACCTCCCCCATTGGATTTTGCAAATCCACAAAAGTAAAAAAGTACCTGCTAACTCATAGAGAGGAATCCTCTATGCAGGGGAATGTTATGGTTCCAAGAGCGAAGAGGATTCCTTTCTATTTACCAAACGTGCCCCAATGTTGTATGTACAAGTGGAGTTCCAAATGCTCAATAATATTTTAATATTTAGAATGCTCAGATTAGGATAAATAGAAAGATTAAGTGCTTATTTCTTTACTGAAATTTATGAGATTTTTATTTAGAGGATTTTGAAATCTTCATATATGATAGAGTTTTTGAATGCTACCTTGTACTTGAGAATCTAAAAAATTCCATGACCTTTTAGGTGGCTAGGATTTTAGATGCTTGTGAGGAAACATAGCATTTCTAAATGCTAGGGGACAAGATGCAACATGGCAAATTCCTGGGGATTTTTTTGTTAGAATTTAGGAAATTCTTTTTTGGGGAATTTTGAATTCTGAGATATAGTGGAACTCCTAAATGCTTCATTGTATTCGAACATCTAGAAATTCCACAAAAAAGTAAAGGAGCTGTAATTCTTAATCATTTAAGCCCTTTCAGGCGGTTGAGATTTTGAAATGCTTGTAAAAAAATATAGCATTTGCAAATGTTAGGAGACTAGATGTCGCATCATATATATATATATATATATATATAAAAAAAAACAACATGGCGAATTCCCGTGAGAGGTTTTAGTAAAGAAATAAGCCCTTAGAGCATCTTCAATGGATATATATATATATATATATATTTTTTGGATATGTCAAATTCCATTTATAGGGCTTATGTGGCAATTTGAAGATTTGGGACTTGGCATCTCATAAATTAAGAACTCCACTCATATGTCAAATTTATTTTTTTATTATATTTTTATCTTTTACCCATTTTGACCTCTTTGTATTTTTCAAAAGATTTTGCTTTTTTGTGAGACCTATATCATAAGATACTCAAAAATAATAAATGGATTGTTGCTTTTTCATCAACCAAATTTGGCAGCCCAATGTCCCATGCCAAGTGTCACATTACATTTAACATTATCGGGTGGAGAGTCCTCTTGTACCTTTTTTTTTACTGTTGCTAGTACCATGTGGCATTTGACATGTCCATTGAATATGTTTTAAGGGTCTGTTTTGCAATGTTTTCAAAAGAGGAAATCGAGTGTTTCTACTTCCCATAGCCACATTGGGTGGTGACCTCCACATCACAGACGGAAATCAAGTTCGGGGCAGGGGCAGGGCCAGGGCCAGGGGCGATCACCGGCCCTTATTTTGCTGCACCGAGCAAGACGATGAATTGTCACCTGACATTTTCTGCCAAAACCCGTGTTACGGATCGGCCCCTAAATTTTTTTTTTCATGAGGGCTAGTGTATGGAATTTTGATAATATTTATGAATCTAACAAACCATTTGTTATGCTCTGATAACAAGTCTTGAACTAAGGGCCTGTTTCTTTACTAGAATTCATAAAATTCATGTCTGGTGGTTGTCTGGGAATTTCAAATCATGGTATTTGAAATGCTATCAAATTCTGAAATTTTAAATTCGTTGTTTCATTCATAGACTGAATTCCTACCTGAACTCCCGGAATGCTGTCGTCCCTCTCCCAGAATTTATGTGCCAAGTGAGATTTCCACATCCTACTTGTTAAAGTGGTTTTTCAATTGCTGAATTTTTTGGAATTTGAAATGCTTGGAATTTCAAATGCCTAGGAATTCTGGTATTAAAACACAGAATTCCTGATAGGAATTCTGAATTTTCAGACAGCCTGAATTCCTGTCAGGAATTCTAGTTAGTGAACAGGCCCTAAGGTTTGGTTGCAAGATTATGAGGAGAATTCCAAGTTCTCTCAAGTAGAATCTATAAATGTTCCACCTCATTTTAGCGTTGAGAATGCATGTGGGCTAGCATACAAAATTATGATAATTATATGAATCAAATATACTGTAGGGGATGCCTTTGGGGCGGGTCCCCCCACGGATGTGGAGTCCACTATCCGGGGCGCATTTGTATACACTTCGGGAGACGAGGCTCCGTAATCATGCTTTTGGCTCCGTAGAGTGGCCTCCCCAGGAGTCGATCCCATGACCTCACCTTAAAGTGATTTATGGACTTACCCTGGTACCACTTGAGCTAGTAGCCCAAGTGGTACCAGGGTAAGTCCATAAATCACTTTAAGGTGAGGTCATGGGATCGACTCCTGGGGAGGCCACTCTACGGAGCCAAAAGCATGATTACGGAGCCTCGTCTCCCGAAGTGTACACAAATGCGCCCCGGATAGTGGACTCCACATCCGTGGGGGGACCCGCCCCAAAGGCATCCCCTACAAAAAAGGCCGGCCTTTTTGTAGGGGGATGCGAAATCGCTGGTCCCCCCAGGGGATAGGCGGGGCCCAGGGCCCCGGGCCTATTGTATACACTTCAGGAGACGTGGCTCCCTAATCATGCATTTGTCCCGGGCAGGAGCGTGTCACGTACCCAGGGGCCTCCCCAGGAGTCGATCCCATGACCTCACCTTAAAGTGATTTATGGACTTACCCTGGTACCACTTGAGCTAGTAGCCCAAGTGGTACCAGGGTAAGTCCATAAATCACTTTAAGGTGAGGTCATGGGATCGACTCCTGGGGAGGCTACTCTACGGAGCCAAAAGCATGATTACGGAGCCTCGTCTCCCGAAGTGTACACAAATGCGCCCCGGATAGTGGACTCCACATCCGTGGGTACACTTCGGGAGACGAGGCTCCGTAATCATGCTTTTGGCTCCGTAGAGTGGCCTCCCCAGGAGTCGATCCCATGACCTCACCTTAAAGTGATTTATGGACTTACCCTGGTACCACTTGAGCTAGTAGCCCAAGTGGTACCAGGGTAAGTCCATAAATCACTTTAAGGTGAGGTCATGGGATCGACTCCTGGGGAGGCCACTCTACGGAGCCAAAAGCATGATTACGGAGCCTCGTCTCCCGAAGTGTACACAAATGCGCCCCGGATAGTGGACTCCACATCCGTGGGGGGACCCGCCCCAAAGGCATCCCCTACAAAAAAGGCCGGCCTTTTTGTAGGGGATGCCGCGGGTCCCCCCACGGATGTGGAGTCCACTATCCGGGGCGCATTTGTGTACACTTTGGGAGACGAGGCTCCGTAATCATGCTTTTGGCTCCGTAGAGTGGCCTCCCCAGGAGTCGATCCCATGACCTCACCTTAAAGTGATTTATGGACTTTCCCTGGTACCACTTAGCTCAAGTGGTACCAGGGAAAGTCCATAAATCACTTTAAGGTGAGGTCATGGGATCGACTCCTGGGGAGGCCACTCTACGGAGCCAAAAGCATGATTACGGAGCCTCGTCTCCCGAAGTGTACACAAATGCGCCCCGGATAGTGGACTCCACATCCGTGGGGGGACCCGCCCCAAAGGCATCCCCTACATATACCATTTTTTTTTATTGCAGTATTATGAGAAGTCTTCAATTAAAGAATCCTAAATTCTCTCAATGTATTTGGTCAAAGTGGAATTCCAAATGCTCAACCTTATTCCAACATTGCATTTAAAACTGCTGGGATTATGGGAGTTTAAAAGGCTAAAAATATTTTTTTATGTGAGTTAGTATACAAAATTACGATTGTTCCGTGGATCAAACAAAGCATATGAATTGCTCCGTAACATGATTTGAGACATTGTTAGAAATTTTCAATAGATCCGATTCTCATTCAATAATATTACTAACCAAACAGGCTTTAGGTGGGCATGAATTTATGTCTTTGTAAAACTAACTACATGCGAGAG
Organism: Litsea cubeba; assembly: GCA_012931725.1. Lineage (NCBI taxonomy): Eukaryota > Viridiplantae > Streptophyta > Magnoliopsida > Laurales > Lauraceae > Litsea > Litsea cubeba. The sequence goes on from CM022949.1 coordinate 29,412,543, forward strand.
ATTAATCCCTCCATAGCTATATAAAGTGAAATGTTCCTTGCCACTTTTTATCAAGCACGTCTCAATTTTTATGATTCTATTATTTAAATTTGAGGTCTGACCTTGACATACTTGGCTTTGAATCCACATGCTCAAACATGCATACTCATGTCCCTAACAATCTAAACTATAATTGAAGATGGACCTTTGGCTCATCTTTATCATGTCCACACCAGCACACTCACCCTAAGTATTAGTGGCGGAACCATGAGATTTGCCCCGACAGACTACCTTGTAAATTTAAATTCTTAGGGGGTGTCCACAGTAATATAAACATAAGGGGTTATTATTATGGTTGGTACTTGGTAGGCCATGGCCACCCCCAACCCCCTTCTAGTTATGTCCATGTGAACCATGTGAACTAGCTATATGTATATAATTTTGACTTAATTTTCTTCAATTTCAATAAGAAACGGATATGGCTAATCCATTGTAATCTCACTTAGCGGTGTAGCAACTCGCTTCTATAAAAATAACTAGGAATTAATTATTAATTATCCATTTAGAGCGTGGAGTATATATCTCTGGAAAGGTCATATATGCATACATGTAATGTTAGCCCTATCACATGAAAGTTTTGATTACCGTGTGATTGAACCCCAAAATTTTAAAGTTTTGGTAGGGAACAATGGACTTACAAGGGTAAGCAGGGGTTGGTACCTGGTATTATATCAAGAATGGTCTGGATCTTCACAACACCAAACATGTAATGATTTTAGTCATGTGGTGCAGACAACCTAATATAATCATGCCCATTTTCATGATTATTATTAAAGCCTATTTTGAAAGAATCAAAGAGTATATTTTCTCAATTTAAAATGTTTACTATGTTTTGGAAGAATTAAATAGTGCATAGAATCTATACCGACTTGTTATGGTTTGGATTGGGCATCATGTATTCTAAACTACGGGCAAGTCTGATTTTTGGGGGATAAGGCAGTTTAATCCATCCGCATGACCCCATTTTGTCATAAATCTATCACATTGTAAAACAAGTTTCACTTCATTTACCTAGCCTTGACTTAGCCTACTTAAATCGACCGGACGAGATAAATCAATTTTTTTTTTGTTACGGGAGAATACATGTCAGCAGTTTTAAAGTTATGGGTTCAAGTCACGTTACTAATTTGGAATAAAAAAAAAACTAAATTAACTTAGCCACTTGCCTCCTTTTACTTCAAATAATGTGTCTTTTTATGGAAAATGACGCCCTATTTCTTTATTAGAATTTATGACAAGAGTTTGTAATGTTGGAATTTTTTTTACACATTTTGTTCATTGGCATTTGTAAATGTCATGTTTTTCACAAGCATTTTTAAATTTCAGCCACTTAAAAGGTCTCAAATGACCTTGGGAATTCTAATCCTTTTGCTTTTTTCGTGTAATTCTAGAAATTCCAAAATTCTGTAGATAGGAATTTTATGAAATCCACTAAAGAAACAGCTCAAAAAAGCAAGAAATTAACTCATCCATCACTTTAGTAATTCAAATCAAATCATTGGAAGTCAATATCTCATTAAGAATTTTATCTTACATCATTCGCTACTCACCTCTTTAATACTTAATTGTTGGAGTCTATTTCATCAATGAATTTATATGCATCAATTTCAAATACTTTACTAGATTAGTAAAAGTCAAGTAAAGCCTCCATGTTAAAACAAGGGGTCACATCAATAAAATTTTAATTTAAAATTTCCTTCATCTTAAAAAAAAATAAAGTAAAAAAAAAAACAACTTCATTTCTCTACTAAAAGACAAAATAAGCTCCACTTTTCTATACAAAAAGTAAAAAAGATTTCATACCAACCAACTAAAAATAAAATACCATCATAACCTCATTATATTTATTCTCGCTTGATTTAATGCTTTACTGCACTTTATTTTACATGTAGAATTACCAAACAGGCCCGTATCTAAGAATCTAGAAATGCGAAATATTTCAATATATAAAAGTCTCTAGGTATGGATTGAATGTCTTCTTATTATTCCCATTTAGATAAATCAAAGGTTAACATAGTGAAATATGATTCCAAGAAGTCATTTGGATCATTATTTATATACTTTTTTAAACTCAAATTTGTGCATCTTCATTTCAACTCGTACAGCATGCGTGTGGCACTCTTATACTCATTAGATTGATTCTTTTCTTATACAATAACTAAAACAAGAGAGACAAGAGGCGGTGGTCAATGGTAGAAATTGAGAGAAATCCTTTCATATAAGTAGAGAAATTTAAAAGTTCATGAACACGTAAAATATACTTTAAACTTAGAATATATCCTGCCACCTTGAGAATTTGTTTATCTTTGCATGATTTATCCCAACTTCAAATACCTTTTGATGATCTCTCAATATCCCCTTATTCGAAGAACTTTATAAGATTTTTCAAGGGCCTGCGTCCATTAGCACGATTGAGAGAATTTTTATTTGGATATTTTACAGATCCTCCAAATGTTGTTTCACATGTGGAATTCCAAAATCTTCATGGCCCAATAAGCATTTGTACTTGCTAAGAAGGTTGGAATTTAAAGAATTCAAAATGATATTTATAATTTCAAGGTGGTTTGAATTCAAAATTCTACGAGAATAATATAGCATTTCTAAATGCCAAAGAGACAACTATATTATCAATGTCATAAATTTCTAGCATAACATGTTCTCATTAGAAATTTTGCCTGATTAATTTACACCCTGTTTCCACTCCTTGTGCTTGATGTAATTTCCATGTAAATCACACTACCTTTTTTTCACTGTATCTTACAGGTGAACTATGGATAGATCTAGTAAACCTAAAATCTAATTGTTGAATTAAAATTTGTATAAAAAAGTTGGAGCTAAAATTAAAACTCCTTTTGGAAGGTAAAATTTTCATAATGTGGAAAACACAAATTTTTTTTTTCAAGTACATGAAGAATTATTCAATACCATTTAATTGGTCCATTCTTGGTTAGAAGAGCCCCAACGTGTGTTCATACTTCAACCCTGTTGTGTGGTTTGGCTTCAAACTGTGCATTTGATAGTGACTATTTTAATGGCGAGGATCGCCTCTTGATTTTGCAGTACAATGATGTACATTGTACACAGCGAGGCCCACTTGGAATAATGATGAGTCCTATCCACTTTCTTCCCACTAGCAACCATGTTTTAGCCACAGGCCACATATCCCTTTTTTTATTTTTTTTCCAATTTTATTTATAAGATTTCTTATGTTCAAATAATACAAAAGTAAATGGTGTTTTGGATGCTTATTTTTAACTTAAATATATTTTTTATCATATTCCCATGTATATGTTGAGGAGGGGATTTCACCCGAGAAAAAGTATCAAAATATATTTGTACAGCGCTTATGAAAATTTTAGTTAGCTAAAGAAATTTAATATGATATTAGAATCAATATTTGTTGGTTCCTAAATGTTCCTCTTACTTGTTTTTTATCCCATTATGATAATGGATTTGATGACAATAAAATATCTTGGAAGAGTGGATTCTCAATTTCTTGCAACATGAGACAATTTTGTTCCATTTCATTTGGCTGATTCAGCCAACCAAGAGATAACAAATAGAGTCAAATGAGTAGGAGAAAATGGCTTATTTAGTTGCACCTTATTTTCAAATAGCCAAAATGTTAACTTGTCATAGAAATCAAACATTAAACCTATATTAAGGTCTAAGATGATTTGATCAAGTTAGAATTGCAGTTGCAATTAGCTCTAATGCTTGTCTATACCTATGCATCCTTTGACTCACTTGATCATCATGCATCTAGGTTTGTATCATTAGTGATGAGGCCACTGGCGACTTGAAAAGCAGGTCGTGTATATATTGGGTAGGGTCGAGCAACCCTTTTGGAAATCAAAGATAGTCTATAAGAGATCAATCTCATTTAGTTCATTCCACATGATTTAAGTTCTCCTAGAGCTTCTTCTTCTTAGGCATCCATCCCACAATATCTCTATTGCTCTCACTCATTTTTGAACATGTGATAGAATAGAGTAAGAAGTGGAGTTGGGCATGTAATCCTCTTTATTGGTTTTGCACATCTTCTCTTTCCCAATAGAAGTCCTTTTTCATAGGAGTCCCAATAGAACTTGCTATATTAAGTTAGACTAGGAAGAGATTATAAGAAAGAAAATTTCCAATTAAGAAATATTTGAAAGCAAAACAAGTGAGGGGGTGTCCCATAGTGCTGGCCCACCAATGTGCCAACACACATGGCCACCACTACATTGCTACCATTTATTTAGTTTGTTTTTATTTATAAATATTATTTTTAAGACGTAGCTAAGCCATTCTCAAAGTAGGTACTTTTCGAAAAGGCATCATCATTATTTATTGCCAATGGAGGTATTCAGTTTTCAATTTTACTGTGTTATAATGGCAAAAAATATCTCATGGGGTACAAAAACAGAAAAAATGAAATATACATATATAAGAGAAATATTTTCAAAACTTTATATCTAATATTTTGTTGAAGAAAAGCTTAAAATTGTTTTAGGGCGTGTTTGACAATTAAGTTAAAATAAAGTGAATTCAGACAAGAAATGACAATGAGTCATATCAAAAGTACATAATTTTAATTTTTTTTTGAAATTTAATTTAAAAAAAAGGAATCTCCTTTCTTCACTAAAAGACAAAAAAAAAAAACTCCACTTTTATTAATGGACCCAATACTATATAATGACTCATATAACTTAACTTGATTTTAGTTATAAATAATTATGTGTTCAACTTTATGTAATCACGTTAAGAGATAAATAAACACCGACAACAGTTACCAACTTCAGGTGTATTCTATATGTCTGTTATTCTATATATTTGTTGATGAAAAACAACACTTACTGTAGCTATCTGTATCTTATTTTTGTTTGATATAAATTATGCAACCCTGGTATGTTCTTTTACACAGTAGTATTAGACTGAAGGGAAATGAGACTTATATTCATGTCTCCTAAATAGGGTTGCATATATGTTCTTCCTGATTGAGGAACAATCATGTCACTGCATCCGACCCACAAAGCATCATGATTGAAAAGTTTCCTCATGAGATAACAGTGTTCGTGGGACAAGGTTTTATGTCTTTGTGCAGGGTGTGGTTTAGGTGCAATAGCAGCTTTGAGGTTGAGTTCACTGCAAGAGCTGTTTCTGATAAGCTTCAATTGGTCTCAGCTGTATCTAGTTGATTGGTCGCTTTCCTAATTAAGAAAAGCCAATCTCATTGGCTTAAAGTAAGAAAAGAAGCTGATTACCACTTTGACTGGCGATTTGATTCAAATAGGTGGTAAGACCCATGGTTTTAGTGCAATCGCTTGGAGGAGAGTGTTTGTGCAGGGCCTTGCTAATCTTCTCTTTTAGAGAGAGAGAGAGTTGCTAATCTTCTCTTTTAGAGAGAGAGAGAGAGAGAGAGAGAGAGAGAGAGAGAGAGATTGATTGCCGCACTAAACAAACCTAAGAACATCAAAGATTGATAAAAAATCAACTTCATTGTCATATGTTTATTATTGATATTTTTTTCTTGCTATAAATTTCCAGTATTGATTTAGGCATCTCTATTTGACGGGAGCTGGTTTTTTATACACCTTTTAACCTGGAGCCCACCTATCATATAATCAATGGACCCACCAAAATGCCACATGTATTTCTTGACTATTTACATGCATAACATAAAAAATATGAATAATAAATCACCCTTTTCTATTTCCATATTTCTGTAGAACTTGGGTCAATGAACTATATAGTTTTGTGGCAATTTTTTCAGATATCTATAAAGGGGCCAGAATAGTCTAAGACTTTCAAGCATGCCCACAAATGTAGGTGATGCATTAATTTAACATACTCTCTCGAACTCTGATGATCATAAAGAACCTGTAAATAATGTTGTGAGGTTTTTCTTTAAAGAAAAAGGGGGAAAAACCCATCAAAACTGAGTTAACACAGTTTTAATGAGACAATATCTTGATTTATTACTGAAAAGTCCTCCTTATTTATAACTTTATATATATATATTTTAACATTTTAAGATATTTGTTTATTTTTTTTATCTAAGTATTTTGTTAATAACACGAAGAAACTCATCATATTGAAAATCTCCCATACTCTTCTGGTAATTAACCCATTAACATTGTTTGTGGCAATGATTCCATAAGGCCCCTGCAAAAGGAGAATCTGCAACATCAAATCAAATATTTTTTTACCATCAAAATCTGTGAGGAGATTAATCATTTTGATGCTTTTAATCCACTAAATTCATATTTGGAATTGGATTATATGTGCTTTGAAAACTTGATAGAAGCGAACTAAGTTCAAAATGAGCTGATTGTTAGAATAATTTTCACCTATAAAATTCTTGCACGGCTGTCGTGTGGAAATTTCCATTATTTAGCCTTTAATTTAGTGGGGGCCCGCTTTTACTGTTGGTGCGGGTCGAAAATTCCACACCGTACACATATGAGAGTCCAAAAGTGAGAAAAATGCTTCACTATTATATTCATTTTCAAATGAAAATAATGCAAGTCCACGTATAACAATGCACATGGATATTTCACACAGCAAATACTATGTCGGCACCCATGTTTCTTCAACACAACATTGCTTAAAAATCAAGTTTACTGATAATCTTAGTACTAATTGATCATTTTTGTTTTTAGACATGTCACTTTATTTTACTAGTAAGCCTTTTCTTCCTTTACCATAAATACAGAGTTAGAAACTTGGTGCTCCAACAGTGGGTTTGCTTATGAATTTAAGGTAGTTTAAGTGAGATTAATTAAAGCAGATATTGAAATTAGAAGTTGTTATCTTCAAGTAATTAAGTACAAAGCTGTCATCCTCCAAGGCAATTAAAGGGACTCCTACATTACATATTCTACAATTGTGAACTGTACATGTCCTTTTAAGTTGATATTGATTGATAGTTGCTAATAATGTGACCATGGTAAGGTAGACGCGTTGCATTTGACAAGGATACAAAGCCACTTGTGATGTGATTGATCAATCTAAGGCTAGATTCATGTATTTCTAGTTAACGTGTTTAGTAAAGGTGACCAGAGCAACAAGCCCATGACTACTGTTGTTTGGTTTGAAGCTGCTAAGGACCACTCTGCAAGTGGACCACCTCTTCAATGAGCCATGGTCCTATAGCAACAGTTTTGGATAGTTGATAGATGTTCAAACAGTGACAGGCATTAAGGGTTGCCTGTAGATCAAATGGATAAAATTTATTAAGTTACCAAAGGTCTTGATGTCTGATTTTTTTTTTTTTTTTTTTTTGTCTAAGAGTTTTGGATTGATGTTTTTATGGCCAATGTTTAATCTAAGAATCCCAAGAATATGACGAATTTTTATTGGAGGAATTTAAAACCCTTGATGGCCATGTGTGGTGTAATCCTTAGGATTCCACAGTGTCAAACTGTTACACTTTTCTATATGAAAGATGAAGAATTCAAGCAAATTTTTTTTCCAATTTTATAAGAATTCATTTTCCTTGAGTAAGGATGTAACATCCTTTTTTGGGTCTTCCCCTGATGGAATCTCGCTAACAATGGATCTTGTACCCATTTGTGTGTTTTTATCTAATAGCACTGCAACCATAGTTGTACCCAAGGCTGACCTTTTGCAGTTATGAGAAGTTTACAGTTTTTTACCCCAAAAGAAAAATTTACAGTTAAGATAACTGTGTATTTTATTTCATGTAATTGAGTACATAAGAATTGTAAGACTTTTATTTCTGAAAAGATTTAAATTGAATAAAATAAATCTAATTTTTCAAAAAATGATCATCATCTTTTATTTTCATCCCTCACCTCGTATCCTTCAATCCTCACATCTTTAATAATTCTTCGGTGATACTCATTTGACTATAAATTTAAATATATACTATGCAAGCAAACCCGCCTTAAGTGTATATTAGATATGTGGTTTACTATCTTAACTTACACACACAATAAAAAAGAAATAAAAGAAAGAAAAGAAAAGAAAATGCAGTGCATATAGCTTGATATCAAATGGAGTATGCTTCACCTTTCCAAATCTATAAATTGAGCCCATTATACTATATCAAAGAGAAATATTTTGGCTTTAATTTTGACCGTCATTTGGGATTTTGACTGGAAGTTATTCCTATTTTTAAATCTTCTCTCCCCCTATTTATCTCATTATCAAAACCACTCATAACCACACCCACTTTTTATTTATTGCAAAAACTCCATTTCAATTCAAACTCTACCACTCACTTTCTACTAAAATTTTCCGCTTTTCACCACTAGCTCATGGATTATATAAAAAAAGTACTCTCATAACCTTCATATTCTTTTATTTTCTTTCTAAAATTTATGATTTTTTAATGCATGAATATTGAAATTGTAATGTTGGCATTATCCGTGTTCAGCACATATTATTATGCTAGTTATTCTTAAATCTAAGCCACTCAGGCTATACAAATAAATGTAGAGAACCATCAAAGATTCACGTACATCAGAGTCAAAACATTGTTTTTTTTTTTTTGCTGACGCAGGGTGTCCCCAGCCCTTCGGGCCGGACTAGTCCCTGCGGGCCCAGGAGGCAAAGCCGGGTAAAAACCCCCTGTAGCCCCAGTGTGGCAGCGCAGTTTCGAACCCTCAACCTCCGGGAGCAAACCGTGGTCCTAGGCCAACTGATCAAAACATTGTTGGATTAATCAAATCTAAAATACATGATCAACTCCAAAGAATCTCATTTTCATTTCAATCAGATTCTACAACATGAACTGTTGAGCACCATCAAAGATTCACTTCAATCATAGTAAAAAGAAAAAAAACATTGGATTGTCCAAATCTGAAATACATGATGAACCTCCAGTGAATCTAATTTTAACATGTGATTAATTCAATGCTAGAGTGCATTCAATTGGAGTGAATTTGGGATGAGTGCCAATTTATGAAGGCATGTTGTACAAGCGGCTTGGATTTATCATACCATGACATAAATGTGAAAAAAAATATTTACATCTGTATAGCTAATCAAGTCTAAGGATATGGTCTCTATGGACCTGGACCTGGACCTAGATTCAAATTTTATTCAGGTTTAAGTGTTAGACCTTAACTTGAATTGCAACTCAATTGGGTCCAAATCCTAGACCCAGACAGATCTTTTGTGAGGTCAGATGCTTTGCATGAGTATTAAAAAACCAATTCCAATGGCTTAAGACACCATTGAAGGAAAGTTAGCAATTTAATTACAACTAAAATAGATCTTTTATTTTTTATTTTATTCTTTTTGTTAATATGAGGACTCTTATTCACCCACGCTCATGTCCCTAACTAGCTGAACGACATTTCTTATTTCTTTCTTTTTACTATATCAAGGAATCTCGTTCACCCACACTCAATCTACTTAACCAGCTAAGCAGCTGGAGAATAATGGTAAAAGAGACCACTACACTATACAACTGGGTCAGTTTGCCTGAAAAGGAGAAGGATAAATCAAAGGCAATGAATAAAATTAGACGAATGGGTTCTGAGATTCCTCCATGCTTCGTACTGTACTGATTCTGGACAATTGATTTTTGATGTTGAAGGGTACCCATTCATGTTCTCAATAATAGAAACATGTGATACAGAAATGAGTTACCATTTTTAGAGAATTCCATTTCAATTTGCCCTCGGCATAAAACTTTCACATTTGATTCTGTGGATGAGGAAGTATCAATGCCCCATCAATTATCATATGGAGTTTCAGGTAGAGCTTCCAAATCCAAGCATTGGTAAGTGATGGGGCAGTTAGGTTCGACTTTTGTATGATACGTACCGTTTTACATAATAAAATAAAATAAAATAGAAAATTAAAATGAGAAAGAAATAGCCCGCTTTGAGGAGGGAGGAGACCTCCTAAGGTTCAATTCAAAGAGAATCACAACTCAAAAGATAAGAGCAAAGCTTTGAATTGTTCTTCATTCATATCTTCAACCATACAACATCTACAAATATTTATAGATATTTCATAACTGTTAAAATAACTCTACCACTAAATCACTACTCCACTAACCAACTATGTCTTCACTCTTCTACATACATAAAGCATATTTATATGCAATTTGGACAACACTATTTTAAATATAATTAAGAATCCTAAAAAAAACTAATTCCTAAATAAAACAGACTAATAAAATATTGAAATTAAATAATAGGTACGTATTATTGTATCTCATTTAAATCATAAGCAACTTGTATTCGTAGGTGGGATCATGGCATGGAGTTTTTACAGTCCATCTAAAAAGTTGGGTTTCTATGGGAATTCATAGTATAATGAATAGTCGAAACGCATTTTGTATCTTGCCATTCTCCAAATTCTTTTTTTTTTTCTTTCCTCTTGAAAGAGAGGATTTGGAAAACCAGATTTGGTAAAATAGGTAAATGCCTCATGTAATGCTCCAATTGGATTCTTATTTGCTACTCGTTATTTGTTTGCATAAAATACATTGGAACTCATACCACAAATGGTTAAAAATCAAGACCAAAAGTGGATATATAAAAATAACCATAAAATAAACCTCCACCCTTTCCCTCCTTTAATGGATATTAAATCAAGGAAAGATGGGGAATGAATACCTATCCACCACCCTTGTAATTCAAATCTTAATAAATTGTGGGTTACATCTACTTTTTTGCCTTATAACCTTCACTATCCACCTCATGTCCTTTACCTCTTAACTCTTTAATAATCCTTCAGTGAGCTCATTTGATCGTAAATTCATGTGTTTAATTCCTATATAATCCAATGCAAGCAGGCCCTAGAAGAGTTTTGTATATCATAAGTATGGGCCATGCATCCTAGGGTAGCAACTTGGGTAGTTTAGGCAAAATAATTTACTAATAAGTAATAAATCTCGGCCCAAAATGAGTATAGATAAGCCCACGCTTGGTTACAGCATGGATTACCAAGCCCAAGCCCGATTCTAAACTCATAATCTAAGCCCCTATCTAAGTTGTTAATTAATTACAAATAGACTTCCTCATAAATTCTCCGCTACTATTGTTAATTAATTACAAATAGACTTCCTCATAAATTCTCCGCTACTTTTATAAAAAAAATGCATTTTTTTACATCTAGTTGATGAGAAGGCCCCAAAAGATTTACTGCAAATAGAACATGTAATCCAATAATACACACAAATACATATATATACATTAGAATAATATAGATATGTAACTTGGGGTTACCAATGGCCTAAGCCTGAGCTTGGGCCAGAGTGTAGCTAAGTCTCATCTTCAAAATCAAGGCCCAAGTCTCAACCAAAAACCCAAACAAACCTATCTCAAATTGTATTCTAGTTTGTTGCCCGTTTGTTTAGTTGGTATCGAATTTATTAAGTTTTTAAGGAATCCCTATCTATCTCATGTGGTCAAAAGTGAATGATTGGAGGTCAAAATTTGTAAGATGCCTTTTAACAACTTCCTCATTTTATACTGGTAAATTAAATTTTAGAAATATGATGTATTTTAACTAATTCAATGCCAAGTACAGTAGGCAAACAGCCCCTAGAGACATGGGGCTAAGCCTTGGTTTGCTCAAGACCTATGACACACCCGGATTCTCCATAATTTGTATGGTAGTGTGACTTGTAATAGGAAAGAGAGCAAGGTCCTGTGAGGCTACAAGGCATAGCTGACTTCTTTTACAATTAGAAGAGTTCCTTGCTAAGATTCAGATGACATGTGTAATGACTGTGATCACATGTCCAATTGCTCATTGAATGGCATGCCTAACTCTCATGGAATGTTTTTGGTGCCAATAGTCATTTTTTTAAGACAGAGCTGACCTCTTTTACATTCACAAGAGTTCCTAGCCAAGATTTCAAATGACATGTGTAATGACTGTGATCACATGTCTAATTGCATAGTTTACATGCCTACCTCTCATGGAATGTTTAGGTGACAGAAAGTCGTTTTCTAAACTACTCTGTGGTATTATAATATCTCTCTAATTACTCACCAAATCACATACAAAATAGCATGTCTAATCACTTGTTGAATGCTGATAATCAACGTCTCTTCGGAGACCCCATTAAGAATGGAACTATTAGGAAAAAGATTAAGTCAAAGATTAACAAAATTCGCAGCATATTCAAAGTAGTTTGGATCTCTCTAATTGCTAGTCTAATCATATTGATTAAATAAATGTCATATCTTGGACTAGTTTGATGTTGAGAAATGAATAAAAAAACAAACTACACTAGTCTCCCCCCTCCTTTTTCTTCCTTCCTGGAACTAGCTCAACCAACCTACTGTGGACTATGAGCCAACAGTGGCCCCACCACTATGTCTGGCATGATTGAATCAGGACCGGACATCTGTCTCGCCCACCGACAGCGATCATGTCGAGTCAATGGCCCAGTGCAGAAGAAGAGCCCAGAGGCTCTCCAAAGGGAATGTTGTGGGGACAAGGTGACATTAAATTTCACATGAAGGGGGAGCATCATGTGCAAAGACAGGGAAAGGACATTATGCTTATGTCAAAAAAAGGAGGGAGACCCCTTCAATCATGCACTTCTAAGAATGTTGCCCCATTGGGGGGGCTATTAATCACTAAACTACACTAATTAATCTCAATTAGTGCTAAAGCATGGCCTTTGTGGGGCCCCCTTTCCTTCTCACTGCCACCTCCCATAATCATTCCTCCATGATTTCAACCTGGGGTTTAGCAGCAACATTTGAATGAAAAACAGCAAAAGTAGGCATGCTCTCAAAGTCACCCTACAATTAATATTCCATAGGCCCCACAATCTTGTAAAGTGATGTGTGCATCCAATGGCCCAAAGGATATGTGCCCACTCACTTGGAGGAAATTCTCCTCCCACCCGCCGCAATTTCAATTTCAAAGTTATGAATCCATTTTATTGAAGGTCCATTTAGATGCATGTCAATAGTAGATAAAATTAGATTTGAGGTCCACTTTGATCCATGTCAATCATAGATAAAATTAAATCTCAGCATATATTAAAGTATGCCAAATATTATGATGTTATCGCATTACCATTTATTCAAGGGCTCCAAGATTTAATGGTTACTTATACACCAAGCAGCCGTTAAACCTTTTTCTTTCTTCTCCTTAGAAGGGACTCAAAAGTCTCAAACTCACCGCTCATGCACACTACACTTGTTCTAACCTTAGCAATAGCTAGAGATAAAAGCTATTAATTAAACTTTGGAGCCCCTTCATAGATGATTATTGGATGAACAACTAATTCAGGTTAAGACCTTTCAATTCTAGCTTTATTTGTGATGAACATGAAAGCCGAGTTTTTCTCCAGACAAAAAAAATGTGACAAGTGCATTTGGATGGGGATTGAGAGAATGGGCTAGGACCATGTGGAAGCATCAAGACAAGGGAGTTTCCCCTCAGGGAAATTTGTAGAACCTGGGCTGGAAAGGTCCCTTGGTTTTATATTAGAAAAATTGAGTACAAAGAGGCCTTTCAAAGATCCATAATAAGGAGCTTTAGAAAGATACCCAAGAGCATGGAAGATCTTTCCAGCAAGACTGTAATGGGTTTTCCACTGCAAGGAGAAAAAGGAGTGTGTGTTTTTATGCATTGGATGCCACTAGAGCATGATCACCATACTCATCTTAATAATGCTTTCATATCTGAATCTGATTGAGATGATGCAAGGTCAATGGAATGGTCAAAAGGATGACTCTGGTTTTCGATCCATTGAGTACACATCCTCTAGAGTCTTCACCTGTACAACCTTTTACAATCAGATGATGAAGGACCACGTGGCAACAAGGTGGGGCCTTTGGTGCCACAATAGAAGGAGAGGCCTTTGAATAAGGCCCATCAAGGTGTATTGAAAAAATCATAAATGAGATTGGGATTTGATAGATGCTTTACCTATAAAATTTTCCACAAGCCTTGTGTTGGTTAATACCAATATTGGCTTTGAGACATGAAAATATGCATTTGCAGTCTTGAATCTTAGAGAGAACATTGGGATCTTAAACCCCAAGCCAAAGATTGTTAGTAATTTATTTATTTGCTTATATAATCATGACTATAGATGCTTGGCCTACCAATGCCTTTTTCATGACTTTCCTTTTTGTGTATACTGTGCTCCACTTCTGATCCATCCATCCCATCACAAACATCTACATTTGGTGAGAACAGAGGGATGGCCTTGTGGATAAGGCGCCCGTTCTAATAGCTCCCAACATGTTTCGAACCCTGGTGGGAGCCCTTACTTCCTATGTCTTGGCCACTGGCCCAATCGAGAGAAAAAACGCTCCAAAAGCTCCCAACATGTTTCGAACCCTGGTGGGAGCCCTTACTTCCTTTGTCTTGGCCACTGGGCTATCAAGAAAAAAAAAAGCTCCAATAGCTCCCAACATGTTTCGAACCTTGGTGGAAGCCCTTACTTCCTATGACTTGGCCATTGGGCCAATCGAGAAAAAAAACGCTCCAATAGCTCCCAACATGTTTCTCCAATAGATCACAAAAAAAAAAAAAAAAAAAATCAACATTTGGGACTTAAATGGATAAGTCAGAGGTGGATTTTATTGCAACAAACTTGTACAATATGTAGTCATTACACTTTGAGGAGTTAAAATCAAGGGTTATAATCATTTGATTAGACTAGTATTGTGATCACCCCTAATGTGCCTTTTAATTTATTGATCCCCTCTTTTCATTGATTATCATATATCCAAGTGGGACAAACAAGACAAGATGAAAGCTTACACCATATAGCTTGGAGTAGTACATGTAAGAACTATTTTTCACAACATTAAATACTATCAATTTCACAAGTGACTTGATGAATTGTTCTTAAAAATGCTACTTATTTTAAAACTCTTGTATCTTAATTTGCAATTTGAAAACAAAAAGAAAAATCAACGGTTTACAGTTGTGGGAGCACACATTCATACTAAAAGTACTCAATTAGCAAAGTAATGCACCTGACTACAAATAAAATGAAGTTTACATTTGATGTGCTTAAAGAAAAGGTTTTACTTTAAAGTGTTGAAAACAACATCTTATGGTACTGTAGGACTAATGTGGGCACATAATAAGGCCATTAATCCTTAAAAATACGAAATCTAACTTGTTCATATTTTATTTTTGAAATGTATTTTTTCAGTTCCCACAATTTTTTCCCCAAAAATCAAGATCAATATGGCCGATAAATATGGATTTTTCATAAATCCAATAAGTAAGGGAATTATGATAGTTTCTCTCAAATACAAAGCTATTGCTCGGTTAGCAACTCCGCAGGTCATCTGTCTTCCTCTTCCCACTTGTATGGACTGTTGTGGGTCCAAGCCCCGTTGGCTAGGGCACCACAAGAAAAAATTAAAAGCTTGGCATTTAAGCTTTTGCAGCATGTCACTCTTGCATAGCTGTTCTATTTTGATTGTTAGTCACTTTGGAGAAGAAACTAGTACAAAGTTTAAGAGTTTTATCTTTTGAATTTGGTGAATAGTAATAATCTCCACAATCATGCCACATAGCCTTTTTTTTTAACTAAACAAAAAAATAAATAAAAAAACACTACACCAATGCTCAAATTCTTTACATACATTATCGGGTAGTTCACAGGTAAGGCATCTCCCTTTCCATAAAAATCACGATAAATTAATTTTTTATTGTAACTTGTTGGTTAAGGTTTTGAGTAGCGTGTGTATGTATTTATAAGTATTTATGATTTTTTTTCTCTCCACATGCATGCCCTGATACATGTGAGAAATGATTAGGCGTCAAAAGCCTGAGCAGTGGTGCATTAATACATTTTCCATTATTTACTGGGATGGGTCCACCACTTTGAATGGGATGGTTTAAGGTTGGGAATGGATAAGGTTCATGGCACTCCATGTACACCTGCTGGGCTCCGTACATGGGTGTTGGAGTTGTCTTTCTCATGGGAGCTGTGATCATGGCTCAAAATCACAGCTTCAGACCCCACTATGTTAGGGTCAACCAATTATTAACTGCTGATATGATGCACTAAACCGTTTTGTTGGTTTTGATGGGTGAGTCTCTCCAAGTAATCATATAAGATCCAATTTAATAAATCAATCTGTTAAAGTACTTGAATTCAATCAATGTTTTAAAAACTCTAGTCTAGACTCTATCTTGGTGGCTAAGTTGGGCAATTTGGACTCATTGATAAGTTGGGCTCATTCGACGTGCCCAACTGAATCCCAACGACCTGTTTGTTTTATGTTAATGTTCTGAATCGAGTGTTCCTCGGGCTCAGGACTAAAGGCTTATAGGTTGGGCTGGACGGGAGATACCCTGGGTTATTAAAAAAAAAAAATGTTCAAAATTCTAAAAGGGAATACACGTCCATAACTCTAGTATTTCCATAACTAGGAAAGTCAAGGTCCAATTAATATTTCCATCCCATATCCTTCACCAGTCACCACTTTATTAATCCTTTGGCAGAGCTCACTTTACCATGAATTTATATGTATTTTATGCAACTAAATAAGACATAAACTTTTTATTTTTAAAAGTGGTTAAGATTGAAGAAACAAAGGCGAATATCCAAAAATAATCATTAAATAATTTTCCCTCGAACAAGCAAACAAACCAACGGGTAGATGGGAAAATGAATTTTAGGTCACTACCCTAGTAATTCAAATCCTAGGAAAGTCAATAGAGGTGTTCATGGACCGGGCGCCTGGGTAGGTTTGGATCTTAGAATTCAGTATTTGGGTGGGGTTGGGTATAAAATTTGGGCTCTTTTTAATAGTTGGACAGTCTTGGTCAAGTGATAGAATGCCCAAAGCCCGGCCAAGTTTAGTGGCTGATTTGGCTGTATAAGTTTTGAAAAGCTTGGTCCAATTTGCTCTGATTAAACTAAATGGGCAGTCTCGGGCCTGATATGTTTCGGACTAGCCAGGCTCATGTTTGGCACTTATGGTCCATATCAGGCATAGACCGGATACGAGCTTGTATAGTTGTATTTTTAAAATTGGGCTAGCCTACATATGCCTCAGTCCTACCATGCACCTGGTCATGGACACGCTGAACACGCCTAAAAGTTTAGGTCCCATCTATATTTTCTCTTAATATCCTTCACCCTTCACTTCTTCCATGGTCTTTGCTGGAGTCCATTTGACCATGAACTAGGCATTCAATTTCAAGCAAACTAACAGCCTCAAGTGAACCCAATTTATCCATTTAATCCATACTTTTTATTTATTTATATTTTTAAACATAGAAAATTCAAGTTCAACTTAACTGAAGATTTGCCTAAAGATAGAACGGAATAGAGAATCAAAGCCGCAACATAATTGCGACAAGGCTTTGATGATGATAAAGAGGAGATTCAAATTCAAATGCACAAGCTCCTAATCAGCTGAGCTACAACTTAAATTGATATTTACTCCTTTTAGTCCATTGGGTCCTTTGAACAATTGGGTACATTTTTACAAGGTCATAGACCCAACCATGGTTATACACCCATTTTAGTCAGTTGGATCCTTTGAATAATTGGGTGGCTATTACATAGACCCAACCATGGTCATAGACCCAACCATGGTTTATACACAAGATCATTGCTTTTTGGAAGAGAGAGAGAGAGAGTACGGTCCAGGATTTCCACCTCAAAAAAATCTTAGTATGGGCCTATGGGCCCCTTTAAAAAAGATCTTGCCAAAGTGTTAACTCCATGGTGATGAGTATAAACTTCATCATACCTCTCTCCTGATTTTGAACTTTCTATGAAAAGAGAGAAGTGAAATCCGATTGGGGGTTTGGAGGAATTTCACAAAGAGATTCCACATGAGCTTACGAAGTTGGTCAGGATCAACAGTAAACTCAATAGTGGGAAAATCCATACCTTGGATGGCTGGGATCATCAGCAAGCATATCTATAAGAAGACCTAAAAATGGACAGCCAAGATTTACTGGCCGTACACCCACATCAAAAGAAGTTAGGCCTTTTTGATAGTTAAAGAATTGTCCTCGTCCTAGACATTTAATTTGATGTGGGAGCAAGATCTCCTGGTACCAGCATATCTACGGCCCTGATCCACCCACCAAACAGCCATCAGGAAAAAGCAAAACCCCCAAATGATGGTCCGTGTTCTGTGCACTAAGAGCCAATACTTCACAAGCTAACCAGACCATGTTGGGCTTAGGTCCCACATAGAGTTATGGTGCTCGACCCTATTTATTTCAATGATTGATGCATAATGATTGACATGAATTGAGGTGAGTCCTGCAAATTAGGTTTGAAAACTTTCAACCAGTTTCTCCTGGATCTTTCTTCTATGGTTGTCACTTTATCATGGCTTGCTATTAATCAAATCTAGATGGGGTGGTTTTGGTGGATGAAGTTTACTGTTGAAGTTTTACAAGAGAGCAAATTAACACTTTTTGAGCAGAAAAGGTGTCCTTATTTTGACCATTAATACTGGGTTAGACTGAGTAGAGAAATTTTTTTTTTTTTTTTTTCTGGTAAAGTCTGGGTTGGTAGAGTTGAAATAAATATGCCCCTTTCTCAGAAGAACTCCTTCCTCTTCCTGGTCTGGTCACTTAGCCATATTAGTTGTTCCTCCCCTTCATCTTAGGTAATTCTTAGGTAATTTATGTTTTTTGACTCGCTGATTCGACCTAAAACTGACCCTCAAAAGGACGCTCTTAAATATATATATATATATATATTTTTTTTGAAAGGTATAGAAGCCTGTATATTATTCATGTGATTGTTGGAAAACTTGCTAAGTTGACTCATGACTTGACCGAGTCACCACATATTGGACAAGAGCCGGTTCAAATTCAATGGGCGTTATGGTATATATGCAAAGAAAGTGTTGCAAGAATGGTTTTATTCTCATTTTCCTTTTAGTTTTCTTCTTATTCTCTTCTCGTAAATTTGTTCATTTGGATTACTTTCATATGTTTATTAGGTTATAAACATTTAATCCGTTTTTTATCTTAAAATAATTAAAATGAGCAAAATGACTCTCTTGAGTGACCACATTGACTTTCGCGAGTTGAAGTTTTTTTTTTTCTCTTTAGCTAGGCAAATTGGGTTTGTCAAGATTTTTCCAATCTTGTAAAAGATGGGTAAGGATCAGATTGGGTCTATTTGAGGTTAGGCTTGATCGTTTTGAGTTTTTAGGTTGTATTCTGCCAATATTTTTAATATGATAAATAAACAGGTCAAATTCAAGTTTGAAAAATGCATATTACATATGGTGCTCAACCCAACCTAGACCGACATATTGCCTGAGGATTTTTGACAAGGTCACCCATCTTGCCACTTTTCAGTTCACACTCAGGCACACAGACTATTAGTGGAATCCAGTGCACTAATGTTAATTTGATAACCCTAGTTAAGGTGAGTCATTAGCCTTCAACAAAGGGACTGGACCGCCAGTGGTGGACCCAGAATTTTTTTTTGGGGGTTCGGACCCTAATAGGTAGTTTTTTTTTTTTTTACCGATAAAAAAAAAAGTTAGTTTGGTTTTAGGGGCAAAACCGATGATTTTCATGTGGATTTTGAGGACAGACTCACAACTTTTATTGGATTTTTGGAAGTTGATCTAGAATTTTCATATAGGTTTCGAAAGTGCACCGTGTTTTGATGGGTGCGATTGTACCAACATGTCCCCGGGTCTAAAACCTGTTTCTCTGAGCCATTATTTTTCAATCTGCGATAATATCATGATAAAATCAAATTTGATGATAATTAAATCTATCGTGATAGTATCATGAAAAGCTATTGTGAACACAAAACAAACAAACAAAAACAAAATCAAATTATTGGCAATATTTGCAACATGTGCACATAGTAATCTGCCACTTTGGTAGAGTGGGCCATCTGGGTTGGCCAAAAGTCTTCAATCCTAGTGGTCGTGACACAGTGGTACTATATGAGACATGTGGGCTAGTGAGACCCATCTTTCGTTTGATCTTCTCTGTTGTTTCCTCTCAATGAAAATCATTGAGAGACAAAAGGAGTCCTAAGCTTTAGGTAGGGGCTATAAACAAGCCACCTCGAGCTCAGGTCAAGACCGTGTTCAAACAAATTTAGATACTAAAAGTAAGAACTCGGGGGGTAAAACTGAGACCTAAACTCATTATTTTGTGTAGGCACTAAAAGAGTTGTCCCCATGAGATCTTCTTAAGCCCACCCATCTCCTCAAATGGGCAGTCAAAATAAGTACTCATTTTTATAGCCTCCGTCCAGTTCGTGAACTCAACTCAGATTAGTTGGGTACCAATTCTCCGTAGAAATGTACAAGTCAGGAACACCATTTCATGATATGAGGCCACCAAATGTCAAGAATTAAGGTAAAACAAAGCAACAAACAGGAAGCTCAATATTTTATGTTCCCAATAAAAGCTCATTAGGAGATCAATTAAGAGAATCCAATTGAGATGGTTGAGGCATGTCCAATAAAAACCACGAACGGTACCATTCAAGAAAGCCATAGAAGTAATAAGAATGGATACTAATAAGAGCAACCCATCCGAAAACTTAGTTAAGGATAAATGGAAATGGAAAAATAAAATTCATGTAGCCAAACTCAACATATTTGGAACGAGATTTTGATGATGGTGGTGGGATGATAAGCATGATGCTGAAAAGGAATGGCAATAGGTCGGGGCTAACTCATTACCCATGTATGCTATGATCACCATCATCAATACCTTAACCATACCCAACTCAAACCTCTAACGGGTTTTCAGGATGTAATCTGTAATCAGGGCAGATGAGATTAGTCACATTGAAAGAAGGAAAGAAAAAAAGCATTGGCCATGTTAAAAGTAAATTTATAATATTTCATTAGCATATTTTTTAATTAGGCTGCAAACAACTGGGGCATGATAGGTTAGTGCAGCCAAAACTCAAATCACCCAACAGAAATCCAGGGGGGGGTGGGATGTCTGAACTCATGTTTATGCGCCTTAACAAAGAAAATCTATTCAAAACAAGTTGTCTTCTGTGAAGTTCCACTTCCGTGGAGAACTAGTTGCACAAGCATGTCCTGCATCATCATCACATGTAACCTGTTGTAACCACTAGACACCATCTGCAATGAGTAGTCCCATTGCAGATGGGAATGAGGAGGTTTGGAAAAGGAGGGAAGCTTTTGGCTTCTTCCAAATTGGGTCGCTATCCAATGTCCCAATGAGGGAGAGCAATAGCCAAAGATTCATAAATACATATTCACACTAAAGGAGATTCTCAATCTCAGCGCACTGAGAGAAGTCATGACATCTTACTAGTACCACACTTTCACGCACCCATTTCTCTTTTCTCAGCTGCAGTCACCATCTCTTCACAGGGTGAATACGAAAAAAAGGTTGACATGTAAAGGTGGAGTGGCTTCCAGAAAAAAGCGCAAAAATTGGACGGTCAAGATTATCAAAAGAACCATGGTTTTCTGACAATCAATCGCATAATAATCCTGCTATATTCATTTGTAATTTATGAGCATTTTTAATATATGTATTTATTTATTCAATTTATGAATCAGTTATGGCCTTGGCCCTTTTGGTTTCAAACTCTGCATTAGAAGGATGAATGAAGAGTAATGCTGCCTTGGAAGCATCTCTAGTCAGAAACTTATGGAACCCAATGGCTAATGCTTTGCGGCTGAAAAGTACAGAATTCCCAGCAATGTCCAGTTAAACGAACATTATAGTGGTGTTTTTCAGGCATAAAAAGGAAACTGCGTTGGGAGGAATGGGACAGAAGACATGATCAATTGCCAACTGCCAGACTAAGGAGATTGTGAAGCCATTCTCTCACTGGGGGAGAGGTTTTAGGGTCAGCAAATGCGAAGGATGTCTTGGTTTGGTCTAGCCTAACCGAATATGTTAATCAACTGCGCTCCATTGAAAAAGGACACAAGCAATTTTCCCAACTCCTGTATACGAGGTGTGAATCGATTGACCTGCTCAAATACAAGGAAACATTTGGCTAAAGCTTATGCTTAGGAAGAGCATGCTCATTTCTAACAATTGGAATACCAATAAACTCGCCCCATAATATCTACATGATGCAAGGAATGCTTCCGAGGAGACCATTCATCTCAAAAGCACCAATTCCAGCAAAAACAGGAGGTAGGAATGCGCCCGGTTCTTTTGATGTAATCCGCTTGCTGCTCAGTTTTGGCAGCTTGCTTGTTCCTTTTGGCTTCTGCTGCGGCACGCTTTTCTTCGGCCATGTGCCTTGCTGCAGCTAGTTTGTTCATTAGCGCATCATGGGCATGCGCTCTCATCCTCTCACTTCAACCTGAAACACAGGCATCAAAATTCAGGACTGGGGGGTCAAGAGGCTTTTAAGTGTGAAACCAATTCAAATGTGTTGAAAGCTGTTGAGTTAGATAACCCTCACATGTGTTATGCAGTAACGTGTAACAACTGCTTAATGGCTAGAGATGATGTTACAATTGTGTTTCACCGATTTTGCTAAGAAATTTGGTTTCATATACAAATGCAATAGTTTAAACTGAGTTAAGGTAGCTATGTTTCCATAGGTGACTTCCAAGTAAGGATCCTGGAACAGTTGGAAAACTATGCAATCAAAATCCAAGCAGGATAAACGACAGGAAGGATAAAAAACATTTATCTGATTCCACATAGCAGAACGGACGGGCATACTCCAAAGAGATTACTATCACCTTGCACCTGATAAAAGTATTCCATTGCAGAGTCTTCAAGAAAGGGTGGACAAACTTGCGCAGGGTACTTGACTTGGTGTCCCTCTAGTCACTGGGATGAGTTGAGTTTTAGACTGAGAAACGGGTCATATTAATCCTGATTTGAGATTTCATGGAAAATAACAGATGCAATTATGGCTAATCAGGTAAAGCTTGGGCCTATGACCACCTTAAAGGTCGAACAGACTTGCTCAGCCCAACTCAATCCAACTGCAGGCCCCGACACAAATCTGACAACTCTAGAATCTAGGGTGCCATTCCAGTCTAACACAAATTATCAGTCAATTTTCCGCCCATATTCTATCACCAATGATCTTGTTGTAATCCCACACGACCCAAAGTGTGCTGAGAAAAAGGGCCCATAATTCACAGTAAAAGATATCCAACTAATACAAAATAATCCAATCCTTAACACAACCCATCACCTTCCCCACTTTCCAGTCCGAAATGCATGCGTCTTGTGTGTAAAAATCTGAGGGTAGAGCAACCATACTAGAGAAAATGTTAGAACACATTCCTTTTTTTCCAAATGGTAACATTAGAACACTAATCATCAACTGACAGAGAATAAGCCATAGGGTAATTTAAGATATCCATTTAGTGGTGGAGTTGAGAGACAAAATAGTCAATCTCCTTAAAGTATATTGTTGCATCAAAAGATCCCTCTAACTAATTATGGACAACTTGGAGGGAAACACACCATTGATGAAGTAGTAATGTTACATCTTCAAACCAAGGACAATTGGAAAAAAATCTAATTAATGCAAGGAAGCTCAATTTTTTTTCTCCCACCCACTAGTGATATGTCCACACTGTAACACTCTCATGGCTTTGTAGTTTTGTGAGGTGGTGACAGGTCAAGGTCCCAACGCTACAGGCAGAATACTCCTATGTAAGAGGGAGCTGTCGCAACTCATAGTCATAGCAATATGATCAATGAAAAAGGGAAAAAAAAAAAAACAAATGGCCAGCCAAGAAAACGGTTCATGTCAAATCTTTCTTTTGAGATTCTAGATCGAAAAACTTTCGGGAGCCGGTAAAGATGAAAGGTGTCTAATTGAAAATTTTCCAACATCAACAAGGTGGAAGTTAGAGAATGAGATTTTCCAACATCAACAAGGTGGAAGTTAGAGAGAGAGAGAGAGAGAGAGAGAGAGAGAGAGGAGAGAGAGAGAGAGAGAGAGAGGAGAGAGAGAGAGAGAGAGAGAGTATGAGAGATAGAGAGAGAGAGAGAGAGAGAGAGAGAGAGAGAGAGAGCTACAACCACATATTTACACTTGGCTGCAACCACATATTTACACTTGGCTGCCTCAAAAATAAATAAATAAAAAATAAAAAAACATAAGGTGGAAGAAGCCACTGACGAGTATAACCAACACAAATAGTTCAAGCTAAAGAAACATAATCAATACCTCAATCTTCCTCATCCCGGCTTCTGTCTTTGATTTTTGATGATTTTCCCATGCTTGTATTTTCATCTCTTCACGTTTATACCTGAAATACATATCAAAATTCCTCATGTTTTTAACCAACAAGTGTATGCCTTTTGGTGTCAAAGTTAATGATTTGGGAGCATATGTGTATAACAGCAAGAAAATTCAAGTCTAGTGCCTTCCATACAGTTTTTTTTTTTTTTTTTTAATGTAACAAATATACGAGAAGCCAAGTGAAAGCCTTCCTGATAGAGATACTGTAGCACCAACTTGCAGGGAATTCGTTGCTGAAATAGAGGTCATAACCATGTAAAATGATCGACAATAATGAAAATCAACTTAAAAGGGTCAGAGCAAGAACCTAGCCATATACTTGGCTTTCTCTGCTTCCTCCCAAGCTGCAGAACAGGTCTCAATAGCAGTTTTGGGTGGCTGATCAACACCAACAGTCTTAAGTGAAGTTGATGCATCATTGTCCTCCTCTTCTTTGCTTGCCCAAGCAGCAATATTCAGCTTACCGAGCTGGGTGCCAAGAACCATTATCTCTCGTCTTGTTTTCAATTGTAATTCTTTTTCAGATAACTCCTTTTTGTCAGGATCTGCTTGACAACCAGATATCCCAACAAGAGTTGATGTTGGTGCACTTCTTCCTGGAGTTGATGGCATGGAAGAAGAGGGGCTGCGCGTTGGTGTCGCTCTGACAGGAGTTCCAGTTCTAGAAGGCTCTTGGCTGGTAATAGGAGTCATTTCTGTACCCATATCTCTCATGGACACAGACCTAACAGTTGAAGGAGGTGCAATGAATGTCGTAGCACCAATGACATCTACAGATGAATCGTGCTGACTAAGACTAACTGCACGAAAGTTAAATGAATAAAACTTCAAATTTAAAATATTAGTTAAATAGATAGGACCGTAAATTTCAATAGAGAAAGACTTCTGTTGTTCATAACAAATTCAACAAACAAGTCCAATATTTCTATTTTTATAATATTTTCTTCACCCCTCCCCAACAGAACTGCAAAAAATTTTGATGAATTCCTAGCTATCTATCTTATTTCTAGGCATGGTTCATGACATATCAACAACCTCATGAATATTTTGAAGGGGAAAACAATACTAACAGTTCCCTCTTATGATATCTACACCCACTGTCAACCACAGTGGCCACTTTAACATCATCTGGAACCCCAACGCCCATTTCAAAGAGATGCATTTCATGCCATATCAAATACAAGCTTGTTAGGAGTAGCTTGTCAGATAATCGGTGATGACTGGAGTGCTAGATTGGAACTTAAGTGAATTATATCAATAATTGTGAAAGAATATAGAGAAAAAAGCATCACTACTTGTACTCTGCTGAGGTTGGGTTCGGCTCGTCCCAAAGTTGAGGCTTTCTATTGGATAGCAGTTGCAAGGAAGGTGTCCACGGCCAATAATTTCTGACAGAGGCCGATGATATTTCAGATATATGCGTGATGTATTATCTTAGGAGTCTAATAATCTTTTTTTTTTTTTAATCCATTGTGAGGTTGCATCCTAGCTCTAGTATCACTTTCTTGGAAAGTGGCATGGCTTTGTTTTTCCCGAGAAATAATTTGGAGCTAGTTCTCTACTAGGGGTGGGGACCTTACCATGGGTCTGGGCTGCTTCTTTGGAGGATTATCCCTATTGCAATCCTTTGGTCTATGTTGGAGGGAGAGGAAAAAGAGGATCTTCAAAGGTCCTTTGTCTTCAGTTGCTTTGCTCTTATCGGAGGTCAGTCTTAGAATTGCAAAATGAACTTTGATCAAGGAGTTTTATTCTTTCAACGTGAATGGCATTTGTTATCATTGGGAAGCTGTCTTGGGTTATGGAAGGAGGAAGGCCAAGAGGGAGGCTCATTGGGCTCTTCCACCTGTTGGTGTTTTGAAGTTTCATGTGGACGGACCGGCTAGGGGCAAGCCAGGCCCAACAAGTATTGGAGGTGTACTATGGAATGCCAAGGGTGAGGTTTTTCTTTTGCTCTCTAAGAATGTGGAAATTAAGTTATCCGATGAGGTTGAGGTGTCGGCCATTTTGGAAGCCCTTTAATTCTTCAAGAGCCACTTCTATCTTAAATTGATTGTAAAAGTGACTCAACAAATGCAGTGATGTGAGCCTCTTATATTGCTTCAAGGCCTTGGGAGGTTCCAATTTTTCTTCAAAGAGATCAAAGAGTTGTCTTCCCTTTTAGATGTGTGTTTTTGCCACATTATTAAATTGGCCAACTCCTTGGCAGATGGTCTTGCTAAACAAGGGGTTGATAGAGTTTATCCTTGGGTGGTCTATATTATGTAATGGTTGTTTGTGGGGTCTAATGCTCTTATACCCCTTTTGGTTCTAGTAGCATTGAAATGGTGTTGCTTCTATCTTAATAAATTTATTATTGTTACTGATAAAAAAAGGAAAAAAAAAAAACATCTATGAATTATTGTAAAAGAATTGTTGCTTAGGGCCCATTTGTTCACATAGGAAATCATGGTCAAATGGGCTCCAAAATGATTATTAAAGAGGTGAGGGCTGAAGGAACAAGGTAGAGATGTAGATCGTACCTCGACTTTCCAAGAAATGGGATATTATTTGATGGTCATTTTTGGTTTCACCTTTGTTTCTTTATTTTTAACCCCTCTTAGGAAATAGAAGTCTAAGAATTTATAGGAATTCAATTAAATGAAACAAATAGGCACTTAGTCTTTTTCTCTCCCAAGATCCATGATTCCAGATCTTGTAATCAGATCACTTTATCTCAAGTGAAAAGGGGTGAATGAAAGAGTGGGTGGAGCACTGATTCCTTTTGCGAATTGCAAATCCTTTTATTTCTTGTGAGAATTCATACAAAACATGATGACAAAGTTGCTGGCCTGCGAAGAAAAGGGGGTATGTCAAAGAGGACATGGATGGAAGTAGTAAAGTTCAATATGAAGAAGTGCAACCTATGAGAGGATTTGACCCAGGAGGCTGAAGAGGACTAGGATGGAATAGCAAGGTTTGATTTGAAGAAGTGCAACCTATTCAAGGATTTAGTCCAAGATAGACTGGATTGGAGAGACAAAATTCATGTAGCCAACCCCAATATAGATGTGCCTTGGATTGGAGAGACAAAATTCATGTAGCCAACCCCAATATAGATGGGCCAAGGCACTGATGATGATGATGAGAGATTTTGGCTGCCAGAATACTATCACATTTTTTTTTTCTTTCCCTAGAAAGCTACTAAACAATGTAATCGACATTTGCAACCACATGCAAGTGCCGTCAAAGAAAACAATTAACATGCACAGATATGCAGCGAAGTTTTTTGCCAACCCAAAAAAATCGGGGATGACAGCTGTACATGCACTCAAGTGAATAAGAACATCAGTGAACCATAGACCACTAGGTAGACATTTCCTCCAATCAATTGTCTCATTATACACTTAAAATCGAACAAATTTGAGGATGTTTCACATAGTACTTTTGGTGCGATCTTAACTTCAGATTCACACTTGTA
Source organism: Litsea cubeba (assembly GCA_012931725.1). Lineage (NCBI taxonomy): Eukaryota > Viridiplantae > Streptophyta > Magnoliopsida > Laurales > Lauraceae > Litsea > Litsea cubeba. The sequence continues at coordinate 29,440,178 of CM022949.1, forward strand.
AAAGCAGTAGTAACAAAACAAGGTACTTGAGGCATGGGTTTCTTCACTTGGGAACAGTTTGGCATATTGACGCAACCCCATATCCGCGAATGGAAAAAAGGACCAATTCCATAAAGGTTCTGGACAAAATCCACGACCAAATCCCGAAAGGAGTTCATATTTACATACAAGCACTCTCTAACCGAGAGGCTCTCCACAGAGAAACTAGAAAAAGTCTTTTATTTGATCATCAAAAGCTAATTCTCTCTCTTTTTCAAGGAAAAAAAAGCTACTTCTCTCAAAGGGGTCAATACATATATATAGATTGAGAATTTTCCTTCCTAAGTTGGGATTCCCAATCCAACTACACTTCCTACTTTCTATCCTTTTAGTTTTCTTCAAGTTAGGAATTTTCTAAACAATCCCAAATCAAATAAAACTCCTAACCATATACTCACAATTGACTCAAAATTCCTAATTAAGACTCCTAATTCACTTGAATTTCTACCGGTCTTATTGGGCCTTTGGATTGGGCCCAACGGGCTGGCTGACTGATGGGTCTGCCCTACATCACATATTCTTATTGAGTATCATTTCATGGGCCCACCTGGATGTGTGGCAATCAAGGGTATGCGGGATGTGAAGGTCTATGAATGGATTATGGATGCCCAAAAATCAACATGATCAGATCATCATAGATATAGGTATGGAATTTAAGCCCCAAAGATTAAAGATGAAAAAGAAAAAGAAAAAAAAGAGTGCTTTTAATACAAGGGTAACAGTTGGATGAGCACGAAATTAGGGCGAATGCCAAATCATGATGTTTAATTGCATGAGGGTAGATTGATCATAGCTGGCCCGATTTGGATGTACTCCTAACCATATACTCACAATTGACTCAAAATTCCTAATTAAGCCTCCTAATTCACTAAGTTTCTACTGTAAATTGACTGGTCTTCTTGGGCCTAGTGGATTGGGCCCAATGGGCTGGCTGACTGATAGGTCTGGCCTGCATCACATATTCTTATCAAGGTTGGAAAACTCGTTACTCGGACTCGACTCGTTCAATGCAAAAAAATTGACTTGGATAGAGTCAACGCGGAGACTCGGGATAGTCATGTTTTTTTAGAGATAATTTCAAAAATATTTAAAAATGAATTCATTACTTATAAAAAAAATAAAAATACATTTATTTACATGCATTCACGATAATCAATTCAAGTTAATAAATTTGTATATGCAATAAAATTGATACAATAAGAAAAACAAAAGAAAAATATTGCATATTATATAATTTGTTAGTTCAAATATCGAATGTAAGAGATCAAATTAAGTCTCAAATTATATTCTGGTCACCATTTTTAAATTACTAACTTCAAACCACATGCATAATTACTTATAAATAAACTTCAATTGTTTAAATTTAAATCTACCTATTAAATGGTTCAGAATGCAAACAACTTATTAAAATGAGATGGCTCGGCCGAGTCTCCCCTGTTTTTTATTCGGTTCTTCGTTAAAAAGAGATGACTCGGGAGAGTCAAGAGTCAACTCGGAGAGTTTTCCAACCATGATTCTCATTGAGTATCATTTCATGGGCCTCACTGGATGTGTGACAATCAAAGGGTACGGGGGCTGTGATTATGTGAAGGTCTATGAATGGATTATGGATGCCTGAAAATAAACATGATCAGATTATCATAGATATGGAATTTATGTCTCAAATATTAGACATAGAAAAAATAAGAAAAAATTGAGTGTTTTAATACAAGGTAACAGTTGAATTGGCGCGAAATTTGGGTGAATACTAAGTCATGATGTTTAATTGGACGAGCGCTGGTCCGATTTGGATGTTCTCACAAAGAAAATTCTTCCATAAGGATTCTATCCTAGTCCCTTTTTCAGCAGTAGATATAGAAACTCCATACAAGTTGAATCATTCAATGGAAAAAATATAATAATGAATAAGTGCATCCCATTCCCATCCCAATAAAAAGCTACATAACACTCAGAATAACAAAGTCCAAATGAGTTTCTTACCAGCAGAAGCAGCAACAGAATTCTCAATTATAAGTGCAGGCTTCAAATCTGATTCCAAAATGGGGTAAGTATCAGGCACCCAATTCTCAAACTTCCTACCACCACCTTCCTTCTTACCCTGGCTAGGATCAATCAATTTTGTATCAACTTCTTCCGTAGCAACCATCTTCTGATCAGCCACTTCCAAAGCAACCCTTGTACTACACTGTCTGTTCCCAAAACCAACCTGACCAATTTTCCGAGCCGCATAAGCTATCCCTTGAGACTGCCCGGTCTTCACCCGGTTCGACTGCGGGCTCGCAATCCACTTCTCCGCATCGTCCCATTTCGAAGGTGCTGGTTTAGAGATCGAAGCAAAAGGCACCGATAGCACACTCGCACTATCACAGTCTACAGATCGGTCGTCTTTAAACCTAACCCTAGAATTAGACAATGCAACTTCATTGAACCTGGAATCGCTCTTGATCTCACTGTCCAAACTATCCATTGCTGCTGTTGTCACTTTAGTTGAGCAATCACGCAATTCACTTACAATATCTACATCTTTGTAGCTCTCAGGAATGCAAACACCTGATGAGAATCAAATTGCAGCAATCCTGTCAATCGAAAAACCCTAGTTCTAGTGTTTTCTACAGATCACACAGAAATCCACACAAAATCAATCAAATTCGAAGGAATTCGTAATCTTACCTCTTTCGTCGACTTCACCAGCTTCAGATCTCAGCGAAAATCTGGAATCTGCTTCTTCTTCTTCTTCTTCCTGCTTTCTCTTCTTATCGATTCCCAAAAGCATCATTCTCAGCTTTGTAGGAGAGAATCCTCCTCCTCCGTAGACACATTACAGATTCAGATTTCACTGAATTGCAAATGATTTCTAGCAGATTTTAGGGATGAAATGTGAGATTCCGATCTGAAAGAGATGAGAGACAAGCAATCTAATGTCAGAGATGCTTGCTTTAGCTCCAGATAGGGTTTTTCTAGGTGCAGATCTCGAGAAAGCAATGTAGTAGAAGAAGCAGAAAGAGAAGATTTTTGAGTTGAAATGCGAGGTTTGGAGATGTGATTTTGACGGATCGAAGGTTCAGTTGCAGAGAGAGAGAGGAGTGTTGGAAAAGAGGAAGGTTGAGTAGCGTGTGTGAGAGAGAGAGAGTGGAATTAGGAAAAGAGTAGGGGCAAAATGGGGAAAGTGCGTACCTGGTTTTTTTTTTTTCTTTCGATCCTTTCGTAATCCATTTGATTGGATTGGGATTTTTTTGGGGTTTTTTGCGTTCCAAAATTCTATTTGGCCTGAAATTCAATGGCTGCAGGTCTGGTGTCATGCCACTTATCGGCCTGATGTTAGGCTGGCATCAGGTCATGTAGCAGGGTTCTTTTGCGTTAGCTGTTCTACACCGGATTTTCTAGTCGGGCTATGTGATCGATCTTACCCGGACGTTTGGATCTAATTATGTTCTTTTATGTTATTTTTGGAAGCCTGGATGATGAGTAGGGTTGCAAACATACTATTCGATCTCGAATTGGATCATTTCTAAATAACGAGTTTGATTTCGAATTTAATTTTGACTTGGATCATATTTTGTTGGTTGTAAGCCCGATTTCGATAGAATTACCTGGATCCGGATCCAACTGGAGAACTGAATCTAGTTCAGAAATTAGTTCTTAGTTCTAATTTTTCTTTATTTTTTATTTTAAATAAATAAATATATCATTCAATTTATAGTTGTGCATCAAGTCTACCATATTCGGCATTATACATAAAAATGCCCAAAAAAATTTTATTTCGAGGCATAGTTTGCAATATCAAATACTCATATGTCGGATCCTGAGTCCACGGGTTGGAACCTACAAGAATCCGGAACCGGACCCGTTTATCAATCGAAACCTAAATTAGATTTCGGATCCGGATCCGTTTATGAATCAGAACCTAAAATAGGTTCTTGATCCCCCCTTCTTTTTTTTGGATCTAAACTTTGGGATAATCAGATATCCCTTTTGTAACCCTAATGACGAGGGAGCGAGAGAGCTATGCTTCGGTCTCTAATATGTCGCATCTTTCGTTTGCCTTTGCGGCAAAGTGCAATTGAAGGATATATATATATATATGAGGTTTATAAAGCGCTAACTAGCAGGGATTTGGTCTTGTTATTGGGACTTGGATGTTATTGATTGCAAGATCATCCTAATTTCATGACTAAGATATGGTAATTATTAGCATTAGTGCACAAACGTGTACTTTTGTTTTACCGCAATGAAAAAAAGCTTTTTTGTGAAATTGTGAAAAACTTAGCTCATTTATATTTTACTCTTGTACATCTTCCTCATTGCTAGCTCAAATGTGCCATTAAGGTCTCTCGAAACTCTTCACAAACTCTCCAAAATTACCAAATTTGAATTAAGGGTGCTTATGGACCGGGCTAGTTCGACCCCAACCCGGGACTGGCCCACTTCGGGCTGGGCTTAAGCTTTGAAATTAGTACATGGGCTGGCTTTAGGTCTAAAATCTAGGTCCATTTAATATATGGTCAGGGCTTGGACTCAATAATATAAAGCCCGAAGCCTGGCTTGATGCGAATTAGAGACACAATTTAAAGCAAAACTATTTTTTTAAGGGACTGGATCACATAAAACTTTCACACGTGCAAAACAAAGTCATCTAACTAAGCCACAACATAAGACAGTTATGAGAAGCCTTTTTGTTTAATAATCATCGACCACTTGGGCTCGGGGTTGACCTTTTCGAAGTGGGCCAGGCTCGGGCCAAGCACTTATGGCCCAAGTTTGGACTAGAGTCTGGCCTAGGTCAATGGTTAACAAATGGGGCTAGGCCTTGATATTTCTCTGCATGGCTCAAACCACCCCTATATATACCCACAAACTCTCCCATAAATATGATTGGCTATTTTATGAAGCATGAAAGATAGATAGGGTCGACCTGACCCTATATGAAGTAGTGCAATTTTCTTCATGGATTATTCGTTTTCTTGCAAGTAGGGCCCACTTTCTCTGATGGATACCCCTTCAAATATTTGTTCAATAAATAAACAATGATAAGACAGTACAAAAATATATAAAACCGTGGGCGGGTTTGGTTAGTTTGGAGCCTCGTTTGTTTAGTCATCTCGCACAAAGTTCGGACTCATTTAACCCAAAAAAGGGGTGAGGCCCGGTTCTACAACCTTAACTATTTATATTGGACCGATACAACACTAACTTATATATATATATATATATATATATATATATTAGTATTTGGTACTTGATATTATGTCCTTAAATCTTCAAAAATGAGGAGTCGTATTTCCGTTTCCCATATCAGTGTCCATATCCATATCCATATTCATATTTTGGCATCATAGTAGGCCATCCTTTTAAATATTTTATACTGAGCTGGGCCTTTAAGACTATACAAGACCCAATTCTAGCCTAGTAACTATTAGATTAATAATAACTTATATGCACTCCAGCTCATGGGACTTACTTAGATGTAAGTTTATTGATGGGAGAGGATCAATTGAAAAGGCTTCTCTTGGACAAAGGAGATTAAAAAAATTGGCCCCACCAGATTATCCTGGCTTTTGATCCTAACTGTAGATTTTTTTAAGATTCAATCCAATGACGAACGAAGTATTAGTGACTCGGTGAGTGTAAAATTAGACTTGATGCGAACCGGATGAAAATTGTTGTAGGGGCTGAATTGATGAAAGGTTGGTCCAAATTAGTTCCATAGTGACTGTAATGCACTTGTAGTTGCTCGCAGGAGAGTATTTTCCAGATCAATCATGGACAAATATCTCAATGGGTTTTCAGGATTTGGAAGCCAAGCCTGTTGTGTTATTCCCTTTCATGTTTGTCAATCATAGATGGAGTTGGAGTGTGCAAAATATTGGGAGCAAATGATGTACCATTGATTTTCTTTGGTAGAAATGTACCATTGATTTAATTGTCATTTAAGTTGCGTAAATTTTACAATTTTTTTAAAAGGCCCTATATCTCGTGTGTTGTTAATCGTAATTAATTATCAGTTCACAGCGAGCAGAAGTAAGCATCATAGTCTAATTGAAATAAGTTAAGAAGCCATTTCGCTTCGCCTAAAACAATTTGAAATAAATCTTCAAATCCATTTGGGCCCAGAGAAAAGCCAGGTAATACCCTTGTGGCCCCAAGGTGGTAGCACAAGTGGACTAACATTTGGTTTCTGAAAAGGGAAAAACCAGGGTCGATACGAAGACGGGACTAAACATTTGGTTTCTGAAAAGGGAAAAATCGGGGTGGATACGAAGACCTCTAAACTCAAACTCTGTCAACATTTGTGACCATCTCCTTTTAAGTAGCATACAGGCAACAGTTCCATATATATATATATATATATGGGAAACCCTCTCCTCAGCTCACGCTGAGGAGAGGGTCCGCTCAACAATGCGGTCCAAACGCATGGCGTCAAGTGGTAAAAAAAAAAAAGTCCCGCCCACTTAGTTCTCATTCCCGCTTGTTTTAGTAGATAGAGGAGAGGAGAGGAGAGGAGAGAAAAGGAACTTTCCTCTCAACTTCGGAATCTTGACCCTGGGCAAGAAAGAGGAGAGGAGGTTTGTCTCCAACCCGGGCGGTGATCTTGTATCTTCTCCTGGTATGTGAAGACTGAACAGAGTCTCAAGATCTCAAGTTCGAATCTGAGTTTCTTATTCTGGCGAAGTGCAGCAACCAACCACGAGAGGAGACCAGAGTCCGGAGATCCACACCCTGGCTCCTTCTCTTCCGATTGGCAACTAGACGACCTCAAAGCTTGTTGTCCGTCTCTTCTGCTATGCACTCCCTCCCTTCCTCCGCCCCCACTCGTTCTGTTGTGTTTTTTTCTTCTTCCTGTTATGTGTATTTTTCTTTTATTTCCTATTGAGTTGGGATTTTAGGTTTTGTGGTGGGGGTCTGAGGGTTTTTTTTGGTTGGTTTGTTTGATTTGAGTCTTTGGGTTTGAGATTTCAGGGTTTATGATGGGGAGTGTTTTGATCTCCTCCCTTCATGTATTTACATGGATTTTTAGCATTAAAGAAAATGCATTTTACTCTAATCTGGCTTGCCCAATACATCTTCTTCTAAGCAGAAGTATGTACCATTTAACATCATTATTTTGTTAGCGTAACTCGAGGCTTCTGGTTGGGCACAGGGACACAGCTTCACTGGCTCATTGAATGATTTCACATGAAACAAAGGCCTGTTGCTGGTTGGAAAAAATATTTTTGGATACCCACTTTTGGTTTACATTCTGACCACTTACAAAAACATAATCCTAGGTATTTCATTCAATTACATAAACAAAGATAACGTAATTGGGTGTATCCACACTCTTGGACGGGTTTAATTACTGCTCCATGAGCCACGACCTGGGTCTCTGAAACGAATTGGGTGTTGTGACCAAAATTTTCATAATGTAATATTCAGATTGTAAATCAATCATGATTAAGACCTGTACCCGGCTTATCAATGGTTTAAAATCTTAGATTGTTAATTGAAAAATGGACCTGATGGTTGCGAGAGTAGTTGAACTGAGATTACAAATGTCCCCATCCCAATGCAAAGGCAAATGTCCATCGCTAAGTTGAGAGGAAATCGAATTTTATGAGTAGCAAATTTGCAAATTGAAGACATTTATGGAACTATCAGTTGATGAAATGAATAGAGATCATTCAAGAAGCAAGCCATTATGCCTTGAAGGGTTCCAAGGTCCGAACCATTACTTTTCAAGAGCATATAAAAACTAAATTGAGCACTTGGTAACTCTATGATGACTAGAAATCACTATTAACATTCCGAGCATAACTTTTAGTCTATAACAACATATACAAAAACAGCCCCGTGATGGATCCTAATTTGAAATAAAAGTGAAATAAGAGGAGGTTAAAAAAGGGAGATGCTCTCACCTTATTATGAGAGATAAGGTGGATGCCTCATATCCATATCCAATGCCAATAATTTGAATGTGAGAGCCCTCACCTCTATCTCTCATAGTAAGGTTAGAGATATCTCATAGGAGCATCTCCAGTTAAAAAGAAAAGGGTCATAATGGAATATTTAAGTTGCACACGAAGTAACCAATCAGGCCTACTAGGGTGCATCTTCAGAAAATCCATAATCAAAAGGGCCAGTTGCATGCGAGTTGGAGTTATTGGCTGTGCCAGTCCGTTCTGGACTTCTAACACAAGCCACAGTTCTGTCCCCAGTTTCACCCCTGGAATCTAATATGAAAACCATCAATTGCAAACCCAAATGCATAAAAACTCAACTAATACACACCAAACCTATTCAGGATTGCAGGAATCAGACCTATATAGATAGACCATCTCAATATCAACAGAAAATTTCAACTTCCATCTGCTGTTAATTAAACTCTACAATAAATCTACAAAATAAGTCCGCATTCATCATAACAAAGCCACATTCAAATTAGCTCAGCTCAATGAGTTATTCAGTTGGAAATAAAAACAGCCCAAGTTCAAATCCCCATCATAAACGCTAAAATCTCTAACCCAAAGACTCAAATCACACAACCCTACCGCAAAACCCCCCTCAAATCCCCACCACAAACCCTAAAATCCCAAACCCAGACCCTCAAATCCAACAAACCCAACAGAAAAAAAAAAAGAAAAAAAGAAAAATACACATAACAGGGCATTGAACATGAGCTGGTAGAAGAAAGGGAAAAAAACACTTCAGAACGAGGGGTGGAGGAAGGGAGGGACAGAAGAGACGGACGGCAAGCTTTGAGGTGGTTTGGTTGACAACCAGAGGAGAAGGAGACGGTGTGTATCTCCGGACTCCAGTCTCCACTCGCAGTTAGTTGCTGCACTTCGCCATAACAAGAAGACTCAGATTCGACGGACTATTCCTGTGAAGAGGAGGCCGTCACGGGTTGCAGTGCACACATCCATAATCTTTCAATCTTCACATACAAGATCACAGCCCTGTTGTAGTCCTCTTCGTTGTGCAAGAAGCAGACTTCACATTTTTGCTCACGTTATAGATTCCGGATTGGAGACAAAGCCCTCTTCTCTTTTTTCTTGCTCACGGTGAAGATTCTGGATTGGAGATGAAAGTTCCTTTTCTCTCTTCTCTCTACTGTACTGAAACAAGCGGGAATGAGAAACTAAATGGGCGGGATGTTTTTTTTTTTTTACCACTTGATGCCATGCGTTTGGCCTGCACGTGTTGAGCGGACCCTCTCCTCAGCGTGAGCTGAGGAGAGGGTTTCCCTATATATATAACTCCTAAATTTGTTGTTCTTATATTAACTTCTCTTGAGTAACAAGTCTAACTATTAATGGAGCTTCTCTTTTGTTTATGGTGTCCATCTTTCTGCTTGGGTTCTTTTTTCTTTGAATTTTTTGGTCCATAATTGAATGTGGGCCTGTGGCCCACATGCCATTTGATCGATGATCGCCACCGTAGAGAAGTAAAACGAGATTATTGCACATTTCTTATGAATGGCACCGATTTGTGGTGCCCCACCAGCAGCTAAAATCAGACGGTTGCGAAATTTCTGAGACTAATTATCATGATAATCCTTTCTATACTCAAAGGGGCACCATTTTTGAGGTGGCCCCACTTTCCTATAGGAGGGCCCAGTTGTATTTTTGCAATGATCAATCACACTTAATTAAGAGCCACCATCCTCTATTCACTCCTGTATCCAAAGCTACAAGGCCCACAACCAGCAAACTGATGATATGAATATATAGCAGTTTATTCAATTATCTAAACATAGACTCAGTTGAATCTAAATCAAATCATGCTAAGTTATTTTTTCTCCCTTCTTTTTTTTTAATGATTATAATTTAAGAAAATGGCTCCTGTAATCTTATCACAAAGAGAGAATGTCTCCTTACCTGAGTGATAAGGAGTGATAGTTCTCACTTGGCCGCCCAGGGTTCGAACACTGTGTACGCCACCTCTTTCCGCTTGTGCGGGCTTCCCTTCCCACTCATGTGGGCCATCTTTTTTGCATGTGCGGGCTCACTTGGGTTCCAGCCCCCTTGGCTGGGTTACCAAGAAAAAAAATCTTATCACAAAGAGTATGTGGATGTCATATATGTGCCTAGAGTGAGCATTCACATCACATACACTAAATATTCTCAATTTCAGATTTGGATTGGGCTGTGGCATCCTCTGGTGTTCTGCGTAACCCTCGGCTGCGTTGTGGTTTGTTCATTTCGCGGTAAGTGTAATGACCTGGCCCTAGACAATTATATTTAGAATAAATTAATGATAATTAGGATTAATTAATTAAGTTTAGGAGTTAGAGTAGTTATTTAATTAATTTGATTGCAATTAGACTGAGTTTGGGTTTAAAAGATCAGTTTAATCATTTGACATTATGGTGGCTATTTTGGGTATTTTCACAGTAGGTAAAGAACCTTATTTGAATGTTAATTAATTAGGTTTGCCTGTTAGTTTAGGGCTTTTGAGGTTTTGAGTATGTTTAGTCCAAGTTTGGGGCAAATAAGGGTATGTATAGTTGTCTTTTTAGAAAATTGAGGGATTTACTGTGATTCTCGAAAGTATAGCAATATAAGGCTTGTTGGATAGAGAAAATTATTTAGTGAATCTTTTGTTAAGGACTTTTTCGATGTCAAACAAACCACCCGATGGCCCATAAACGGTTTCTAGTCCATTTGAGTGTCAAGGGCATACATGTCATTTGGCACCAATCCCTCACAAGTCAGAACAAAGCCAACCCATCTCCTCAATCGGTCCCCCTCTGTTTCATTCCTAGCAGCTTGCGCTCCTTCTCTTCATTTTTTTGAGGCTTTTGGCTGTAGGTCCCTCATCCTTTCGATTTAAAGCCTAAGATCAACGAACTTTTATCGTAGCGGCGGTAGTCCTTTCATGAAAATGACCCTGTGAAGAAGACAAAAAGCCCCCTGTAAACGTCAGCATAAAGGCTCCGCTTCAAACCATTTCAGTGAAGAAAAAACCACATTCATCCGAAAGCGAAAGCGAAGACGAAGCAAAATCAACTAATCGAAGACCACAATCATCTGAATCGTTTTCACTTTAAGGTCAGATAAAATACTTTATCCATTCCTAAAACGAAGATGTACACGATAATTTCTTTTGAAAAAAACTAAAAACCTAAAAGGGTCTTTGATTTCGTTCTTCTCTGATTTTATCTATCCTTTATGCTCAACTCTATGTAGACAATGGCTAGAATAAAGTCCTCGATTACTTCAAGTCAAGAGAAAAATCAAGTTTCTCTGATACTTAGATAATTTTTTTTAAACTCGGATAAATTTGTTTTGGTCCAAACTCAGAAAATTTGTTCAAAACTCAAATAAATTTATTTGAGTTTTTCCAGAAGTTCAGATAAGTTTGCCCAAAACTCAAATAAATTTATCTGAGTTTTGGCAAATTTATCTGAATTTTTGTCCAGTTTATCAGAGTTTATGTTATATTTATCTGAGTTCAGGGACGCCAAAAGTCAGAATACGGAAAATCAGATTCTAATAAAAACCGAAATCCAAAACAAGAAGACTTGATGAGCATGATCCAATCGAGAAAAGAGAGGGAAAACAAGCAAAAGAGCGAACTGCTCTATTTCAAATCAGTTATAGAGAGAGAGAGACTTGGGAGAGACTTCAGATGAAAGAATAAGAGAAAGTAAAACCGTTTCTATCTTTGAAGAAGTGAAAGAAAGAGAATCGGAAGTCATGGTGGCAACGGAAGGTGCTCTGCAATGGTACTCAATAACCATGGAAAGGAACAGAAAATGAAAAAAATGAGAGAGAAGAAGATGGAAGGAGTTCTCTGGGACAACAGAGAATAAGAGAGAACTTGGCTTGGCCAAGAAATGATGGTTGAAAGGGCAAATTGGTCATGAAAATATATGACGTGGCATATTTGGGACCTCTCACCAAAATATCTCCCGCTGTCTGAACTATAGACATTAGAGAAAAAGTTTGTTGGGCTGGATGCCTTAGAAGACCGTGCTTAAGGACCGTTGGCTAATTTACCCATTTTTTTCGGGAGAACATCAAAACAGGGCTAAAGTTTTTTTTTTTTTTTTCCACATTTCAAGTCAGGACAAAAATCTATTATACATTCCAGGACAACCTTTTACTGTTCCAAAAATGTCCTACATGGCACTATGGCTAAAAGGGGCTAAAGTTGAACATAATTACAACTTTTGCCATCAAAAAAGAAAGAGAGGGAAAATGTCCTACGTGGCACTGTGGCTAAAAGGGGCTAAAGTTGAACATAATTACAACTTTTGCCATCAAGAAAGAAAGAGAGGGAGGACAGTTGACTGCACGTGGAAGAGAGAGGGGAAAGTAAGAGAGAGAAAATGAATGAGGGAGAGAGAAAATGAATGAGGGAGAGGGGGGCGTGGGGGGGCTGATGGGTTTATTTTTTCCTACTAATCTCAATCTCAGCCGTCCATCATATTTTTTTGTGGACCCCATTTTACTATTCATCGCACTGTTTTCTCAGAGAACTAAAATTCAAAAAATAAAAAAGCAGGGGAGCCGGATCCGATTTGGTTGGCCAGAGTGTTAAAAAATTTAAAAGTTAAGAACATTAAAAAAATATTTTTTTTGAAATTTGGTGTGTAAACTCTTAAATTATAAAATATAATAAAACAAAATACTAAAAACCCTAAACATTAAAGCATAAATCATATATACTAGACATAAATAAAAAAAATATATTAACCTAAATCAGAATAAAGTCGTAAACCCCAAATCCAAATAAGTTAATTTACGAAAAAAAATTTATCGTGTCAATGACACGGATTACCGCTAGTAAACTTACATTTCAAAACAGGCCCTAAGTTTTTCATTAACATTTCAAATCAGAACATTTGAATTATCCAGCGAGATTTTGAGTTATACAGCCACATACAACCAACATCTTCTCCCATCTGAACAGGTCCAAACCAACCATACAGATGCTTTTCTCCAACACCTTTTTCCTTCCATCATCATTAAAATCCAGCCATCTCCATCATTCCCATCTTCATCCATCATCCCTCTTTGCTTCTATAATTTCTATTTCTCGGTGATTTAAAAGAGTCTCAGATGGAGTACTACAGGGTGGTGATAATTAAAAGTATTAGTGATGATGATGATGTTTCATGTGAGAAACCCCTCAGACCATAGAGGGCTCCTCTTTTATCATCAAAGAAACACATTCCATTGGATGAACTCCTGAACCACAAAAGAAAAATCACATTTCTCTACTTACGATATTTGAGATTAGAGATGGTAAGAAAGATATGAGAAGTAAATTAAAGGACTGAAGTGGAACCACTGGCAGTAGGGAGTGGGGAAGGTTCCTTTGACATCGGATTATCCCTAACAAGGGAGAGGTGCATCGAGGAAGACGAGATGGGATTTCAAGGGCGGAATCAGGCCATTTCTCGATTTGGTGCTTCTTGATCTCACTGTTGGTGCGGAAACCATGGAGGCAGGGGAATCTCGGCTTCTCCCGTGCCTCCTTGTTCATTTTCCCCATCTCACCAGCCGAAAAAAAAAAGAACCGATGGAATGGAGATGTTGAATGGAAATGGGTTTCTCTTCTTTATAAAGACATCTGCAAATGGGAAGATGGCTAGATTTGATGATGATTGAAGGAAGAAGAAGGTGATGGAAGAAGGTGTTGGAGAAAAGGGTCCGTATAGCTGGTTTGACTTGTTTGGATAGGAGAATACGTTGGGTTGCATTCGTCGGATAACTCAAATTAATCTCGCCGGATAATTCAAAATCTCACCGGATGTCCTGATTTGAAATGTTAATGAAAAACTTAAAGCCTGTTTTGAAATATAAATTTATTTTTGTCATGATTTGAAATCCGAAAAAAACTTAGCCTTATTTTGAAATTTCCATTTTTTTTTCTCTTTTTCTCTTACTTCGTACTCCCCCGATTCCCTCCTTGCCAATGATCACCCCACCACCAAGGGAGCCTCCTCTGATCAGCCTCACCACCACCACCACTTCCACCTTCCTTTTCACACGCTCACACGACCGATGACCCCAATGATACAAGATGACGCCAATGATACAAGAGCAGCCCTCTCCATCACTCCTAAGCTTCAAATCCGGATAGGTAAGTCCCCATAGTTCATGTCCTTTCCTCTTAGCCCCATTAGAGCCATTCATGTTTATGCTTGGTCTAATCCCTTCTCTTCTCTTGTTTTCCCCAATTATTGGTGCCCTAGGTTATGGATTTTAGGGCTTTTGTGCATTGGACGTGGGTTAATCTCAATAGAGGGCTTGGATAGCTTCTTGTGGTGATTTCTAGCATAAGGCAAGTATTTATGTGTAAATTCCATTTCATGCATGTGGTTTGTATATAGATTATTATGTCTATGGGCATGATGTCGTGGTGGATTCTACTTACCCCTTATGCATGTGTTTTATTGTCAATTTCTTTGCTAATTGTTTCCTTTAGGGGTTGTTTGTCTTTTACGCATGGGATATGTAAATACAATTTACACATGTAAATGATGAATATTCAAATTTTAAGTATATAACATTTACACGTGTATTTTTTTACAATGTTTGTTAACTAACATCATTTTCGCATCATTACATATGTGATTTTATTTTACCATGTTTGTTTCAATGATAAGCGTAAATGTATTAGATGATTTTGTAAATGATACTTATTATTCATTAAATTAAATTCTACTATAATGATTTGAAAAGGAGACAAAAATATCCATTTTATATCAAGTTTTTATTTGCATTTTAGATACTTCAAAAGGAATTTGTCTTTCAATATGAAATATACTTTAAAAAAATACATTTCTATCAATGATCACCCTTACAAAAATGAATTCCAACATGTTTAGTTAAGAAAATATGAATTTATATTTTGATGGTTAAGCAAATAGCATTATTATTGATATTTTTATTAATTAATATTTAATTCAATATTGATCTTAATTCATTATTCAATTTGTATAAAACTTAACCCATGCATCTCACAGGTTTTATGCTAATATTAATCAATTATAGAAAGTTCTTAAAATGAGTATTTTGTGGCTAAGTTCAATCATATTAAAAGTGTCGCAAATTTGTTATGGTTAGATAAAATCACATTTATATATGATTTTTAAATGATGCCATAATGCTATATAAAATACATTCTTCATTCTCTCCTACATTCATATATACATGTTTAAAGATTTTTAAAGTATTGCAATAATAAATAACTTTATAAAATCATTGAGATATTAGAAGAAAACTGAAATAATAAGGTAATTAAATAGTTAAAAGTTGATATAGAAAAATCATTAAGATATTTATCTTATAGATTGTACCTTAAAATTCTTACTATCAATATATTTTTTGTCCTATAAATTTTGTCCCTTAAAATCATTGGAGCCACTTTCATTTTCTAATATGTTTTTTGTCTTACAGATTTTGTCCATTAAAATCATCCATTTTGAGACCTCTTTTATTATTATTTTTCTAATGCATTGGAGGGGGTTTCGAACCCAAAACCTCTTTCACGAAAATGCCCCAACTTTGAGACTTTTATTATTATTATTATTATTTTGCGTTGGAAGGGGATTTCGAAATCAGAACCTCTTTCACAGAAATGCCCCAACAACAAACCATCCGCCTAATGGGTATTCTTCGGAAGCGCATCTATTTTGGTATTCTGTATTTCCCCACCTCAACAAGTGTTCAGATTTTGGTGTGAAAATGGACTCATTTTCACACCATTTACACATCCGATTTACACGCAAGATGCGTAAATAATTATAGTCAAACATGACCAATGTGCACATATTCTCCATTTACATATGTAAATAGGTGTAGACAAACGACCCCTTAAGATGCGATGATAAGACTAATTTGGTGTTTTAGGGCCCAAATGCATGTTATGTTGGAAACCCCCAATTTAGACCCAAGGAAATAATCATGTGTGGATGTTATAGCGTGCATGTAGATTGTACATAATTATGGATTGGTAATCCCTATTATTCCGTAGTTGTGAACCTCTATTTCTAGTAGATATGTGTGACTTTCATTTCATGAATTATATAAATTGGTATTATCTGATTTATGAATATATTATTTGTTAAACATGTTAAATGCTGTGTTAGGGCTTACTCCTATTCTTAAATTCTCTAACTTCCTATTGATGGCAAGTAATCATATTTAATTCACTTTTCATATATCATGTTGTACGTAGACCATAGTGTTCAAAGGTACTATAAGCTATATGGTTACTACTTGTTGTGGAGTTTGATGCTTATATTGAATTAGACCTTTAGCTTTGATCTTTTATGCTAATGAAATTGAGTATTTTGTGGTGCATGTGGGTGAGGTGTGGTTGGCTCTAGTTTATGTCATATGCTAGGGGATTTATTGGATTTCTACCCAACATGATTAATGTACTTCATTTAGTATACATGTTGATGCACTATCATCCTCGTATTTATTTCATTTTAACTACCTAAATAATGTTAGGCTCATTGCAATGGAAATCCATGTTCCTATGTGTGTTGGAAACCTCCACTTGAGAGGACCTTAGATGTCACGGCCCCGGACCCGATTAGAGAATAAACCGGATCCGGGGTGTGAATTTTAGGGCTAATTAAAATTTTTTGCCCTTAATGCCCAAGGATCGAAGTCCGCTGTGAGGATTGTATAGTTCAGCCTCATTAACAAATAATCAACGAGACTTGTCCGGTAAACACAACATTAAATCTGTAGGAATATCAAAGCAAGTATGAATTTCATTCCATTATATATATTCAAGTTTCAAAAGATAAAACATATAAAGTTTATAAACATCAGGACCATCCCAAAAACCTAGGTCCTGGTACAAAAGATATACAGTGCTAGAGTAGACAAATTCAAAAGATAAAAAACCCAAAGATGAAATGAGGTAGCACGAAGAAAGATGTCCCCATGTAACACGCACTAGTACCGCGAGTGATGACGTTATGCTACGTCATCGGCACCCCACTCTCGTACCTCGTCCTCCTCCCCCGGTTGAGGATCCTCTGGGATTACCTCGGCATCCGGGTCGGCGTAATAGTAGTAGGTGTCCTCTGCACACCATGGAATAAAGGATCAACAATATATTGGTAAGAAAATAAGCAATATACATTATTTATAACATGTTTCAAAAGAGAATAAAGACAAGTAGATGATTAAAAGATAGCAAGGTACAAGCTATGCATAAAGCATAAATAATTGAAAGAATCAAGTAACAATATAAATCCTAACAAGATAAACAAGAGTAACCATCCATGAAATGCAATGTCAAGCAAGAGGGGACTCCGAGGATGTCCTAGCCATCTCACGGGGGTATAAGTGACGTTCGAG
This sequence comes from Litsea cubeba, assembly GCA_012931725.1. Lineage (NCBI taxonomy): Eukaryota > Viridiplantae > Streptophyta > Magnoliopsida > Laurales > Lauraceae > Litsea > Litsea cubeba. The sequence continues at coordinate 29,457,529 of CM022949.1, forward strand.
CCGACTACGAATACCCAAAGTCTGGCTCTAGGGGGATCCTAGCTCCCGTGCCTCCTTGTTCATTTTCCCCATCTCACCAGCCGAAAAAAAAAAGAACCGATGGAATGGAGATGTTGAATGGAAATGGGTTTCTCTTCTTTATAAAGACATCTGCAAATGGGAAGATGGCTAGATTTGATGATGATTGAAGGAAGAAGAAGGTGATGGAAGAAGGTGTTGGAGAAAAGGGTCTGTATGGCTGGTTTGACTTGTTTGGATAGGAGAATACGTTGGGTTGCATTCTCGGATAACTCAAAATCTCGCCGGATAATTCAAAATCTCACCGGATGTCCTGATGGAAAACTTAAAGCCTGTTTTGAAATATAAATTTAATTTTGTCATGATTTGAAATCCGAAAAAAACTTAGCCTTATTTTGAAAATTTTCCTTTTTTTTTTCTCTTCTTCTCTTACTTCATACTCTCCCGATTCCTCCCTGCCAATGATCACCCCACCACCACGGGAGCCTCTTCTGATCAGCCTCACCACCACCATCACTTTCACCTTCCTTCTCACACGCTCACACGACCGGAGCAGCCCTCTCCATCACTCCTAAGCTTCAAATCCGGATAGGTGAGTCCCCATAGTTCATGTCCTTTCCTCTTAGCCCCATTAGAGCCATTCATGTTTATGCTTGGTCTAACCCTTTCTCTTCTCTTGTTTTCCCCAATTATTGGTGCCCTAGGTTATGGATTTTAGGGCTTTTGTGCATTGGACGTGGGTTAATCTCAATAGAGGGCTTGGATAGCTTCTTGTGGTGATTTCTAGCATAAGGCAAGTATTCAAGTGTAAATTCCATTTCATGCATGTGGTTTGTATATAGATTATTATGTCTATGGGCATGATGTCGTGGTGGATTCTACTTACCCCTTATGCATGTGTTTTATTGTCAATTTCTTTGCTAATTGTTTCCTTTAGGGGTTGTTTGTCTTTTACGCATGGGATATGTAAATACAATTTACACATATAAATGATGAATATTCAAATTTTAAGTATGCAACGTTTACACGTGCATTTTTTTTTTACAATGTTTGTTAACTAACATCATTTTCGCATCATTTACATATGTGATTTATTTTACCATGTTTGTTTCAATGATAAGCGTAAATGTATTAGATGATTTTGTAAATGATACTTATTATTCATTAAATTAAATTCTACTATAATGATTTGAAAAGGAGACAAAAAGATCCATTTTATATCAAAGTTTTTATTTGCATTTTAGATACTTCAAAAGGAATTTGTCTTTCAATATGAAATATACTTAAAAAAAAATACATTTCTATCAATGATCACCCTTACAAAAATGAATTCCAACATGTTTAGTTAAGAAAATATGAATTTATATTTTGATGGTTAAGCAAATAGCATTATTATTGATATTTTTATTAATTAATATTTAATTCAATATTGATCTTAACTCATTATTCAATTTGTATAAAACTTAACCCTTGCATCTCACAGGCCTTTTGCTAATATTAATCAATTATAGAAAGTTCTTAAAATGAGTACTTTGTGGCTAAGTTCAATCATATTAAAAGTGTCGCAAGTTTGTTATGGTTAGATAAAATCACATTTATATATGATTTTTAAATGATGCCATAATGCTATATAAAATACATTCTTCCTTCTCTCTTACATTCATATATACATGTTTAAAGATTTTTAAAGTATTGTAATAATAAATAACTTTATAAAATCATTGAGATATTAGAAGAAAACTGAAATAATAAGGTAATTAAATAGTTAAAAGTTGATATAGAAAAATCATTAAGATATTTATCTTATAGATTGTACCTTAAAATTCTTACTATCAATATATTTTTTGTCCTATAAATTTTGTCCCTTAAAATCATTGGAGCCACTTTCATTTTCTAATATGTTTTTTGTCTTACAGATTTTGTCCATTAAAATCATCCATTTTGAGACCTCTTTTATTATTATTTTTCTAATGCGTTGGAGGGGGGTTTCGAACCCAAAACCTCTTTCACGAAAATGCCCCAACTTTGAGACTTTTTATTATTATTATTATTATTTTGCGTTGGAAGGGGATTTCGAAATCAGAACCTCTTTCACAGAAATGCCCCAACAACAAACCATCCGCCTAATGGGTATTCTTCGGAAGCGCATCTATTTTGGTATTCTGTATTTCCCCACCTCAATAGGAGTTCAAATTTTGGTGCACACCATTTACACATCCGATTTACACGCAAGATGCGTAAATAATTGTAGACAAACATGACCAATATGTACATATTCACCATTTACATATGTAAATAAGTGTAGACAAACGACCCCTTAAGATGCGATGATAAGAGTAATTTGGTGTTTTAGGGCCCAAATGCATGTTATGTTGGAAACCCCCAATTTAGACCCAAGGAAATAATCATGTGTGGATGTTATAGTGTGCATGTAGATTGTACATAATTATGGATTGGTAATCCCTATTACTCCTCAGTTGTGAACCTTTATTTCTAGTAGATATGTGTGACTTTCATTTCATGAATTATATAAATTGGTATTATTTGATTTATTAATATATTATTTGTTAAACATTTTAAATGCTGTGTTAGGGCTTACTTCTATTCTTAAATTCTCTAACTTCCTATTGATGGCAAGTAATCATATTTAATTCACTTTTCATATATCATGTTGTATGCAGACCATAGTGTTCAAAGGTACTATAAGCTATATGGCTACTTGTTGTGGAATTTGATGCTTATATTGAATTAGACCTTTAGCTTCGATCTTTTATGCTAATGAAATTGAGTATTTTGTGGTGCATGTGGGTGAGGTGTGGTTGGCTCTAGTTTATATCATATGCTAGGGGATTTATTGGATTTCTACCCAACATGATTAATGTACTTCATTTAGTATACATGTTGATGCACTATCATCCTCGTATTTATTTCATTTTAACTACCTAAATAATGTTAGGCTCATTGCAATGGAAATCCATGTTCCTATGTATGTTGGAAACCTCCACTTGAGAGAACCTTAGATTTAGCTAATGGTCTACAATTATGAGACTTATGAATAATTGGAAATCGGTCTTAGCCATTGACTCCCAACTGTTTGTAATAATGTGTGAGAGACCAAACCATGACATGGGGGGTGGTAATCGTGGGCCGTGGATACTCTTGATCATTACAAGATTAAGGTTGGTGTAGATGTTATCCGGGACCCACCGTGGATCATCTTGTTAAATTGTATAATGTCCACTCTAAAGTGGGCAAATGGTAACCTAGGACTAGCATTAGGGTTGTAAATGACTCACACAGTCACACAGTCACACTACGTGACGCCTCATTGGACCCGGACCCTTATACCTACCAACTCTTGGACCCTTAGGCATTTGGTGTATGTGAGGTGTGGAAGGCCCTGGTAGGAGGTGGGAGTTGTGTATTGGCCCATTCACTATTCATTAGATCTTAGACACAAAACCGTAACCACATCGGTGCCTTTGCATGACTCTTGGCCGAGGGCCTTGGTGGACCTTGGACCTTAAACCTTCTCTGGTACTTTAGATGATAGCACCCTTATAACTTATAATTGTGTCTCGTCTGCTATGACTGCTAGACCTCCTTGAGGCAAGTGTGGGGTAGTGCTAACTAAGGGTATATCGTCATAGAGCTCTGGGTATCCACTACCTTCAAACGCACCAAGGGAATCATTTAGGCACCATGTACTCTATGGGGATTATATCCTTAGCCGGTATTGCCCTTGTAATAGGATGTCTACAACGGGACCTAAGTGTAGTGTAGCAATGGGTCTTATTAAGTAAAATGGTTGACACATATATGCACTTGCACACTTCCCACTCTGAATGAATAATGAATTATGCCTTTTATATTATATGATTGTGCCACCGCATTACATGGGTATATATTTGCTTTGCTTTTGTGTACAGTAGGTATCTTCGGATACTGAGATAGCCAACATGTGGGCGCTGGGTGCGGTAGGTGTTTGAGGACACCGAGTTTGAATATTTGGTTATTTGGAATTTGGATAGTAGGGCTTTGGGTTGGACCAGACCTGAGTTTATCGATGGTGTGCATTTTGATGTGTATGATGAGTACGTTATTAATTAGGGGTATATTGGGTGATGATGCACACTGTGATTGTCGTGAGCGTGTGTGGTGGTGTGTGGTGACTATGATACTTATACATATTGTTGTGTGGATTTGATGTGAGTGTGCCCGCTCCGTTTGGTTGTTATAGACTGTGTTATGCACTACCATTTGATCTTGGTATGATGCGATGGGTTTAAATCAATATTTATCTATATATGTTGTGTAGCTTTGGTGTGTATGTTATCTTGTCTATATTTGAATTAATATTGCTTGTTACTTGATGTTTGTACTGCCTTCCGTCTTTTACCTTAATTGCATATCCACTAACATTATGAGTTACTTTTTCCTTGCAGGTGCGGGTAAGACTCTATACCTATTATGTTTATATATAATTACACATGAGTACATAGTTATTATTATATACATGTCATGTTATTTACCCATATTTGCTTGCTTGGCCTTTTAGGTCTAACCTTACTCTTGGTGCTTATAGGTTCTAGGCCACTGACCATTAGCTCGAGGGTAACACTTCGGTGTAGCCGTTGCAAGGATGTAAAGAGAGATGTGCAGTTGATGTGACTTAGGAGTACTCCGTCATTGAATTCGAGAGCCACACATCTATCTTAGTTAGATTACCCTTTTGGCACACTTGGGTTAGCCTCCTTGGAATCTACATTTGTATTAATTCAACTGAAAAACACACTATAATTGTTATATTTGAAACTGAAATGTACTATTTGGCCCATGTTCTAATAGCTATGTGGATTTTAAATCGTCCACTTTATTTGATTTATATGTTTATTAAGATACTCTCCATTCACGTCCCGGGGTACGAGGCCCCCGGATCTTGGGGGCGTGACGGTAAGGCATTAGATGTTTCAGATGCATTCTTCACTGTGTCATTCGTCTTTCCACCAGCTGCATCAGTTGAAGTTGTTGTTTGCTCATTTGGTACTGGTGACACATTAGATAATGTTTCAGATGTTTTCTTCATGATGTCATTCTTCTTTCCACCATCTGCATCAGTTGAAATTGTTGTTCGCTCATTTGGTGGTGACGCATTAGATGTTTCAGATGTATTCTTCGCAGTGTCATTCTTCTCCCCACCAGCATCAATTGGAATTGTTTGCTGATTTGGCGGTAATGAATTAGATGTTTCACGTGGTGGATACAAGCCGTGTTTGATCATCATGGACATGTAGTCCTTAAAATGCATGGGAGGTGTTTTATCATCTCTACTTGTCTTTGTCAAAGCTTCGGTGACTACCTTTATTCCCTCTGCCTCCTTTGTCTTCTTATAGAGCTCTGCGTCTGCTGCTTGTTGGGCAACGTAGAAAGCTGCATCAGCTGCAGTTCGCTGAGCTGCTGCTTCCTTTTCTCGCACGTAGAGTTCTTCTTCAGCGAGCCGCGCCCACCCAGCCTGGAGTTTCAAACAAAAATGCAAGTGAATCACATGAAGATGGATGGCAATTTGACAAGATGCCATTTAAATATTTTCAATTTGTCATCAAAACATATTGCTTGATTGCAACTTCTAGAGAGTTACTATTTGCATCAGATGATAGGATTAGTCTTACTGGTCATTGTTAGCGAAGCATGTGATATAAGCTGATAAGAGATTGAAGAAATAAAGTTGCAAGGCTCATAATGTTTGCTTATGATAGAACCTGATGTGAGAGTGTGCGCGGAAGTGTGAATAACTGCGATCGACATTTAATCAAGCTTCACAAAAAAAGATAAATTATATAAAAATTTAAGTAATTCGACAATATTAGCTACGTCCATGAGAAAGAAACTTGACTTTCCTTAATCATTCCCATGTGGCTCGGTAATCACCGACATGACCCTAAAAAAGCCCTAGTATAATTATCAAAATACCCACCAAATCATTATCCAACTTAATCAACCAATACGATAAATCCGGAATACAAGACATAAATCTAATATATCGGTTGGCAACATCTGAATAATGCTGATTTTTCATATACAAGCTAGAGAAAATTCTTACAATCCTTACTTTATAGTCCAAAGTACATGGGTAGGCATTAATGTGGTGTTTTACAGGTTGAGTTTCAGAGTAGAGCTCTTTTTGCCAACCCAGATTGATGTGATGCTGATTATTATGATGTGGGCCTTAAAAAATAAGCACGTGGAGCACAAGAAAAGTACCAAGTAGCATTAAAAAAAAAAAAAAAAACCCTTACTAGGCATACAAAGTAAGACAGATCGAAGTAGAAGGTCATCAAAATAATAATCAATTAACAACAAACAATCAATGGCTTCAAGCCGCCTAGCAATGTAGTAAAATAATCTGATTTTTGGTCCATGGATCTAATTAAGCCCTGTCTGAGAGGGGGTACACCTCACACAATTTATAAAAAAATTTGAGGCTTTTTATGTAACGAGAGGATTCTGCTGTAAGAGAGAAGAAAAGTATTCTTATTTTAGATTTTGACTTCCTATTGGAGGAATGTAGGATTTCGTCTTTTTCTCAAAAATAAAAATTTATGAAACATGGAATCCTCTCTTTGCATGAACAAATTTACCTCGGAAGAACTCCAAGGATCTTTGTTGCGGGACAACGCTTTATCCTTGAAGGTGTCGAACTCTTTCTGCAGAGAAACTACTTTATTCTTGATGAAGTCAAGCTCCTGTCGCATAGATTTTTTATTACCCTTCATGTGGTGAAGTTGATGCTCCATGGGTTTTTCTTTATCCTTGTTCATGTAGTCAAGCTCCTCGGCCTCTGTGGGAACATCTTCTTTGTTCTTCAAACTCTCTATCTTTTGCCGTAAGCTGAATAGTTTCTGATCCTGTAAAATGAAATAAAATATACCAACAGACTTTTTAGAAATACACATGAGTAAAATAGATGGATGATCAGTAAATCAAATGAAGAATACACTTGAGTAAAATTGCATGGATATGTCATATGAGAGTAATATGATGAAGAGATGATCAAAGTTAAAAAAAAACTCATAATAGATGTTGATAACAATCAATGAAAATAGATAAATAGAAATGATCCGGTTCACCTTGCATCATTTACATATTCACCTTTTTGATGGAATTGATCATTGAATAAATAATAAAGTATTGTGGGCAAACCATTATATAATGGATCAAGTCTTCAGCTGGTAGAATAGACACATTGATCAATCTTCAATCAATCCCACTTGATTGATTTATAGCGTCTAGAGTAATATAAATCAAGAAAAAACTATGGGCCCATTTAGCCACTTTGTATTGAATCCTAAAAAAAAGGATTCACAATGAGGTGGGAATGTGAAAGAGGAGAACTGGAGAAGAGAAATAGGTATAAATGAGACCCTCATTTTCAAAGGATTTGATTTACTAGGATAATGAAGTAGCATTCATTACCCATTAAAGGAGGAGACAATTTGGTAGCCAATATAATGAGATAAAATTTATGCCACATACACAGGTGTAATGGACCTGCCAATGATTGATCCAAACCCTTGAAAACCCCGTTAGTTTTGGCCACTATTTGATTTAGGGATGACAATAGACCTCTAATTACTAGTTACTAGGAAGGTCCTAACCTCATATCGAGTATAGACTTTTGTTTTGGATTCGATTCACAATCAAGTCCATACTTAGTTAGATCCTTGTATTTGCACTCATTGAAATAGACTAGACCGTTTGATCGATCGTACATACTTTTTTTTTTTAAAGGAGTAAAACTTGTGGATCATTGATTAGGGTTAGAATAATCAGGGGGCTCCCATTCTAAACACCAGTAAGGCCCACCTGGATCTTCTAAGCCCTCTCACATCCACAAGTGGAGCCCCAAGTGGACGCCACAGAGAGGTGCGCAAGCAGCAAGGGATCCCTGTGCACGCGGCATGCAGGGGTTGAACCCCAGATGAGATGAAGTCAGGTGAACCTGAAACTCACCACATAAATTACTTTCAAAGGCGTATTAGAGTAGAGGTCTCTTCTTATGATTTTAAAGGCTTTTGGGTGGCTTACCAAAAAATAAAGAGTGGTGCTATTGGCACTACGAACTTTTCTCTCCTCACCGCACTACAAGATAAATTTTTTTTTTTCTAAACTACCATTCCTCCCTCTCTTCCCTTCCTCCTCCTCCCTCCTTCCTCCCTCTCCCAGCCTCCACCCTCCTCCCCCTCCCCTCCCCCTCCCCCTCCCAGTCGCCGGCGGGGAGGGAGATTGGCCGACAGCCGGCGGCAAAAACCCCAGCCGGCTGGCCTCCCTCCCCCTCTCCCTCTTTCTTCCTCTCTCCCTCTTCTTTCCCTCTTCTTTCCCTTTTCTCGCTCTCTCCCTCCCTCTCCTTCCCTCCCTTACTCCCCCCCCGCCGGCGACTGGGAGGGGGAGGGGGAGTAAGGGAGGGAGAGAGGGAGAAGAGGGAAAGAAGAGGGAGAGAGGAAGAAAGAGGGAGAGGGGGAGGGAGGCCAGCCGGCTGGGGCTTCCGCCGCCGGCTGCCAGCCGATCTCCCTCCCCGCCGGCGACTGGGAGGGGGAGGGGGTAGAAGAGTAGGGGAGGGAAGGAGAGGGAGGGAGGGAGGGAGAAGAGGGAAAGAAGAGGGAGAGAGGAAGAAAGAGGGAGTGGGGGGAGGGAGGCCAGCCGGCTGCCGGCCGGGGCTCCCTCCCTGCCGGCGACGGGGGGGGGGGGGGGGATGAGGGGGGTAGAGGCTGGGAGAGGAAGGGAAGATAAGGGAGGAGGAGGAGGGAGAAAGGGGGAGGGGTAGTTTAGGAAAGGTTTTTTTTTTTTTCGCGGTGGGAAGAACAAAAACTGTGGTGCCAATAGAGCTCCCCAAAAATAAAAAGAGGCTAAATCAACCTCTAAACCATTCTAAAATGACTTGGTTGGCTCATGATTATCTTATTTACGGCTATTAGAGCTGTGGGAACAAAAAGTACATGCATTTTATACATCAGCACATTGGAAAGAGAGTAGGAACTTTAATGTGAAGTACATGAGGTACCACTGTGGCAAAAATTAGGTCGAAGCTTAGTACAGATACTTGTCTAAAATCAATTACAATGAACAAAATTGCCCAAAGTGGGAGAACCCAATGGGACAAACAACTTAGATAGGCTTGAGTTAGACATTGAAAATTTCATTTACTTTTTATGCTTCTACTGCGAAGAGAGTATGGACCTTGGACTCTACAAATTTGAATCGAATTGTCATGGCAATTGAATTTTAGAAAAGACTTTGTTTTAGGAGTGTAATGCCAGGGCACCGTGGCCACAATAGCAGTTGAATAACTAGATCATGAAATGGGTTTCAAGATTTAAGTCAGATTTCACAATAGCAATTCAGGAACAAATTTTTCAGTCAGACATCCCATGGTTTGATACGTTTAGCCTACTATTGGAGCTGCCAATGGACCCGGGGATTGATCTTCGGTTATTTTTGTGAAGGAAATGTAGTTTGGTAATTTCACTTGTAAAGTCAAGTGGAGTGAAGTCAAGTTAAACATCACATCAAAAATACTTTTTATTAAAACTCCCTACAACTTTTCCAACAAAAAGTCAAAAAGTAACTACATTTATTAACTAAAAGACAAAAATCTCCATTTTCCATACAATAAGTCAACAATATTCCATCCCAAACAACTAAAAATAAAATACCATCATAACCCAATACATATTTTATTCATACTTTTTATTTCACTCCACTCCACTTGATCTTAAAAGTGAAGTGCCAAACTAGCTCAGGATATAAAATGGGTTGGACCACCCAGACCCAGCATGGCACGGCCAATGGCCTGGAGGCCTGCTTCCTTAGCCTTTTGGGTCCTGTCACTATTTTGGCCCATTTAACTACATTGGGCCAAAAACTTTAATGTTTTTTGGTTACTAGCCTTTTCCTAAAATGTTCTATTTTCTTTTTCTTTTTTTATGAAAAATGTTCTCCTATTTTCAAGATCCCTTAAGGCCATGTTTGGAATCTCTATTTCCCTCATCTACTTGTCTAAATGTCTAAAGTGGACAGAGGATATGAAGAAAAGAGTGTTTGGCACAACATTCTGGCCTCTGTCCGTTTTAGACATTTAGAGGCAAATCCTTTAAAATCCAAATGCTGAAAAAGTGGGCAGCTGAAAAATAGAGCTTTAGCCTCTTGTTTGTATAACTCTTTTTTTTATGGCTGTACTTTTATTGGGTCTGTCAGAAAAAGAGTAGAGATACCAAACATGACTAATGTTCTCCTATTTTGAAGACTCTTGCATTTTTATTTGCTTGATTTTCTCCCTCATATCTATATGGCAGCCTCTCACTTGAACTCCACAGTTGGTCTTCATTAATGCTCCTTTCGAATTTCAATACTAATTTTTAATTTTAAAAATAAAAAATAAAGTTTGGCACGTGGACCAACCTATTGAAGGCACGACACAACCTGTGGGTGTGTTGAACCAGGCCTTGCCAACCATGGCACGGCCAGTATCAGGGGGCGGCTGGGCCTGGATCTTGATACCGACACAACCTGTTTTACATCTCTAGAGATGTCTCACCATTTAGGGTTGCAAATGGGTATTCGATTCTTCGATTATCTGGAAGTTCCGACCCGTAAAAAAAAGGGTTTGGAACCTATTTTAGATTTCATTTTATAAACGGGTCTGGGTCCGGAACTCAATTTAAGTTTCGATTGATAAACGGGTCCGGGTCCAAATATGTTTCGACCCGTGGACCCAGGACCTGATATATGAGTCTTTGATATTGCATACTGTACCTCAAAATTTACTTTTTTTGGGGGCTATTTTTATGTATAATATAGGAGGTAGTAGACTTAATGCGTTTTTATAAATTGAATGATATGCTTATTTTAAGAAAAAAATTAAAAAATAAAAAGAAATTATAACCGATTTTGGAATTGGATTCCAGTACAAGGATTCGATTTCGAAACTGGATCCGGATTTCCTTATCGGAATCGAATCTGGAACCAACAAAATAGGTTCTGAGTCTAAATCAGAACCGTTATTTAGAAACGGGTCCGGGTCCAAGTCTAGATCCAGTATGGTTCTGACCCGGAACCATTTCGTTTGCAACCCTACTCACCACTGAATGACATGCAACTCCCAACTCACATAAAAAATTATTTTTTATGGTCATGCATCTTATATATTGAAATGCATTTCAACATGTTACTTTTTCCACATGCCAAAAACCCTAAAGTCTCAATGCAAAGGAAAAAAAAAAAAAAAAAAGCAAACAAACACAAGTGTTCATTTTTTAGCTAATCCACCTTAAAGTTTTCAAGCACAATATTCCTTTCCGGAAAAACAACTATCAAAATTAAATGCTGCAAAAGTTTGAGTAGGAAAGTTAACCATTAAGGGGTTGTTTGTTTGTAGTAATTTACAAATGTAAATAGTTCTCATGCATAATGGGTATGCATTATCACATTGTTTGCACGTGCGTAAATTAGATGTGAAATTGTTGTGTAAATAAAGCAATTTATACAGCAAAATCTAATTGCTTGAAAAGGTGGTAAAATCATTTACACACCTCTCTTGGAAAAGGTGATTTTCTTTTGTGGACCACATTAAACCATTATTTTTTATTCTTGCAAGCCCCATATCAGTTATCCAAACACTCCAATTTGTTTATTGGACTAATAAACTTAAGATCTTAAAGTTGATTATCTTAAATCTTTATAGATAGATCTTTGAGTAATTTGTGAAAAAGCCATAACTTATAGAACTAATTTTTTACACTTTTATCGATCCCCAATTCATGACTTGAATTGTTCAATATTCATATATTATTGATAAATATCGAGACTTAGTTTCATATATGTATTCCTTAAGGATTTTAAGAAATTTATAAAAAACCTAAATATTCAAATACATCTAAAATCATTAGATGTACTCATCTACGACTACATAGGTAAAAATGGTTATTTCGACAAACATACTAATGTGTTTGATGTATATGCAACATGTGCATATATATATAGAGAGAGAGAGGAATGTTTATACGCATCTTTCTCTTACCATAGAGTAAGGGACACTCCCCTTTTAGTACATGAAAGTGCATTTTGTACCTCACCCCGTGTACTTGAAAAGTACATTTTATACTTGAAAATTTAAAAAAAAAGGAAGTGTCACTCACTCTATGGTGAGTGAAATATGCATATGAATGTTCCCCATATATATATATATCATGTGTTGTGTGGCAAACGATATTAGAATCCGGATCCCTGTTTTGACCAATTAGGGGGTGCCACATGCGGTAGAAGATGTCAAATCAGCACTGACATCACATCTCCTCTAATGAATAAAAAAAAAAAATTCTCTCCCCCATGTGGCACCCCTTGAGTGGTCTAAAGTCCAAACAGTATTTCTCTGTTTGGTATAGGGCATCTGTTTCCATGATATTAGGGTAACTTTGAGAATTTATTGTGCGAGTCCCTTTAACTAGCATCTGTTCCTGTCCAGGCCGCGACAGAAGGGATTTCTTTGTATTGGGTTTGCATGAGAATGAGACTCCACACAAAGTCCTAAAAAGTCCCAAACAGCACTAGTCTACTTTCTTAACTACATCATTCATGACTTAACTTACTTGCTTTCCTATTTCCAGTGGCATTTGTCAGCGACTCAGGCTACTAATCTCACCCCTTGATTGGTGATGCCACATGGAAGCAATGTTCCATCATATACATAGCAATATGCTCGATCAATAAGCTCCTAGTTTATTAGCACCATATTGTGTTGCTTTTTTTTCTTTTCTTTTCTTTTCTTTTTTAACTATCTATCCTTTACTTCATATTTTTTTCTACAAATAACCATATCTATTACTTTAAAAAACTCTCAATCAACCACTTTAACAGATTGTTAGCTGGGTAACAAAATTCAATGCATGCTCCATCATAGAAGGATAAAATTTCCTTAGATCCAACACTGTTTGCTTTGATCTCAGAAGTGTTAATGCAAAATGAGCATTCATGGGTTTGTTTGGATGTAAAGAAAACGGGTAGAAAAATAAAAAAACTATCCACATAAAAAAATTTGAACTATGAATGTCTTTCTCCAATTTTTCTTCCTTTCCCCCACATCCAAGTGGGCTGTGTGTGAACTCGACCAAGGTTGATACTTGGCCTTTGACTCAAACTAGGCTTAGAAATGAGACTTTCATCATTTTTCAACTAAACGTGAAGGCCATTGGCTGAGATTGTTAATTCAATGAAGGTGGTTACTTGTAAAAGTAAATACTAATATCAATAATGATGACGACCGCGACCACGACGACTAAAGCTAGTTGCTATCTCTAATTAGAGAACAAAAAGATTACGCCAAACACTCCTTATTCTAATCTACAAAGAAAGAGAAAGAGAAGTTTAGTTGGAAAGAAACCTTGATCTCCAACTGACGCCTAAGCCTTGCTATCTGAGAACGCTTGTTCAAATGAAGAGCAGCAACTGCTACTGCTACAACAGCAACAATTACAACTCTCTGTAATGGGGTGAAGAGCTCCCAAGCCGCGGCTTCTTCCAGTCTCAGGTTCCCTTTTATAGCTTTTGAAGAAGTTGATTCTTCCGCTCCCACAAGCAAGCCTTGCAGAGAAACCCATGCCAATTTATTCTTCTTCTTACCCTCGATGGTCCTCAGAGGTGGTCGAAATTTGCTCGACACCCTCTTCATTGAGCGATTTTGGAAAATGGAAGCAATGTCATTTCTCTCCTTTTGAGCTCGTTTGCGAAAATGGCTTGAGATCCAGTTTAGGAGACGTGGTATGGATTCTTCCATCTCCATGGCTGGAGTAAGGTGGTAGATAGGACTTGGGGTGGGCAAGGAAGAAGAGCTCTCCAATATTTTAGAGTCTATGTCCTTGATTTGATACAATAGATGTTGTCCACTAACTTGTAGGGTAGTGGTCTTTGTGAATTAGCCTTTTAAATACTATGGGTCAAGCCTCCTAGTTGTTTAAGTAAGTCTATTTTAAGGTTACGATATAGTAATAAAAAAAATAAAGAAAATGAAGAAGTCAAGGTCAATTTCCTATAATATGAAAAAAAGGCCTATGCCTTATGGCTTATGAATCTAAGGAGCTTTAAGGAGTATATAGAAATTGATAAATTAGAAAGGTATTCAGAATATTTGAAAAGTCTAGAAAGATGGGAAAAATAAGAAAAACAAGTTCTAACTTTAGAATGGAAAATAAATAAATAATAAAATATTTATGTAAAAACACAATAAAAAACAAAGAAAGGTAAATCCCATTGTTTAATGATTAAGATTTTAATCCCAAGGGATAGCTCAATAGGACTAAGACAACGGTTTGGACTCGGAGATTGTAGGTTCCAAACTGCACTACCATACTGGGACTACATGGGAGTTTACCCAGTTTCTTTATGGACCTGGAGGGTTTAGTCCAACCCAAAAAAATGGAAACCCTCCGATAGCAAATAAAAAAAAATTATTAAAATTTCCTTAATAGCTCCTTTTGGAAAGGCTATAACGAGACACACACTTTATACCAGCCAATAGCCAGCTCCCCAAGAGCCTCATGTAACTTTAATTTTCTGTAAGTCCAGGGCCCAACGATATGCTATTATCAATAAAGTATGGATAGTTGACCACTTGATTTTCTTGTTAATCATCTATCTAATAAGGTACTAATGAGTTGGATGTTTTCTAATTAACATGACTTTCTGCCACGGAGCAATGGAGCATGCACTGTAGATCTTTTTATGACAATGTTTTAATTTGTATTAAATTAATTAACATTGAAAATAGAAAATAATTAATGTTCAAATTTCATTTTTCATTTTTCATTTTTCATTTTTATGTAGTATTTATCTTTCTTTATTACAAAAACAATATTGTTTTTCTTTGACAATTGTATCCTTCTGTCCTTGGAAGTCCAGTTTCTATATGTATTCGCTTTTTTTTTTTTTTATCTATTACTTGAGTCCTTATTTATCTTATTTTTCATATTTTCAGTTCTCTGAAATTTGTATTATTTTCTTTTCATTAAATGTTTATTAAGTGTCATTAGGTCATTATACTTAGGGCTTAACCTTAATCTCTACTATCACCTTTGTTTGAGGTGACCCATCCTGCTACTGTTTCATGGACAATACAAAGAACTGCTATCATCATCCTCTTTTTCAAAGTAGTGAAGAATAGAAAAGATCCTAACTCTACTGTTTGACTCATATCATATCACCACTATTAAGGCTGTAAGGCATGTTCCCATGGTCCCCACATGTTTCAGTTGATGTGAGGCCTAGGACACACACCCAATAACTATTGCGATCAATAAATATATTATATATATATATATATATCACATGCATAACTTGATGGGGCCCTTATGATGGTTTTTTTTTCTTTTTTTTTTTTAACGACTTTATATTTTATTTGAATGGTGAAAACTCAATAATCAAGTGTAATTCAAGGGGTCCCTTACATGTGGATGATTCGGATGGATTATAAATTAAAAAGGCCTCACTATGTGCCACCCACACTAGGGTAAGAAATGGATGCAGTGCACCCCAACATTTCCCTTTATATACATTAATGTTTGTGCTTAACCAGTGCCAATTGCTGGCACTCATGTGAGACTGAGTGAGATAGCCCCAATGCAGCAAACCTTCTTCTTGTTTTAACACTTGGATGACACTGTCTTAAATTTAGATCTTTTGGTTATCAAGATCTCAAATTGTGAAAATCTAAATAGTGGTTAAAGAGGATAAAAGACTTGAATCCATTGTTGAAGTTAAATGAGATCTTTATTGATCAGGTTTTTAAGTTTTTGGAGGACTTGGATATAGAGCAAGCAATCAGACCCGGTTGGACCAGATGGGCTGATGTTTGCTCATCCTACAAGTACACTCACTGTTCATTGATTAGATTTTGGGTCAAAACTAAAAGCAAAAGAAGCTTTGTCTGATTTGTCGTTATCATATCAGAAGAACATATGCCCTATTTTGATTCATTCCTACAGTAATGCCACACGTTTTAGCCTCGCATCATTGTAATCTACAAGAGGCTTGTAGTGACTTGAAGTTTAAAAGATGTTGATAAGAATGATGGGCATGGACTTAAATTCAAACTATTAGTGATCCAGATTTCAAATTGTGAAAACTTTAGTAGTCCATGAGGATCAAGATTCTAATATATTGTTGAGTAGACTTTTATGGGGCGTTTGGCAGTAGGTCTTTTATCATTGCATTTTATAGCCTAGGGTCCAACATAGTTTCTCATAGAGGCGGCAATCCTCTTTTAGAACTGACACAGTAAAAAAGACAAAAATATTCTCTCTATACGTCAGCAAACAAGTCCTGCTTGAAAACATTTGAAACCGTCATACGATCCGCAACCTAAATAAAAACTCAAATCATCTAAAAGCGAAGACGAAAGAAAATGGATAGAACAAAGTCTGCGATTTCATCAAAATAAGGAAAAATGCAAGCAAAGCAAGAGAAATGTAAATAAAAAAACAGAATGGGTTTTGTGAGTTTTAAAATCAATTTATCTGACTTTGAAATGTATTTATCTGAGTTTGCTATGAATTTATATAAGCTTGTTCTCAAGTTGTCTTAGTCTGATATCAATTAAAAAGGACTTTAAGTGAGTTTATCTGAGTTTGATTTGTAATTAGCAGCGTTTGTTATCAATTAAACAGGGTTCCAAGTAAAATTATCTGACTGTGACACAATTTTATCTGATTTTCTTCTAAACGTATATGAGATTCTTATAAAATAATATGAGTTTGGTATGAAATTAAATGGATTTAGCATGATTTTATTTGACCTTGAAATGTATTTAACTTTATTTTAAATGAGTTTTTCTGAGTTTGCTGTGAATTATCTGAGTTTTGTATAAGTTATCAGACTTTGGCATGGAGTTATCTGGCTTTAAATTAAACTTATCTCTATTTTATATGAATTTATATAAGTTTGATATGAATTTATCTGTGTTTACTTTGAATTAATCTGAGTGTGATATGAATTAAACTGGATTGAGGTGAATTTATCTAAATTTTAAATTAATTTATCTAAGTTTGCTGTGCATTTATATTAATTTGATGTGAGTTTATATGTATTTATCTGTGTTCGAAATCATAACTAGTTCACAAAAAAGTTATGTCCCATCAATATAAATTTATTTGTATTTGATATAAAATTATTTGATTAGATTAGGTTTGGTTTGACTAGATTTGGTTTGAATTTATTTGAATCTGATATAAAATTATGTGTCTGAAGTGAATTTGTTTATGATTTTATCTGACTTTGTTATGGTTCTATCTAACTTTGCTTTGGGACTGGGATGAGTTTGATATCATTTAGCTGAGTTGTATATGGTTCTGTCGAAAACTCATCTTACTACATTTAAATTCGACAACATTAGGGAAAGACGATGAGTTGGAGCGAAAAATTAGGATTAGATTGCATGACACCTATTCAAACGGTTAGAAGGGCAAATCAGTCATAAAAAAAATCCGACGTATTATGCTAAGGGACCACTGCCCGAATTAATCCCACGCGCAAAGGTACTTTAAGCCTTAAACAGTAATGATGTGTACTAAAGACTTTATAAAGCAATAATCAGGGATCTATCGCTAATTTACCTGACTTTTAAATGTATGGCATCAAACCATCTGAGAATGATTAAGATAAGATCCAGTGAGACCATATGGGTGCTCTTTGGTCACGAATCTGAATCCATGAGTGGTCTATTGCATGCTTTCCATGAGTGGGTTGTTTGTAACTTATGGTGGGCTCACCTATTGATGCTCTAAACTATTAAAACTAAATGTCATCCCTTTCTGTGGCGAATCCTCAAATTTTAACTCAATTGGATTTGGTCCCACCATTAAATCAAATATATGATTTATAATTTAATTAATATATAATATTATGCTAAATACATCATCAACCATGTGTTCAATCTTAATAGGGAACCAAACTAAAATATGAAAATTTGCTGCTGAAGGAGATGGCATCAGATTTTAACGGTTGGGATCATTAGTGAGAGGACCTAGGTTGAGTTTGGTCATGCAACTATTTGTGATTAGACTCTTGAGTCATAAAGCGAAACGAACTTTTGTGATTTGTCGTTGTCATATAAAAAAGCGACAGGTGTCTTGTTGTTATTCACTCTTGGCCTCATTCCTATTGTTTTCATATTTCTTTCGTCCTTTTGCTTGGTGTTGTCATGATACGTTTTGAACCTTTCACGTGAGCGCCGCCACGTCATAGCCATCTTTGGACGAATCAGGTGTGACACGAGTGCGGGCGGAGGGTTTTTCTTCCTTCACCCCCGCACGTGTCGCACTGATTCGTCCAAACAAGAGAAACATGAGATCCGGATCCATGAAAATTAGAAATGGGACCTACCTGCTTGCAAATGAGTGGAGCTCTCCGAGGTTAGGTTAAGCACTTAAAAAGAGTTGGGATCCTGTTTCATTGAAATAGTGGAATACTGTTTCATCTAATTAAAATTTTCCACCTGTATAAAATTTTATTTTTTTCATTTTTCATTCAAAAAAGCAATTTAATTTTATATCATTGGCAAATCTTAATTAAATGAAACAGTTTTCAAAGAAACCAAAGATTCGGACTCCACTTAAAAATATGAATTTAAATGTTCAAAATGAATGCCCTTCCTCTCTATAACATGTTTTTAATTTTACTTTACTAGGAGTTTCTCTCCCCGTAAAATTAAAAATATAATCGATGATAAATGAATTAATCTTAACATTGATCATTAGCTTAATCTTATAATAAGGCCTATGGAGTAAAATTCTAAGACTTTTCCTGCCAGGGAAAGACATTCGTTATGAGCATTTTTGGATTTTTTTGAAAGATTTGCTCCACTGTGGAGTTTCACTTGGGAGCTTGAGAGATCACTCAAAGGATCCTGACTCAAAGCACTAGCGTGAAGGAATTTGAAGGTTGTGTCCATAGGGAGCCCAGTTTGATGATGATGGCACGACAACAACTACTTAGATGGAGACCGAGAGTTTATTGGTGTTATAATTGCCATAATTAAGGCCCTCAATCAATGGACGCAAAACCATCTTATTATCATCAGATTAGGCATGTGGGCCTATCCATTATTTGACAATGAGAACACTCTTTTCTGTGGTGAGATCTAAATTCATGTTATGCAACACTAATGTTCATTGTGGAAGAGAAATGCTCCTCTACGAGCAACTATATGTGCATTCTAGCTCCATAGCCCCCCACCTTTAATCAGCATCCCACTCCCAAGGAAAAAAAAAATCTAGGACCAACCCCAATTTCACTCTCATTAAACATTTATTGAATCTCAAAGAAACTGATGATTAAAAGACCACTAAACTTTATGGCTATTAAATCAAAGGTTAGGATGATTTGATGGGGCTGATCTTTCTATTGATTCTTATCTATTTAAGGAGATCTTTCCATGTACCCCCACACCCACTTGATAAGTGTAGATATCTACGTTGGTCCACAGCTGCGCTGCAAATGAGAAGTATGCAAGTTTGCTCAAGTAAGAGAACATTGCCCCCCATTGCCGAATATACCTAGATGATAAGATTCATTTGACTCAACCTATCATGTGGGGTTGCCTTTCACTGGCTATATGTATTAATGATAGTTTTATTTAGGGGAAGAACTTGGTTGCAGCAACAGTGCAACACTGCATTCTATTGAAGTGGATCATTTCTATTAAATTTATAAGTGGAGCTCACCTTTTGAAAATTTAAACCATCTTGATACGTTTAACTCCCACTGAAATGAGCAATGTATGTAACTACGCAAGCTAATTTCATAGGCATGGTGGACACCATTCTACATTTTTTTTTACGAATTCTATATTTTTTTTACGAACGCTCTTTTATATAGTGAGATCAAGAGGCCCACCTCTATTTTGTATACATTCAATTCTCCTAACTGCATAGGATGATGACATTTTTTTTTTTTTTTCAAATCTAGATTTCTCACTGTTCCTATAGCATGACATTTACTTTTGTTTTTCAAAATACTACATCTGACCAAGTATTGATAAGTTAATAGCTATTCAAAAGTATTTTTCAAAGGACAAATTAGTTATTTTATATAACATAGTGGATGTAATCGTTTCAATCAAAATCTATATGTGCAAGGGAACCTTTTTTTTTTCCCCAGTAAATAGATACTACTCTTTGATGAGTTTACCCAATGATCGTTGACATTAGAAGCCCAGGGCAACCATCTTATTCAAAGTTAAATAGGCAGCCACTAAAAGTTCAGGATGATGTCCCCACCTGCGAGTTGGAGTAGCATAAGGCATGGGTTTTCTGATTTCTCCTCATGTCTCGTGTTCGAAACCCACCCCGGATTTATCTGGTGTGCATTTGTGTGGGTTTAGCAGGCACAACCTAGGGGTCTTCATGGGCTAAGTAAAGCTGGGCTAAGGCATATCCAGATCCGAACCAATTTTAAAATGATAGACCCTAGTCCAACACGGGCCATCAAAGTTAGGCCCACGCCCGCACATTTAGTCAACCAGACTGGGCCGAACGGGGCTTTCTACCAGTTCTTTGGGAAAAATACACTAAACTACAAGCATTTATTAGGCTAGGTGAGCTGGGCCAGACTTTGGGCTTTCTTTCACTTTATCCAAGCCCAGACCATATACTAATCGGGCCTACTTTATGTCCAAGTCCAACCCAAATAGTCTTGGATAGGGCCAAGGCTGGCCCAGCCATGAGCACCCCTAGTGCCACCCGAGGGAATAGTCCCGTTGGGTCAAAGACCTTAGGGATGCCTGTGTCATGAAAAAAAAAAGAAAAAAAGAAAAAAAGAAAAAGGTTTGCAATGATGAATTAGAACAAGAATTTGAATTATCTGTGGGATTCCAGCACGTCAATGATGAGAAGGGCCCACTTCATCAATTCCAAACCGCTCAAAATTACAAACTCTTTTAGGTCATGTTTGGTAATTAAATCATCAGGGAAAGGATTCTCGCTTTCCATGGTATCAATTAAAATCTACGTTTGGTTCTGTGCCAGATTCCAAGTTGGAGTTGGCCCCCACGTCAAATAGATCAGATGGTGTAAGAAGCATTGTTATTCTGATTACAGCTCTTACACATGATAAATCCTAAGGTGGACTTTAATGGGAGTGAAATTGGCAACCCATGACTTAAGCAGCTTGGATTCCAGCACAAGTGCAGCCCTTCGTTCCCTTGTTAACTCATGCTGTGCTATTCTGAAGTGGTTAATGAGGTTCCCTGCACACATATGAAGTGGTGTCAGGGATTATACACTCCCATAGGGCGCGACAGGGTTCAAACTTCAAAGCTCTGCTCACCCTGTTAGGAGACATCCCCCCAAAAACAGCAGCTCCAAAGGCAGGGCAAAGGTTATGTGTCAACTTCATTTTTGTTATGACATGGCAACAAAAAACACGTGTGATGTGGCACATTGGCAACAAAACCATTTTATTGAGGCTCAATGCTAGAACTAAATTGATAAATAGAGATGAAACAACAACCTAATAGGCAAGCCTGCTTCCCATATTTACAGAAACCTGCAAACCCCTCCTCCCATCATCAAATGATATGCCATGAAACACATGAGCTGGTCATGGGTTCCTGATGTTGGCAACAAAAGGCACAAGCCGCCTGTAATCCCTTCTCCTTCCAAGTGCACATGTATCCAGCACCCGTCCGAGAATCGACCGGCAGTTCTGCAATGCCAACTCTCTAGGTGCCAATCCTACTTCTATAGTTGGCCCGCTCCTGACCTTAAATGAACCCTGGGAAGTGAAAACAGCAGAAGAGGGTATTTTCTCTTCGCTCGAACCATTTTCGAAGGACACTGGGTCATTCGCATTGCCCCCGGTCAAGTTACAGCAACTCTGTAACAGGGACTCCAACACACTTAATGCCTCCCAAGATAATGTGCTTTCCATGAGCTGGGAAACAGTTGCATACATGTGTGGACTCTGGACTGCATCCAAGGGTGTGTGCTGGAGCAGCGCCTTCAGCATGAGCAGGATCACACGCTGGTACTCAACTGGACCCTTATCTAGCAGCCGCAACAAGTGACTGAATGCCAGTGCTGAGTGCTTCGGGAGCCACTCGGCACACAGCAGTGGAGTCACACGAGTGAAGAGGTCATCAATGTTTGTGATCTCACCCTGGGAGTATGATAAAAACACTGCTGCAAGCTCATTTAATGACTTTGCCCAGCACCAAACTGATATGTTGCCCGCAACAGAGCATGCCATCTGATACTGCTGTTTGAGAGGTGAAGCCAATCCAAGCAGAGAGTCCTTGCTGAGTTGGAGGCTTAGCCAGGGCAGCAGCCCTATGATGTGCATCAAGAGCCTTGTCTCCGAATTACCAAATATGGAGTCGCATGAAAGGAAGGTGATCCGTGAAAGCACCTCAACAGCTGACCCATGGCTCACTGTTGACATGAGCCCTTTAAGCACAAGAGGTTGCACACCTTCGAAAGCTGGCACTTTACCAGTTTCTAGGGGTGGTTCAATGCGGAATCTCGAGTCGATCCGTTGATAATCTGCGATGGCAGAAACGCCCAAGTCAAGCTCATCGCGGGGCATGCTCGACACAAGGACATTTTCCGTTGTCTGATCTCGGAATGACAGCCGATCAATCACACAAGCAAAGAGCTCAAGTACTTGGCAGTACACATGAACAAAATCTATGTGCATCATTGCTACACAGCCCCAGAAGAGCTGTGGGTATAGAATCACTTTCTCTGGTTCCATGTTCTCCACAATTACTTGCAGCGTCAACAGAATTTCCATGATGAAGCCCAAAACTTCTGGGACTGGATTCCCCAAGCACCGGTAGAGGCAACGGAGGAGCGATACGCAAGTGTCACTTGTCACATTTGGTCGCAAAGCACGGTAGATTTGATGTGATCGGCATGCAAGGTGCCGGGATGTGCACTCCATTGCCCACTTGAGTGCCTCAGCACCCCATGTCTGGCGCAGGTCCCCTTGGAAGAAAATTGCATCAACAATGCACAATACCAGCGCCGACAAGAGTGCTGCACTCGGGAGCTCGGTCTGCATGAGCGTCATGTCCTCGTTC
Organism: Litsea cubeba; assembly: GCA_012931725.1. NCBI lineage: Eukaryota > Viridiplantae > Streptophyta > Magnoliopsida > Laurales > Lauraceae > Litsea > Litsea cubeba. The sequence continues at coordinate 29,480,666 of CM022949.1, forward strand.
TCCCACATCATGCTACTACGCTTTGACTGCACGTACTTGATTAAGCTCACAACCTGCTGCTTGTTCTCGCCATCACTATTCTCAACCTCATACAGCTCCAAGTGTCGACCAGCCAGTGAATATAGCAGATTAACCAGCAGATGCTGACAGTGCTCAAGCACAATCTCTTCTGAACTGTCCATTGACACGAATGTGACATGGAAGAGTAGTGGCAGGTGACCACGAAAATCTTCATCATTTTCGTAAGCGATCTCTGCAAGTAGAATTAATGCTATGTCTGCACGAGAAAGGGAATGGTGGAGATGCCCTGACAAAGCTGATGCTGATGAGAGTTCACCGGCATTGAACCCATGAACTGTGTTGCCAAAATGCAAGGCATCCTCCCCAGAGTTTGGCGTGTCTGTGAAGAAATCTCCACTGTCCAGAGAAATGTTGTGGCTCCGCAGGGTCCCTGCAGCGCTACGGACCCCCATTAGTGGCCCTGACATGTTCATGATCGATGGAAGGAGTTGTCCTGAACGTCCTATGGTGGAAACAATATTCACATCTGGAGGCATTGGGCTCACTGGACCTGAAATGTTCCAGCCTTGTGTGCCAACAGTCCGCCAGCTCACAGTTCCGCTTGTGTTTCTAAGTGGGCCATCGAGTGACCCACGCACAAGCAAAGGTGACATGTGAGGTTGGCTATCCACAATGGCAGCAATTTGAGCAGCAGTTGGCCCCTGGGAAAACTCAAGGACAAAATTCCCGGCAGCATCTCCCTTGCTTGCACTTGGCCAGATGGGTTCTCCACTGTCCTCTAGCATCCTTTGAGAAAATTCATAAACCAAGTGATCAATGGTCCTCTGTGGACATATACGTGCAAGATATAAACTCACGCGTTTAGAAACCGAAAAATAAGTAGCAAATGCTCCAGTAATTTCAGCTGAGACATTTGCATCGCAATCCTCAATCCCTTTTGTAATCAAAAAATCAAGAACTGGAATAATATTTTTTGGTTTGCTAGCGATTGTGCTCCAAATCTTCTCAATTTCATCAGGAAATGATCTCCATGTCGCCATGTTACATAGTAAAGGCTCTTTAACAACCTTTCACTCCACCCCGATTCCCAAAGGGTTGAGAAGTTGAGATTCTCAATCCAAGGAGCAATGCATGTTAAGACCTGATGTTGGGCAATAATGTCAACAGCATCAAGCTGGCGTTGCATGATTTCCTCACAAAGGAGTTTGCTAAGATTAGGGTGGTCTTTGGCAAGTTTGGAGGAAAGCTTGTATTGGAACTGTTGGTAGGAGTCTGGTAGGTTGCCTACCACAGATGCCCAGTAGCGGCCTCCACCCTCAATGTGTTCTTCAGACCACTCACGCGTGGAAAGTGTCTCCAGCATTTGGAGTGCATCATCACGGATTTGTCTTGAAGGATCTACTACCTTATAGAGGATCAAGCTCAAGAGCCTCTGGATTTCACAATTTGGGATCTCTTGACACATATAAACTTCAGCCAGCACACTAAAGTAGCCATCAGCTATGGAAGCATCAGAAGAGTAGCACTGGAAAGAAATGAAGACTCAAAATCAATCTTTTGAATAATTATAGTCTATATATACTGTAGCAACATACTAATGTTTGTACTGCAGAGTTTAGGAAAGGTTCACACCCAGAAGTTGAGAGGTCATACAGTCAGTTTACCCATATGCAGATCACCAAGAGAACTGCAACCACATCTGCCACTTCCATATCCAGATCTCATTTATCGTAGCTTCAGAACCATTAAGATGAGGATAAATTGTAGGATCCTTGACAAGGAGTGCACAAATTACTAGGCTGTTGGACCTGAATAAGTATGGCCCCTGTTTGGTTGCCTATAGCATCAATTAGAGGTCTGACAGATGATGAAACATGTCATACCATTTGGTCAACCGTGTTTAAAGTTGAATAAGTTGTTACAACAGATGACATTCAACTTAGAAATCCAATTATTGGAAGACTAGTATTTTTCATTCTAGGTACTTTTATGGCTTGGTCAACATTGTAAGGGAGATCAGAGAAAACGGGTCTCCATGACCGAACCATACATCCCACATACTTCTTGGGTTGAGAATTATATAGCATCTATAGACCATCCTTGGAACCATCCTCTCTGCAAAAAATCAGCCCCAACCATGATTTCTATCATCTTCATCTGAGCCCCAAAAGTTTAATGGTCAACAGTCCCTTCGGATCGGTACACAGTCGATCCAATAAATTCAGATATGATTGAAAGTTGGTGGACATGTGCAATCCAGGGGGGTTGTGTGTTTGGTCCATTTGGATGGACCAAGGGTGGGCCCCACAAGTGTGAGCTTACGGAATTTTCTCCTAAGCTCCTTGCCCATATATACACGGAAATGTTCAGGTAAGAACTAGTTCTTATCGTGCTTGGTGAGGCCCACCTAGCAACCCATCCAAATCATGCACAAATAGGGACCCCCCTCATAGTCACTAATCCCAAGGATTGACACATATCTGAATGGACTGAACCGTTGGATCGAGGGTTGAATCTTTTTTTGAATATGAAGACATTAAACTTGTGGGCCATGGATGAAAGGGTTAGGGGTATGGGGTTGGGTCAAACTTTATACTTGGGGTGGTCTCACATATATATATATATATATATATGATGATGATGATCTTCTGAGAGTAACTCTCACGGTACTGTGAGAGTAAGGGTGGGGGCCCTAACATCCATATACAATGCCAACAGCCTAAATGTGAGGGCCCCCACCCCTTACTCTCACAATATCATGAGAGTTAATCTCACAAGAGCATCTCCCATATAAATTGGTTGGTTATCAAGTGCGCCCGGTGAGCATCTTGCGGACTGGGGGTGGGTCCTACCTGATGGTCCATCCGAATGGTTCACACACACACCCCTTAAATTTCACATGGGGTACTGTTGGATCGACCACAGTCACCGCACACCCATCTGAATGGACTGTACACCGTCAAACTCGTGGGGCCCAGATGGAGATGATAAGTGTCAGGGATGGGACTGATTTTTTGCAGAGATGAAGGGCCAGGGGAGATCTTTCAACCCCTTTGTTCCCAGTCCCAGGTAGGGCCCCATGTGGGCCCCACGTTGAGTCGCGCACACTGATCTAGTGTGCGAGTCGCGCATTGGATCAGTACTCTATATATATATATATAAGTATGTATATATATCTGAGTATCTATGAACATGAGATGCATTTTCATACAATTGACAAAAACAACATGATTTTTTAGAGAAACAATAGTCGTACAACTGTACAAGTCCTAAACTGTTGTCTGCATAAAAAAACAACAAATGAAACAGGGAATCTCTGGGTGTATATTCTAGAATCTATCCTTGGTTTCACAATCCTGGGGGGTTACAATTGATCTAAACTACAAGCATATCTTCAACAAATTAGAGAGGTGGTTGCATTTTCTACAATTAAGCAGCTTCCAAAGAAAATTTTACAAAAAATTCAAATTCCAAGTAAATAAAAATAAAGCTTAGACCATATTTGTCTGCATGGAATTGAATGCATGGAAATCCCATTCTAGAAAGTTGCCTGAAATTGTAAAAACTAAGGTGAAGATCCATTAATGGCTATGAAATATTTCCTCTTTAATGGAGAATGAATTAAGGGGAGATGGAAAATGAATACCTAGCCATCAACTAGTACAAATCCTAGGAAAGACAAGGTCACATCTAAATATCCAGCTTATATCCTTCACCCCCTACCTCTTTAATATTCCTTTGCTGGAACCCATTTTACCATGAATTCCCTTATGTTCAATGACATGCCGACAAATGGGCCCTTACAGTTCACGGCATTCCAATCTGATGGGTTTATATAAACTCTTTCAGTTATAACTGTGCATGATATAATAGGGAAAAAATGTGAAATGTGAAACTAACGATAAAAATTACCTGGTCAATACAAGCTGGAAACAGCTCCAGATTTGTCTGAAGAAGATTCTTTAAAGCTGTTTTTGCTAAGAAAACCCGGAGATGGACAACCCTTAGTCGATCCTTTCCGCGCCCTCCCTCTCCAGTGTATTTTGAGTAAGACGGTGTTCTTGGATCAGCAGGAGAATAAGCCAACTGAGTTCTGGATGCTGGCTCAATGAACAAGCTGTTGATCCAGTTAACTATTCGACCACTCATTTTTCTCGTACTCTCATCAAAACAAGGCCCATATAAGAGCGATGCCATAGCATTCATGGATGCCCATTGGATTGCCTCCACTTGCTCGATCACTTCTTTATCAGACGATATTTTGTCTATGGAATCTTTGGACCGATTATGTTGAGCTTGCTTATACCGTTCAATTTCACGGCGGTAGTCACTCACACCATCCTGGCCCCATGAAACACCAATATCATCACACCAAGAGAGAATCAGATCAAAAAGTCGCCTTCGAGTTTTGGGGTCAAACCTATCAGATCGTGATTCCACAAATTCGGGGGCTAATGACCTTAAAACCGAAGCCAATGCAAGGCGAAGAGGTTGCATCTCTTGGAAATTATCAGTGGATGACGCTACTATCTGTCTAGTTTCTTCAATGAATTTCAAGAAATGCAGACGGAGAAATGGCTTGTGGCGCAACATCCCTGGCCAGATATTCTCAGCAACAGTACGATAAACATTTGCAATGTGAATACGTAGTTCTTCACGGAGATCTTCACGGTGGGCCTTTAGATTCTGCACACAAAATAAATGCATTTTACAATATTTTGAAGTGATTTTTCAAAAGCTTCAAAATGCTGAGAATACATATGTGAGCTTCATCAAGAGAAAACATCTGGTTATCTATAATCCTTCACCATGTAGTTAGAGTACAGAAATGACTTCATCTTTTTTTTAATAATGGTAGTAACATCAAGTTCATTTAGTAAAATTAAATCATGATGCCATCTTGTTTTATGAACACAAGAATTAGCAAGATGCTGCTCCTTTGAAAGGGAAGGGATAAATTGGATTTCCCAACTATAGTGGACATTTTAGGTAAAGGGAAATCAACTTGAATCTATAATTAGAATAGGAATCTGAACAAAAGAGCAAAAATATGGAAAAGAAAGATCGCTCAACAGGAGCTTATTTTTCTTAAAAAGGAGTGGGAAGCCAAGTCAGTTCATCAAGTACACCGTATCATTTTTCTTTAATTCAAAGGCTCCAAGCAAAAAATAGCTAGAGTTTTATGAGGATTCTAAAATTTCCTTCTGATTGCTAGAAACAGCCCCTAACTGGTTCCAAATGTATGTGCACACCTCTGCATTGTTAACCATAATGAAATAAAATCACCAAAATCAACCAACTTAGGCTTCACTTTGACTACTAGTTCAATGATGTTTAAGAACCACACACACACACAGTCACATACATGCATACACATGGAATGTCATTAAAGCCTCTGAATTGCTAAACAAATGAAACACAAGCACCAGCAATTGGTATTAGGTTTCCAGATTTTGCCTTTACTCACAGGCAGACAAAAAAAAAAAAAAAAAAGCGTTTTGCTAGAACATGCTGTACACAGCACTAGGAAAGTAACTGAGACAATCGCCAATTCCAAGATCAAGTGTGATTGCTGCTTGAGCTGCTACATAATTTTTGTGGTACAGAGCCTTAACTCCTACCTTCCATTTAGGTCTTCCCTCTGTTTCTGAAGAAACTTCTTCAACAAATGATGCAAGCTCTCCAAACATGATTTCACAGACTTCCAAATGTGAGAGACCGAGAGCTGTGGTGGCTGCACGCTGTAACAAGCAAAGTCACTAAATCAAAGACCATTTACCCATACTATCCATAAAAAAACAACATGGAAAAAATGAACATGTTCTTTTCAGCTTATAATATATTCATATTGGGTCTTTTTTCATCTTAGTATCCTCATACTCTTTCAATGAAATGGTAAAACGTGATTTATTGAAAAGAAAAAAGAAAAATTGAAGATCTAGTTACGATTAGAAATAGGCTTTTGTATCTCCATCCATGGATCCTTTACTTATACTCATTCAATTGGAAATGTTTATCCAACTGAAAAAAAAAAAATTCTTCGCAACTCCGTAATCCAATTTTGTTATTCAATTTCTGATTGAAATTTTTTGGATTAAATCACGAGAATGTATATTCTTCCTCAAATGCGGCATTGAGAGGTAAGGGATTAATACCCTTTTAATAAATAAAGTTTTTGATCAGAATAGGAATCAAACGAAAGATCCCTTATCTATTTCACTTGTTAATAGAACGAATCACGCTTTTACCACTAAACTATACCCGCTACAAGAAAGAATAAAAGGAAGAAACGATGGAATCCCACCAATGGATACCACCCAAAAATAAAATTATCCTAAAGGAGATCAACACTAGGGGAAAAAAAGAATAAGAAAAAATTAAGGCAGAAGAACTGAACATATTGCACAACTAATATTGCACCATTCTCCTTCAGATCCACAGACTCATCATAATCAATTAATCTCTAAAGATTTAGAAGTTTCCACTTCCTTTCCCCTTTTCCCTTCATCCTTTTCAATTATCAATTCCAGGCTTTGTTAAAGCATCATGATCTTTATCAAAGAACCGCTTAACGAATAAGCTCACCTCATTATCATTGTACCACAAGATATTCCCATCAACTTTGCCATTCATCAGCAACTTTATCCTCAAAATCACACAATCACTGACATCATTTACAAAATCAATCGACCTGCAAGGACCAACATCGGTGTCTATCAGGACGGTCTCAACAAACTTGATCAACGTCTGTGTCTATCGGGACAGGGTCTCGACAAACTTGATCAAGATACTACTCAAGAACCAGGTCTGACCAACGAGACCACTCACCTGACGAAGAAGAAACATCTGAACTTTTTACTAAATACCATAGCCTTCATGAACTTCTAACGGGATCGTTGTGCATCCACGATCCATCAAAGAGCTATCACACCAATATTTTAATCCTTCAACACCCCAGCAAACCCCATGATTTTGCAGATTTCAAATTATCTTTTCCTTTATTCTACCCATATCTGACTTTTGTGCTCAAGCAGTTGCCTACTTATCTTCGTTAGCAAGAGCGTTACACTGCATAGGCCAAGCATTTTTCACAACCTGTCCTACAACAGAGCATTAGCGTTAATTTGAAAGGGAATCACATCCTCAATAGATCTTCCATTTGCTTGTAACTGATCATCATCAACTTGAATTGCACACTGGAAGCCATCACTCTGAATAGAGAATGGGCATAACACATGAAACCTGTCTACAACGGGGGGATTATACAATGTCCCTTGAACAGAGACCTTATGTAACCTAATGCTCTCAGCAATAGCGTGAGACTTGAAAGGAATTTGACTGATCTACGTGTTAAGTAGTTGTTTGTGCAGTTTCCTATCACCAATTGGTTTGGGATTACTGGCTAGCAACTCTGACATGGTATCAGAGCCTGAGGTCTCGAGTTCGAAACCACGCAGGGCAGAAATGCCCCATGCCGCGTTGTGTGTTTGTGCGGGCGCAAAATGCGCAGGGCAAAAAGGCCCCATGCCGCGTTATAGTCTTGTGCGGGCGTGTGCTTCGGATCCGGGCGGTGTCCCGCCCGAGGGGGGGTGTTAAGTAGTTGTTAGTGCAGTTTCCTATCACCAATTGGTTTTGGGATTACTGGCTAGCAACTCTGACACTACGGTTCCCTTATGTAGGCCACATACAATTGCCATGTGGTCCAGCGATTATTTTTATAAGTATGTAATCCTAAGACTATCACATAATACCCTATGCCTAAGCTCTAGCATGTTAAGTTCGAATAGCTACAATCAGCTGATTAAAGGGAAGAGTGGTACTTTGGTCTCCAGATTAGCAAGATCCTCATGCCCTAAGCCTTTCTCCATTGAACTTTCAAAAATTACCCACCAAGCAATCATGTATAAGGTGTTGTAACCTTGATATACATTGTTACATCGTTCTCTAAGCTTTTAGAGTAAGTGGTTGTCAACATGGTATCAGAGTGGGAGGTCGAGTGTTCGAATCCCCGGGGCTGTTGTGCCTCGTATTCTCCCACGGAGGGTGTGATTCCTATCCGGAGCCCCAATATTCTCCCATGGAGGGTGTAATTCCCATGAAGGAGATCGAAGATCCTAACAGTCTTGTTTTCACATGACAGACACATAACCTAGAGAAAAACTCAAGGAATAAATTATTTTATTTTATTTTCAATTAACTGATTCATAAGGGGGTATTAAATCCTTTATAGTCCTAATCCTAATCTGGAAACAATTCCAATCAAAATGTACTTTTAAATCAAATACAATCCACTTACTAAATAATCTCCTAAATTTTAGCTATTACTAAAAATAGGCTAGAATAAATTTTAGCTGTTACGAAAAAACAGGCTAGAATAATCCAGAGGCACAATCTGGAAATCAGACACGTTCTGGCTTATCTTCTTAGTGGGTTCCAGTGGGCTTCGGCCTACTGCTGAAACTTTTGGGCCTGTGGGCTGCGCCCAATGGGCTGGACGAACCACGTGTATGGCCTGCATCACCAATGCTCTATCTAACCTGCAGCTGTAGCAAGTTTCTTAGTGCATATTGCTTGCAAATGATCTGGTGCTAACTAACCAGGCATGAAATCAAGTAAGTTTTATGCTAGAATATGGAGAAAGGCTATTCGTTCAAGTGGTCCTAAAAATTAACAAAACAAAGAGACTAAATGGAGCGAAGCTTAGTGGGGAAGAGAGTAGGGAGAATGTACATGTGGAGTTACAGGAAATGATAGGATTAGAAAATCGATGGTTTGGGAATGCACAAAGTCCTCAGATCATCTTCATAGAACATATCCCATCTAAGTGGGGTTGGTTCAGTTCTACTTCTCAAAGTAAAAACTCAGATATGGTTTGGAAGGGTATTTGAAGTTCACTGCCAGTCTGCCACTATAACTCTAATCCTCTTTTTATCCAGGCATACGATTGACACATGCTGAGGATGGTTTTATCCAGGCATACGACAGACACATGCCTGAGGATGGGACATGGGTGAAGGAAAACCAAAACATCATACAAAATGGAGAATTAGAGGGGCCAATCGAAATGCTTAATGCAATGTACCATAGTAAAGGCACCACCAAAAGGGGCATCCTTAAGGTAGTAAGTCAAATAGATTGGACGCATTGGAAAGGGCCATTGAGAAGAGATCATCATTAATCTATTCACGTGCATCATTGACTAGATGAAAACCTTTGTCCTTTTCCTCTTGTTCTAAAAAAATTTGCCAAAGAAGCCTTACTCTGTCCTATTAGAACCCACTTCTCATGCAAAATTTGAAAGCAGTAGTCACTAACAATGTAATTCTACATCATTATAGCATCATAAAAAAAAAAAAAACTTGTGGGAGTTTAGCTCAATTGTTGCACTATTTCATGTTTCTGATTGTGTTGGGACTTGGGAGAATTGTTGAGAAAACAAAGTATGACCCCCTCAAGAAGAACAATATGTTCCAAAAGCATAGGTTGGTCAATCATTTATCATACAATAATGTTCAGAAGCTATTATTATTTATCAGTGGGCAGACGAGAGACAGATGTAAATCAAAACTATGTATTACTGTAGTGTTTCTCAATTTTACCGAATTGTTTCCATGTTTTGTAGTAATAAAAAAATATTATTTAGAAATCCGATTTGAGAATTCACTTTCTGAAAAATGAACGTGTGTTCTTTTCTTCAAAATGCATTTCATGCTGGGTTTGGAGCTCAACAATATTTTTAGGATGAACTTACTGTGTGAGCATCTGATCCAGATTTCAGGGATGGAAAAATTAGATGGAAGGTCTCTCTAGAAGCTGCAAAGCTGCTGCTTTCTCTGTTGATAGGTGGACAAGAGCAAGCAAAAGTAGCATACATAAGCCACTGTTCAAGTTTGTTTTCACCATCTAGTGACTGATGGGCTTTTCCACCTAACTCCATCGGAGTAGCAAGTGCAAGCCGTTGCATAACCTCCAACCTGCCAAATTTAATACAGAGTGAAACATTGATGATTTTTATGTAAAATGGATCAGTTTTATTATGAATAGAACTGATAGTAAGAAAATATTAAGTTTTTAATGAAAGATCAACAACCATACATGGTATACACATAGATTTATAAACATGTCACAGTAAACGAATTCATGTATGGATCAGTCAGTTGACATTTATTTTTTTCCATTTCCTTCATTTTTGAATGTGGTTATGACAATGAGTACCTTCAAACTGTTCTACGGAATCTTGTCCAGTCAATTTCCATTGCCTTCCACTATAAAAACAATTAAGAGAGAAAATATGCATTTAATTTGTAATAGAACCTGAATAATTCAATTATAGTTTTTTTCCAAAAGTGTGGTGTTGCTTTGGAGCTTCCGGAGTTGCTAGGACTTAGGAGAGTTGGTTGGCTCCGGACCCCTTTTCATGGTTGCTATGATTTATGTAGGATTATACCCTTTTCCATCCTATTGTTGATTTGTTAAAAAAGAAACGACTGCATTTTTAGGTCTCATCTCTAGCTACCATGGTTCAAAATAACAACCGTTGTGTAATAGTAACAGCCGTGACCGCGACGATATTTTGCCCATAATGCTAACGTTAGCGTTACGGGCAAAATATAGCCAAAATAACGCCCGCTATGGCCGATATTTTGAAAATATAGGCCGACAGATTCTTTTTTTAAAAAAGTTGTGTTTTCACTCCTTTTTCATTCCTTTCTTCTCCAAACCGAGCCTAAGCCTTCCTCTCAATGTGTGAGACCTCTCCAAGCTCCAAACTCAAGACTTTCTCAAGAATTTGGTGGATTTGTCCCTCCGGAAAGAACAAGGAAGTCAAGAGATATTATTTGGCAAGATTTTTTTGTGACCTTTGAGTTTTTTTCAAAATTGGACCTCAAAATAGCTTAGAAATGCTTGAGGCTTGTTAGATCTAGAGTTTTGGAGCACCACATTGTAGATTTTGGCACTTTTGGTATTTTTTTTAAACTTATTTATTTAAATCCGAAATTTTTTGTTTGAAAGTTTGTATAAAATACATCTATCCAAGTCTTTTATTGAGTTAAATACTTTTATTGTCCTAATAATCAAGCCAAGGTAAGTTATAATTGTCCAAACTCCACTACTTTAAGTTAGCAAGTTAATTCATTTTGATGTGGAGAATGTTACTTTAAACTTGAAACTTGAAGGTGAGTACACCTTGATGATTGAGTTAATGAGTTGAGTACTGCACATGCACTAACTCTATTAGTATTATTGCTAGATTATAGACTTTATATATTTAACACTATTAGTTTGCCCAAAATTATGGTTGCATAATGTAAAATTTATGATATTTCAACTTATTTCAGTATATACAGCGATATACCATGATACGGGATGTTATAACTTGAGAGGACCGTTATTTTTCTTTAAAGTGTACACTAATGGAAAAAAAATATTGTTATCTATCATTTTATAATATTATGGATTTTTTGGATACTTTTTTGAAAATTTTTTGGGTCAAATAAAAATTCACTCCGCGATGGACTCGTGAACTGCAATTTTGAACCATGATTGTGATGCTTGTTGGCTACTTAAGCTATCCTCGAGGCGATGATTTTGAGATTAGCTAAGTGGGTTTCTATCATAAAAGAGTTTGAGAATGTCTTGTTGGAAGTATTTTCCATTATTGGGAAGCTTCCATGAGGTGTCGTCCTACAAAGAAGAAATTGGTGATGCAGTGGTTCTTCTCCTCTACTTGATTTTTTTGAAATTTAATGCTCATAGAGTGCCTACGGGTAAACTTGGGCTTGCAGGTATTAACGATATTGTTCAAAATTCTAAATGAGAGATTTTATTTATGTTCTCAAAATCATGTGGTGTCAAAGAATCCAATGAGGTGGAAGTGTTGGCAATTTTAGAAGCACTCCGGATTTTCTCTTGTTCATTTTAAGGCAGGTTAATTATGGAGAGCAACTTGTTCAATGCAATATTGTGGGGCTAAGTGTCATTCTCGTAATTACAAAAGTCAGAATGAACGAGATTTCTTGAAAAGATTGTATTAATTTCTGTGTCTCTTGGAGAATGACCACATATATATAGGGATTACAAGCCTTAATCAAGGCTCTTTACAAAGGAAATTAGCTAATCACTAAACTAAGTTAGGAAAGCAATCAATTAAATATTTACAGCAGATTCAATCATTGACTCAATCAAATCCACGTGATATATATAGCTTGTTGGATTGATGGGCCTTGGGCCCCTTCATGGGTCAAGGGCCATCTTAACACCCCCCCTCAAATCGATGCGGGAGAATCAACGAGCATCAATTTGCCAACCAAGAATTGATGGCGAGGTCGGGGAAGACCTTTAGTAAGAATATCAGCAATTTGAAGCTCAGTGGAGACATGTGGAAAGCTGATGACATCACGTTTAAACTCATCTCGTATGAAGTGACAATCAACCTCGATTTGTTTAGTACGTTCATGAAAAATCGGATTTTCAATAATCCGAATTGCACTTGCATTATCTGCATAGAGGGGGGTAACTCCTTCTGTAGGAAATCCAATGTCAGAGAGCAGACCACGGAGCCAAAGTATTTCTGAGCAGGCAGCAGACATAGCTTGGTACTCAGCCTTGGTAGAGGATTTGGAAACTGTCATGTTTCTTGCATTTCCAGGAAATTAGACTATCACCCAAGAACATGCACCATCTTGTGGTTGATCTGCGAGTATCCGGACAACCAGCCCAATCAGCATCTGAATAAGCTCTGAGAGAAAGAGGATTGTCTGATGGGAAAAACAACCCGCGAGTTGGTGTGCGAATAAGGTACCGAATGATGCGACGAACAACAGCCAGATGAAGATGACGAGGAGTAGTCATGAACTGACTCATGAGATTGACCGCAAATGAGATATCAGGACGCGTGATCGTGAGGTAGATCAAGCTACCCACTAACTGGCGATATGCGGTAGGATCCAGAAGAAGGTCACCCTCCTCTTTACTGAGTTTAACATTCAGTTCGATCAGCGTATCGACTGGAGCTGAAGAAGTAAGCCCAGCCAATTCAATAAGATCAACCGTATATTTGTGCTGATTGAGAACTATACCTTTAGGCGATTGATGAACTTCAAGACCAAGGAAATAGTGTAAGGGGCCTAGATCCTTCATTTGAAATGTCTGATGAAGAGAAGCTTGGAGTGCCTGAATCATTTGTGCATTAGGCCCGGTAATGACAATGTCATCAACGTAGACCAGAAGTACAGTAATCCATGATGGAGCATGATGTAAGAACATGGAAGGATCATACTGGCTGGGATGAAAATCCAAGTGCAGAAGGACATCCTGAAATTTCTCAAACCATGCGCGAGGAGCTTGCTTCAGACCATAGAGGGAGCGACGTAGCTTAGCAACCATACCCTTCCCAGATGAGGACCCTGGAGGCAGACACATATAAACTGTTAATAACCAGTAACACCAAAAGCTCGAGCTATTAGTGAACGGCATAACAATTATATCAACACCCCCTCTCGAACGGGAAGCCGTTCGAATTCGAAACCCAACAAACAGACAGACCCGATAGACAGATGGAGGTAAAATGCCTCCCAGGGGTTTCGAACTCGTGACCTTTAGCTCTGATACCATGTTAATAACCAGTAACACCAAAAGCTCGAGCTATTAGTGAACGGCATAACAATTATATCAACATGTCTTCTTTGAGATCACCATGAAGAAACGCATTTTTTACATCCATTTGATAGAGAGGCCAAGACTGAGATGCAGCAACAACAAGAATTATGCGAACGGTGGTAATCTTGGTGACGGGAGCAAAGGTTGCATCATAATCAATGCCATATTCCTGCCTATTTCCGAGAGCAATAAGGCGTGCCTTGTATCGATCTAGAGTGCCATCTGATTTTAACTTTAGAAAAAAAATTCACTTGCAGCCAATTGGTTTTACACCCACAGGAGAGGAGACAACATCTGACGTATGATTTTTTTCCAAAGCATCCAATTCATCTTACATAGCCTGGTTCCATCATTTGTCCTGCACAGCCTGAGAATAGGATTGGGGAATGGAAGAAGAGGACAAAGTGGCCATTAAGGAAGTGTGGGAGAACCCATAGCGGTCGGGAGGTACCGAAATGCGAGAGGAGCGTCGCAAGGAATGATATCCAGATGGATCAAATGCCGAACGTGGACCGGATGCTGGAGGAAGATCAGGAGGGGGATCCCTGGGAGGCGCTTCTTTGTTCCGTCTGTGATACACAAAGTTAGGATTAAAGCGAACAACTGAAGTGTTGTCCAAAAAACCAGGTAAAGACACCAAGGATGAGGAGTCAGGAGGTTCAATGTGTTTTTGAAAAAAATAATGATGTTAAAAAAAAAACGACGTTCCTAGAGATCCGCAAGCGACGAATGTGAGGATCGTAGCAGAGGAACCCTTTCTGGAAGGGCGCATGGCCTAAAAACACACATTGAGTAGTGTGCGGTCAGTTTGGTTCTCTCAGAAAGAGGCAAGTGCACAAAACAAACAGATTCAAAGACATGAAGATCATCATAAGATGGAGATGTCTGGTATAATCGGTAGTATGGGCTCTGATTTTGAAGAGAGGTTGAAGGCAGACGATTGATAAGATGAGCTACCGTAGCTAGTGCCTCAACCCAAAAACGGGTAGGAACTGATGATTCAAGAAGAAGAGAACGAGTGACATCAAGCAAATGTCGATTTTTTCTTTCAGCAACTCCATTCTACTGTGGAGTATAAGGACAAGTTCTCTGAGAAATAATGCCTTTGGTTTGCAAATATTTTTGAAAATCAGAAGACACATATTCCCCGCCCGAATCAGATCGCAAGATTTTGATGCAGGTGGAAAATTGATTCTCAACGTAAGCTAAAAAAAATTTAAAAACTGTGAAAACTTCATATATGGAATGCAGAAAGTAAACCCATGTGAACCGACTGAAATCATCAATAAAAGTCACAAAATATTTATAATGAGCATGACAAAGAGCTGGAGCAATTCCCCATACATCACTATGAACCAAATCAAGACACTGAGTGCTGTGTGAAGTGGAAATAGGAAAAAGAAGAATTTTGCTCTTTCCCATTTTACAAATAGCACAATCAAACGGTACACAAGAAGATAAGCCAATAGATTTTTTTAATAAACCAGAATTTAACATAAGGGACAAAGCCTTGGAATTAGGGTGTCCGAGTTTTTTATGCCACAATTGGCAATTATCTCTAATAGAAAGACAAAACACATCATTGGCAACTCTAGTCCTAGAAAGATTAGAAAAATCCAGCGGAAACAAGCGTCCACACTTAGGTCCCCTCGCGATCTCCTTCCCGGACATCTGGTCATGCACAACACAACCAGAAGAAGAAAAAGAGATGTTATAATTATTTTTTACAAGTTGCCCGATTGACAATAGGTTTGAAGTTAAATTTGGACAAAGGACAACATTTTTCAATGGGACTGGACCAGGGATGTCTCCAAGGGCAGTAATGGGAACAGTGCCTCCATTAACAGTTTGGATTTGAAGATTACCATTGTAGGTTGTCACATTGGAGAGAGGGTTACTGGAATAAGTCATATGATTAGATGCCCCGGAATCAAGAAACCAAGTAGAAGATGGTGGCGAGGTACCTGAGAGACCGAAAGCAAAAAGGGCATTGACAATCATTTGCTGTACCAATTCAGGAGTCAGAGAAGATGGACCCAGACTGTGAGGGTGCAGATGTAGAAGCAGGCATATATGAAGAAGCAACATAAGCATGTGGAGTCTGAGACTGTGGAGGTTGATACGGAAAATCTGATGCTGGGGAGTCTGCTGCTGTGCAGTCTGACGTTGTGGGCGGCGGCGACATTCAGAGATGATATGTCCCGACTTTTTACAGTAACTACAGACTTTCTGTTTGCATTGAGATGCAAGATGTCCAAATTTTTGACAGCTGTAGCATTGTGTTTTGCTCAAGTCTCGAGGCGGAGGCTGAGAAGCCTTAGTGGCTGAAAACGCGACGGAATAGGTCTCAGCCTTTTGTTGAGCTATATGGGCTGAGGTTGAAATGCGTTGTTCCTCGCGTAAGAGTTCATTCAGGCAGATATTCAAGGAAGGTAAAGGCATCCGATTCATCAGGGCCGATCGGACACTTTCATACTCAGTGCGTAATTTCATCAAAAATTGATCCCGCTGACTAGAGGCCTAAAGATTGCGAATCACGATCAGAACGTCGGGAGCCACATCTGCATACTTAATACTATTGTATTCCGACCATAGGGTTCGGAATCTTGAATATTAGTCTTGGATTGACAAGGTCCCTTGTGCATATTCAGCAATTGCACATTCCAGGTGAAATTGTCGTGCTGAGTTATCTTGATGGTACACTTGCTTCAGATATCCCCACATATCTTTAGAGTTGGGGTAAGGTTTAAGGTTCATTATCAGATGGTGTTCGACGGAACCCAGTATCCAAATTTTTATTTTTGCATCTTTAGTAAGCCAGGCGGATATCTTCTTCTCATCATCCGTGGGTTTAGGGTCAGATCCAGAAATATGACCCCACAATTCCTTAACCTCAAGGTAAATTTGGAATTGAAACGACCAGGCGGGATAATTTTTTCCCGTGAACCGGACCAAGGTAACTTCAGATTTTTCCATCTTTAATCTTGATTTGGCCAAAAAAAATGAGTGAAACAGTGGAAAAACAGCAAAGAAATCCAGCAATGGTGAAGAGATGAAGTCTAAATGTTGATAACAAATTGTACTGTGTAGAAACCAAGATCCGATCAATCAGATAAGAGAAAGAATCAACACAGAACCAGAAATGGCCAAAAAATCACAAAAATCACCCCAGGCGACCTTGATTTTGGCTGCTTAACCTCTACGTGGGCCCCACTGATAGATCTGGACAATGATCAGATCACTGATCTGAGGAAGCACAGTAATTTGCCTTCTACTGAAAAAAGAATAATCGAATTCCACCACATATCCAAAATTCTGGACGGTCCAGATGAAAACAGTATTAAAAATCTGGACAATGACGAAGATGAGTAAATCACCAACCTGGGAGTGCTGAAAAATTGTGAAAAAATCTCCAATATTCCTAGAAAATCCAGGCGACCATGTCTGGATATATCTCTGATGGTGGTTTGATGATCAGAGGTGGGCCACCATGAAGATGAGTTGCCGCAGAGTCCGAACTCGTTGAAACAGATTCCTGATCTGTCGATCTTCACAAGGGAGATTGATTTCTCTTTATCTTGAATGTCTTGATGCTGTATAAGATCAAGAACATGATTTTCTTGAAACCTGGGAGCTCTGATACCATGTCATTCTCACAATTACAAAAGTCAGAATGAACGAGAGTTCTTGAAAAGATTGTATTAATTATTGTATATGTCTCTTGGAGAACAACCACATATATATAGGGATTACAAGCCTTAATCAAGGCTCTTTACAAAGGAAATTAGCTAATCACTAAACTAAGTTAGGAAAGCAATCAATTAAATATTTACAGTAGATTCAATCATTGACTCAATCAAATCCAAATCAAATCCACGTGATATATGTAGCTTGTTGGACTGATGGGCCTTGGGCCCCTTCATGGGTCGAGGGCCATCTTAACACTAAGGGCCTCGGATATATCATTTAAGAAGATTAAATCTTCGGCTTCTTCGCTTTATGTGGTCTTTTGTCATGTGGGGAGATCAGCTAATGGTTTTGCAGATGCTTTAGCTAAGCAAGGGGTGTCCAGAGTCACTCCTTTGTGTGCTTCAATTATGTAATTTTGTGTTTTTTTTTTTCTTGAGTGGTTGGTATAGGCTCTTATACCCTCTCTTTTCTTTCGTTTATCATTTTTGTATGGTGTTGTAATCATATCTTCTTAATACAATTTACTGTTACTCTTCAAGAAAAAGAAAAAGAAAAAGAAAGAAAGAAATCAATTTGAGAAAAAGAATTATATGGAATAAAGATTTATACCTACAAAAGGAAAGAAATCACATAAAAATTGCTCCAGTATCTCGTAAAACATAGATTAAAAAAATGATGTTTCCACAGACAATAGTTACAGAGTGCAAGTTGAGCTCCATGCCTCGCTTCTTGTACAGAAATTGGGCAAAGGTCACCCGCATATTTGACTAGCTCACTAAGACACGGAACCCATCTATTAATTGTGGTGCTCTTCAAAATAGATAGAAGTGTTATATCAGGAGGAACTGAATCCAATTCCCTTCTCAAATCATATGGGCGGCCTGAATCCCAAAAGCAACTTTGAACAATGTCATCCTGAAAAAATTATATGATTCAAGTCAGCAAATGTTCAGAAGCATGATCGGATCATCGGAAACTTGGGTTAGGACCAAAACTGTCACAACTCATTTGTTCATGTGGAAACCAATAAGTTGTGCAGTGATTCGTTTGAATCATTGTGTGGGTGGGTAATGCTTAGCTCTCCAGAAAAGAACAAGTCAACTCAAGTTTTATTCTTTGCTCATAACCCTAAAAGCTCCATGTCTCTCCCCCAACTCACTTTTCTAGTCCCAGTAGAAAATTAAATAGATTGAAAACTGAACAAGAAACTTCTTTGGAGAGGCAACTGAATTTATTCCTTAAAAACCATAATACAAGTGTACAAAAAACTTGGCTAAGTCAAAATACCAAAATGACGAGTCCTTGGTGTAGTGGAAGGTGCTCACTATTGCAACCTTAAGGCTGTGGGTTTAAGTCATGCCGTCGTCGTCATCATCATTATCATCAAAGCCTAGTCCCAATTATGTTAGGGTTGACTACATGAATTTTGTTTCTCCGTTCTGATCCATCTTGAGTCAAATCCTCGGATAGGTTACACGTCTTAAGATCCAACATTACTACGTGGTTAATTCATGTTACCAATAAAAAAAGACTAAAAGAAAATGAAAAAAAAATACATATTCTTCCTAAAAAAAAAACTACATTGGGTTTAAAAGCCATACCCCATTTTCTTCCAGGACATCTATGATAAGTATTGGTTCCATTTCGTTGTTCAGTTTATGGTCAAGACGTGCATTTGTTTTTAAGTCTCGTATATCGTTTCTAAGAGCCCGAACACAACGCAATAATTCTAGTGCTGTAAGCCTGATGGGAGCTTCCACCGAACAAAGGAAGATAAGACCTATTGCATCCATTTCTGATGTACGAAATTCAATTGTATCCACTGGCTGTTGCGAAGATGATGACCTGGGGACATCATTGTTTCTCATGGTCGATCGCTTTACATTTTGAGAATCATATGATGATCTCTCATCAGCTAAACAAGCCCTCCAAAGTCGTATGAGTTCCACTAGGCGGCCTAGAGATGTTTGAATAAGAACAGGAATCTCATCTGGAAGTCGCAAGATGAAGTTAGCCATTCCTTTCATCACTGCAAAACGACGACGAGGAAGATGTCTGATAATCCGATTTAGTACCTGCACTGCTTCTTCACGGACAACAGGATCAATACTGATTCCATATTGTGGTATGATGTCTGTGATTTTATCACTTCGACCTACTTCTTCGATCAAATATGGTATGCACTTCAGCACTGCCCTAAAGAGAGATCCTAGAGATTTTTCCTTCGTAACAGAATCTGCAATGGTGTTCAGTACAGTTTAAATTTCCCATTCTGAAATGAAACAACTTGAAATATGTATTACTAGAAATGAGTTGCCTAAATATTTATTGTAATGATTAGAGGCAATGTTTTAAAAATAGATAGTACTGTAAATCTTCTAGGGGAAAAATTGAATTATACTATAAAATATAAATTGCAAGATCTTTTATATATTTTAAAAACAGAAAGAAAAAACTACAAAAGCAAGAAAAGGAAAAGAAATTCATAACCATACACTATCCATTCCATCAATATAATGACAAATATCTTACATCTAAAATTTTCCAATAATGCCATTCTATCTCCACCCTCTCTTGCCCATCCCCCTCCTTTCCCACCTGAAACTCCCTCTTTGAATGCTAAGACTCAACCAGCAAGGGCAGTAGTGGAACCAATGATTGCTGAATCCTCAGAGAAGCCACACCACCATTTAGGTCGCAGCTTCGAGGAAGTGTGCTTGGTTTAAGACTCAAGCAAAGGGAGTCACCCTGACCCACCTTCCATCAAGAATACG
This sequence comes from Litsea cubeba, assembly GCA_012931725.1. Lineage (NCBI taxonomy): Eukaryota > Viridiplantae > Streptophyta > Magnoliopsida > Laurales > Lauraceae > Litsea > Litsea cubeba. The sequence continues at coordinate 29,500,810 of CM022949.1, forward strand.
TTATGTCTAAGAGGAGAAGCCGGAGAACTCGAATGTGCCAATGATTATATTTGACGAGAAACAGTTGGACAAGCGTAAACGGACTAGATCGCGAACACATATAGGCTAGGTATTGTTAAGTAGTTAGTTTGCCGCACCTTTAAGGCCTAGGCTTTTTGGGTGTATTGGTTAGCAACTTGAGATGATATCAGAGCCAACACGTCCTGGGTTTGAATCCGCGTAGGGCAAAAAAGGCTCCATGCCGCATTTTATGTGCGGGCACATGTGCGCAGGGCAAAAAGGCATTATGACGCGTGGACAATTACATGAGATGCTTCTGCTGGGACAAGGGATGATCAATGGTTAGGAGGAAGTGTAGGTGATGGGCCATCCTGATTGCAGCCAATATGGCTTCTATTGATAGCTCTTCCTACATAGTAGCTCCTAGTTCATTTTGAGGTTTCTAGATTTGTCCCGGGATGATGTTTTGATTGTATGTGTTTGGTATATTTTCTGCTGTAGTTTAGTTTTAATCCCTCTTTCAGAAAAAAATATATATAATGACAAATAGCATAAAGATAGTATCATATGAAAAACCTATTTGACATATGCATAGCTTGTAAATTCCATTCTGGAGGCTATTCTGGTGTGACCCTAAATTCAAATATTCTAGAGTCCCAACCATTTTGGGAAAGATGTGATGAAAAATAACAATATATAAACTAGAAATAAAAGTAAAAAATAGTAGAAAGCTAAACAACATCAAGAAAATCACATTTACATCATATTAAACTACACAACGTATAGCTACTAGTAAATGTCAAATTTGTCAATATAATGCATCTAAGTTACAAATTAAATAAAATGATAAATTAGCAATAAGTAATGAAGCACACATATAAATGATTAAAGCATATTTGTACATATATTATCTCTTTTAAGCCCTCCCGTTCAAAAAGAAGTTGGAACCTATGCCTGTATGTGATAGATAATGAAGTTACCAATTGATCATTACTTGTATATCAGCAATGAAGAACAATGTGTCCTTTACAATATGCATCAACATGTGCAAGTGTAGAACCTATATAAAGTATCCAAAATCACGAAAACTCAAAAGAAATATCTATAGCCCATGTCCATTATACAAAATATAGACCATCCTTTTTTTGTTTTGAAAAAAAAAAAAAAAGAGCTGAGAGAAGGATTCATGCATCCTGAATCATGGTCTCCACATTAACATTACCAATCCCATCATCAGTGGAATACACATTCACTTCAACATACTGAAGCTATTCATATCAATGACTGACCAAGACAAGTTACTCATCTACATTTCTATTGCCATTTTTCTTGGAACTAGAGGTTGCATTTAGCAAAGACTAGAGCATTCAAATGCTTCTGCTCAAGTCTACTTAACGCAAGACAGTCAGGAATTAGAACTGTGGATCTTCTGCTGGATAAACCTAGGGTTCAACGACTAGGCTTCTCAGAGTCAGCGGCATAGGAGTCAACCCTTCTGTTTAGAGTATTCAAACAAGAAACAAAAGCATAGCTTTGGTTGAAAATCTATTACATAAAATTAAGCTTGGGTTCGCCGCAACTTGGATATAAGTACAATTTTTCCCCTTTGTCACAAGTCTAGGAAATAAATCCTGGTTTACAAAAGATTCATCCAAAAAAAAGAAAAAAAGAAAAATCTGCTTCTAAAATAGGTTGAAACTCTAAGAACTTGATTAACAAGATAAATTGAAACAAAGATTAAACACGACTTAGATTACTCAAAAACATGATTATAAACATGCCTATTGACTAATGAGTAATGACTTCATTATATGATTAAAACAAAATTCGAAAATACACAAAACCCAATCAATAAATGCGCGACTTCTTCAATACTCATTGAAATTGTCAAAATTTGAGCCTGTTGAAAAGGTTATTGAACAACAAATCAAACACTACGAGTTTCATATCATTTGAAAATTGTTTGAAATATGATGTGTGCGCTCTTAATGTGATAACCTATGTTTGAGATAGAGATTCACCAGTGATGAGTTTTTGCGGCACCCATCCTTGTTCTACATCACTAGTCTTGGGACGTACCTATGTAAAGGACAACATTTCACATCTAAGTATTTTTAGATGTAACTAAGAATTGAGGCAAGAAGAAATTAGAAAACAACTAATGAAGCAGAGTTAGTTTCATCTGCTTAAATGAGCTCAATTCTATTCATAGCAAGGGCACTAAATGTTAGGCTTAAGATATGCATTGCCCCCTTCTATAGTTCTATGCAATTACCAAGTTGCTTTGTCTTTACCATTAGCTATGTCGTCTCTTTCAAATAAATATGCCAACTGCTTTCTTAAAGAGGTCAATTAATTCATCCACACATTTGACTTCATGAATTAGGAACCAACACCATCATGCAATTCTACAACCCCACTTTAATTTGAACCTGCATTTAATGGAATGCTGGTTTGGAGGAATATGTAGCTGCATGCAAGGGCCTATGTAATTGTAGGTTACATCTTTCATCAAGAATGTTCCACATCAACCAGCATATCCTTATAAAAATTTCAATATTCTTAGTTGTTACTTATTTGGCATGGTCCACTGTTTTGTAAATGTATCCCATGGCTTGTCGCGTGGCAAAGTCTAATAAACGAAGGACATTGACCAAAGCAACTATGCGTTTCAAACAGTACTTAGTAGATGCCGGAGCTCCATATGCACCAAAATGATATCCTACACTACTAAGTTCTAACCCATCAACTACCTTTGAATATGGACTTCCTTTCACTCTTTCAATGTAAACATCCTCCCTCCCCATCCAGAATTTTCTTTCTGATGTTAGAAAGGAAGTTGTGGAACATGTTACAATAGTTCGAGTGAGATCCATTCAGATTGTATATCTTCCCATGCAAAATTCAACAGCCAAATAAGTTGATAAATGTAAACAGTAATCAACTTATTTGCTATGATACCCAAATATGGATACAGGTACGGACATAGATACAGGGATCGGGGATATGACTCCGCACTTATAGAAATCTAGGACATGGATATGGATACGGCTACTCCTAATTATTTCTTTAGAACATTTTGAATTAATGAAATTATCATTGTTTATGTTCTCTTCCAACATTTTATACGTAGAGAAGTAATAAATTTGAAGGAATTAAATGAAATAATGGACATGGTTAGTAGGATATGCCAAACTTGTACCCTAGAAGTATCGATGTAGTACGGGTATCGGGTACTGTTACGAGTGTCATATCGGTCCATCCTGGTTATGCTGGGCTTGTATAAGTATTAGGTTATCATAGCTTACTTGTCTTCAAGAGTGTTTTCCCATAGGCAGCCAATTTGCCAATATTGATCAATTGATAAGCCGCAGAAGGTGACTAAAGTAAATTTGTCCTTCTGTCTGTAATTAAACAGTTGCCTAGCTTTGCATATTTTGTGGCATTGTTAGTAATTTCTCACACCAAATGTTCTCCCATCACTTCGATAATTTCTTGTCATTTATTGGATAGAGGTAGAATTTTTTCCTACATGACTGGCAGCAAATTAGGAGTTAGTAGATGTATTTTGCACATGTGTTTAGCATTTTAGTGAATGCTTAAAGTTTCTTAATTCAACACTATCTTTTTCTTTTTTCTTTTTTTGGAATGGTAAACTAAAAGCAAACCTCTCTTCTTTCCAAATCTCTCCCTCCCGAAGTGTGAGAAAAAAATATGCTTACATAGTTTTGGGATTTTTATCAAAAAATTATAAAGAATCTCATTAATTACTATTTAATCACAGGGATTTGAATTTTTTCCAAAGTAAGATAACGAAATCTTCAGATTTTTTTAACTAAAGCATCCATTGGTAGTGATATCGCAACCAAATCGGCAAAATTCTTCTCTTCCCTTCTATCCAGAAATGCTCCTACCCTTTTACCTTGTCCCAGTTGATGAATCTAATGGTCGTCATTTGCTTAATATTCTCACAAGATTGATTGGAAAAATTCCTTTAATCACCCTATGCCGCCTAAGCCCATCATTCATCAGACCAGTCTAAAACTATCATTTTTTAACAGTAGTTGTAAATTATATTAAAATGAAGAAAGGTACATCAGAAGAATAAAAAAAAGACTCCCCAAGATCGTATATTGGTACAAGAGATAAATACCAGATGCCGACCGGAAAAAACGGAGAACTTAGGTTTCATAATAGAAGCACTTAAATTACAAGAGCGATCAACCCCTTTCTTAGCTAGAGCATCCGCCATACCATTGGTGGATCTACTAATATATTGAAAACCGTCTAAAACTATCATCCCCGCACCACCAACCAGATCTGAATCCTCCGTTAGATTTTAGGGTTCGCTAATACCTAAATTACCTGAGTCGCCATCAAGACCAATACTCTCAATCGTGTTTCCATGGAACCCACCGCTCCATCTTCAAACGATGGGGCTGTTGTTGAGAGAGAGAGAGAGAGAGAGAGAGAGAGAGAGAGAGAGAGAGAGAGAGAGAGAGAGAGAGAGAGAGAGAGAGAGAGAGAGAGAGAGAGAGAGAGAGAGAGAGAGAGAGTTTCTGCTCATTCATGTAATTTAAAGAAAGAGAGGACTGACATCACCCTCATTACCTCATCATCCCATCGCTGACTGATCTTTTGCCGTGAATGATAATGGAAGTTCAACCAAACAGTAGCTGAACATGCCACGAATGTGATAGCCGGCTCGGGAGGGGAAGGAGAGACAACCCTTGCCGAGGGGGAGGAGGCTGACGGCTCCAAGGGGATTAGTGAGTTTTTTTTTTCCAAATGGGAGACCAACTGACTATGGGCACTTTGGTAAAAAAAAATTCAATGATTCAATTATACCTTTTTGGATAAAAATCAGAATTCTATCATTACTTGGTGTGTAGTAGAATTTTTTATAATTTTTTGGTAAAAATCCCTATAGTTTTCAATAAGAAAAGGATGCCCTAAAACTGATCCTGACCACTAAATCTTGTTAAAGGTATCTTTAAGCCTTTAACAAGATTTAGTGGTCAGGATCCTCAAATAGTGCCAAGTGCTTTTGTTCCTCTCTTCTTTTTTTTTGCACTCACAAATGCACTTAGAGAGAGAAAGAAACAGATAGAGATAGAGAGAGAGATCACTCTTGTACCGCACTATTAGACAGATGATTGATGGTAGATTTTATCTTAGATTGTCTAGCGAGTAGAATAAAATAAACTGACCACAGACAGATGGAACGATGATGATGATAGAAGGTAGATTTTATCTTAGATTGTCTGGTGAGTAGAATATAATAAACTGACCACAAACAGATGGAACGATGATGATTACTTAGATGCCTGTATGGTGCAAACTACAAGCCTGTATGACAGTGGGGGAATACATCATATTTTTAGAGGAATAAATTTACTAAAGTGAAAAATTATACAAGAGAGCCAATATTTACATACGGGAAATATTCATGTGCATCCATCCCTCACCATATTATGGTGAGGGACAACATAGTAGGGTTGACTTTATAACACATCCGAACTATCTACAAACATGGAACCCCCCTTAAGTACACTAGACCATTGAATTTTCACCTATCCAAATGGATTGGACCATTGGATCAAGGGTCAATTTTTTTCCTTTGATATGAAGTCATTAAATTTGTGGGTCACGGATGAAGGGGTTAGAGGCATGGGATTGACCCAAAATTTGATATATAGTCTCATCCAAGGTGTCTCTTCCCATCCCCCACAAGTCCCATGATTAGTGGGTCCCAAGATGGGCCCCATTAAGTTTGTCCCTCACCATATGGTGAGGGAAGGATGCACAGGAATATCTCCCTTTACATATTCCATAAAGGCTATGGACCAAAAAGACATAATAAAGATGACAACAATTGGCCAAAACAAATTTCTATGGTTTTACATTTTAGGAATCTATTCAACTTAGCTATGAATCAGACTATTCGTGTCAAGTCATATCCAATGGTAAAAATATGAAATTACCTAATGTACTCTTGGACGAAGTAAGAAGAGCTTGACTATAGGTTCTATGACAAGACCTTAGGATTGACTCAATTGCAGCCTTCACCTTTGGAATGTAGTGGCCAATCTCATAACCTGCCAAATTCAACAACAGAAAGAGAAAAAAAAACCTGGTGTTGAGAAGAAATGTTGGAAATAAGAAAGAAAAAAAATAGATGAGCCCATAGAACAGACCAAAGATGCTTCTTGAGTCCTTGTCACATACGAGGTTCCAGGTTTGAGTCACATTACCAGTAAAAAAAGGAACAAAAACAAGATGACAGCAAAGAATGTGGTGGCAGAAAAAAGATGTCTCACCTCGAAAATGTTCTAAACCAGCATACTGGTTTGAAGAAGACATGACAATCGCAAGTAAAGCGCGCAATCCAATAACCTTTGCTTCACTCAAACTGTCGGGCTTTAACAACTCTAATATCATATGATTCATGGAAAAATCTAGGTTATTTTCTGCTATAGTCAGACAGAACTCAACAAGTTTCTCATGTTGAACGTCCTGAGTTATCAGGCCCTTCTTTATAAAAGTCAGCAATTGTGAGGTCACACTGTCTAGATAATCCCAGACACGATTTCTTGATTGATAATCCGCATAAACACTTAAGTAAAATCTCACAACCCGATGAAGACAGTCCAATGCCATAGAGCGGAGGTTCTTGTCCTGCATTACAGAAGTGGCTTGCATCAAATGGCTACTTTACAGGATGGGCTGAAGATAAAACTTAAAAGCAACAAACCACAATTAGATGACACTGTAATGAAGAGCTTGAGCTTACAATACAAAAGAGTCATTATATGATATATAACATACATTGTATCGTTTGCATGTAGTTTTTTATTTTATTTATTTTTTTGTTATGAGTGTTAGAGTAGAACTCCCAAGCTGGCCCCAGATTGACAGGATAAGGCTCTGACAATGGCGATGATGGCAATACTCACATTATAACTATGTGGAACATGAAAAATATACTAAAACTAAATTACCCGAAGGTGCTTGTACAGATGCTCCATATGAGGGCCGAAGTTACTGTTGAAAGTCTGAGGATCACTAAGACAGAGAAGAAGAGTCACCAGAGGGTAGCCAGCCTGGAGAAAATAAACCCCTTCCTTACTGAGGACAAATTTTAATAAAGCCCACATGATAAAATTAATATGAAAGAAAAGGTAAAGAAAGCATTTGACACAAACATAAAGCAGAAAGTATGCAAGGAACACCAAAAAGAATTGCACAAACTGATTTGTGATGTAAAATAGAGAGCATATAAAACTTGACCAGGCATACCTATGCTGGATTTAACAGAATTTTCTTGAAACAGATCCATGGAACACTTAAAACATCCAATTGGCTAAATCAATAGAACCCCAATTTCAGAAATTGACAGCACTACTAAGTTAGCAACTATATAGACAAAAAGACCATTGATGGATAATATAACATAATGGATCATATCTTTCACGTTTACATGAAACATAAAGTAAGAGTTTCTTATTTCTTTTATTATACACACCTAGCAATGACAAACATATTGTATGATCCTGATGTATTTTGTATCTCATAATAGCATGACAGAGATAAAAAGAAGTGGACCTGAACACACAACCCTCCCACCACCCACAGACCATCCTATGAGGATCTAATCCCATCCATCATCTGATTCACATAGCCTTTTCCAAATACTTAAGACTTGGATTTTGAAGAAGAGGCATTACTTCCAAAATAAAATCACAAGACCTTAGAAATCTTCCTACAGTAGATGCAAGAACAGTTTCTCTTTGGTTTGGTCATGTAACTAAACCAAATAGCCCTGTATAAAACTTAGTAGAACTTGGCACTGTTTGGCCATTTTGGTCCAGATTAAAGCCTGTTAACTGAACAGGCCGAAATGGCTAGATTTCAGCCAAACATGGAATAGTGTAAAAGATTTAATTATTATTATTATTATCCTTTTGAAAAAAAAAAAGGCTCTTCATTTTATTTAGTACAAATGTGCACTACCGTACTGTACTAATTATGTGAAATTGTGTATTTTATATTATTTTAGTCTATGACATTGTTCATTGGAGATGGGAGATGAGAGGCAAGAATAGATGTCATAATTACAGTCATACGCGAGCATGGTCTATATATTATTTATTAGTTATTAGGCACAAAGAAATAATATGTTGTTTTTTAGTATAATGAATTAAGTATAATAGTATAATATATATATGTTAATTTCCCCTTTTCTACTGTTTTTAAAAAAAAATTATATATCTTTAAATGTTTTACCAGACCAAAACTTGGAAATGAAACAATGAAATGCCAAACAAGCTGAAATGATTCAGGTCCAAAGTCATTTCAAAGCGGGGTCTGAAACAAAATTGACAACTAAGTCAAGAGGTGGTTCACATCGCACTTAGAAGGTATGAAAGGCGCCCATTCACATTGCTATAGCTCTCTCTCTCTCTCTCTCTCTCTCTCTCTCTCTCTCTCTCTCTCTCTCTCTCTCTCTCTCTCTCTCTCTCTCTAGATTAAAACTACCATCAAAATTTTATCTAAAGTACTGACCTGATAAAAAATGAAATAACTTTGGGTGGAGTCCTTATTCTCCATAGTCCATACATAAGACAATTTTTTGGAGATTACCAGATGCAACTGGGTGAAAAACACAACTTAAAAAGATCAACTTGAATTAAGCTTCCAGATTGCAAGCAACTCCCAGTAGATGAAGAGAAATACTCCACAAAAGCAAGTATATAGAAGAAGGACCACCAAAATCATATAGATTCCATCGAAAGTGATGTGGACAAACTGCTTTCCCACAAGTATGCTAATAAATATCTGCACTAAAGACGACAGTTCCATAGCTATATTGAACGAAAGAGTACACTATCTGAGAGGATAATCTCTGGTTCATGCATCCTTCCGTTATCCTAGCACCATCATAAGGGTCCCTACTGGATCCTAACAGAAAAATATACACTAAGTAAGAAGATGGCACTGAACAAGAAGAGGAAAATAAGAAGGCAAAACAAACATAAAAAGGGAACCATGTATTTTTCTTTCTAATTTGGATGGTTATTAATGAATAATGATGCAGCGCAAATTTTCAATCCTATTCTATTCAAAAGCTGAAAGTAGCTCTTCGGACATTTCTCGGAAAGAAAGAAATAAAAGAAACTTGCAATCAAAGGATAAAAGAGGAGCATGCCAAAGAGGAAAAGAGATATCATAGAGACAGAATGTATTCCTAGTTAGATGATGGAATGACTAAGAACTACAATTTCGGAATATCTATTATCTAAGTTCCACTTACTGCCAAGTGTTTGCTCTGCTTTTCCATCCAATGTGTAAGCTGCCCTCTTATCCGGGAGACAGCATCATACCACAGAGTTAATGCAGGATCCACACCCGATGGGGGCCACAGATTTTTTCCACCATCTGCAAGTAGTCCGAGAATGCTCGAAAGCATATTGCAAAGTGCATGGTGAAGTTCACTTTTCCTTTTGTGTGGAGCTCGATTGAGAGGGTTTGCTTTTGCCACAAAGGACGCTGATGCATTCAAGCCTCCCTCTGATTTAACCTGAATCCAATAAAGAAAGTTGTCCGAGTATCAGATTAGTAAACAATTCAGGCTTGAGTAAGCCGAGTAATGTAACCAGTAAGGCAGTAACAACAATAATAGTAATAATAGCAAACAAATAATAGTAATAACAAAAATAACAGTAACAGAAACATACCCCCAGTTTAAGGTAGCGCATCCCATTAATTATACTAATTGTCTCACTTCGGGCAACACTGGTGTCAATGCGGCGTGTATTGAGCTCCATGAAAAAGCGCTCAGTAACTGAACTAAACCTATAAAGAGATGGTGTAATCAGTTACTGAGATTTATAAAAAAAAAAAAGTTGCGAGTTCAAGTAACTGGAGTTATTGCAGTCCAAATTTCAAATTTCACATCTGTATTACATTGATTATAGTCCATCAAGTTTTTTTCCTACAAGTACGCATAAGAGGGGTCTAAATTATGAATGTTCACACCATTCCATGATGCCCAATAGGTCTGAAATAAGAGTTGGATCAGATGCAAAACAAATTAACTGATTAAACATGCCTTAAAAGCATATGCTCTGATGCTGCAGACTAAAACATGAAAGAATTGCCATATAATCAAGAATTGGATTAATCCAAATAGCATATTATGCATTAAAGCATGAGACAGTTTCTCCAGAACTACGTGGAACATTTACACATTCAATTGAAAAAATAGCAGTTGACTGGGATCACTGGATACGATGGTATCAACTATGAACATGATACCAAGGTAAACCCATGGAAATACCCCTTCCTCAAAGAGGGAAAAATAAAAAAACACTAAGTTTATAGCATTGAAAATAATTATGCTATGGATGAAAATTTCTCATTGGATTATCTACTTGAAACAAGGGTTAATATTTAAGGGATTTGTATATAGTGCATATACCTGATCAGTGATAAAGCACCAAGGAGTTGTGCAACCAAGTCCAAAAGGAGTCCACGCAAATCAACCAACGAAGGATATTCAATCTGGCTGACGACCCTGCAATGAGCAATTGGTCATGTTAGTAAAACCAGCAATAATTGATAAACCTATGATTATCCCAAGCTTTAATGCTATCAACATGCTCAAGCTTCTGCAACATATTGTCATGACCTGGGCAAGTCTGCCTAGTACAGCTCAACCAACTCTTGCATGTCTAGTAAATCAGTCTTTTTCAAGTGCTCTATCCTTGATGCCAAACATAACTTAAGGCTTGTAAGATACCATATACCAACCCAAAAGCTTAAGCTTATAGGTGGAAGGCTGAAAGAGGTATATGAAGACATGTCAAACCCATTACAAAGGCAATGTGGGATGTGGGATTTCCCAACACTTCCCCTCACATGCAGGCCCAACAAATTTCATGGTTGGGCCTCCCACTTGGGTTACATAAGAACAACGGGATCGAAACCCGCTCTAATACCATGTAAAATAAAATATACCAACCCAAAAGCTTAAACTTATAGGTGAAAGGCCCAAATAGGTATATGAAGATGTGTCAAACCTATTACTTAGGCGATGTGGGATTGGGACTTCCCAACAAGGCTCAAGCCACTTAACTTATTAGGGTGGGTTTGTTGGTTAGTTTCAGACCGAGTAGGAATATACATGCACACTTGGGATGATCCAATGATAATAAACAATCAGACATCCCAACATATTATACACTAGCTACTACACACTATCAAAGATCCTACTAAAACATTGTATATTCAGCTGGAACCCTATACAACACTTCAATCGACCCCCCTCATTCGGACCATTCTAAATCATTCAGTGCATAACGTGCTCCATCTCTCTCTAGCTCCTTGGGCTGCCCATTTTGACATGTAAACCTCCCTACTGTATACTGACCAAACACTAAGAAGTCTCCAAATTAAAAGCTCAACTCATCTTTAAAACAAGAGGCCACCCAAAGAACAAGTTCTAAATAGAGAGTATGAGATGATGAGCCACTGATAATATAAAATAGAGATAAATTCAGATGAAATCATAAAATGTGTGCTAATCTGCAGGTCATAATTCCTATTGGCAGACAGAGGATGAAGGATAAATTGAAAACCAACTTAGAAAGTCACTTCAGAGAGTCCCACCATGGTTCATTATGAGTGTCTACGCCGAAAGCACCACCATGGCTACATACATATACCACTTAGATCCAACATTATCATGAAAAGTAGTAGTGAGGACTCTTACGACTGGTCCCAAGTTCTGGTATATTCCCCTTATGTAACTTCTGTGTTTGGGGTAGCCATAAACTTCGTATGATACTTAAAGAAACATATGTTGTCTCTAGTGTACTGAAGTTGGAAGCTCACTGGATTTCCTAAGCGAATGGAAAAGGAGCCTAATTTTGGAACGAGAAAAAGTAGTCTTTATGTCGGTGAAGACAAAAAACTGGCTTATAACACAAACAATGGAGAGGAGGCTGCTCTGGCAACTGCCCAGAAATATAGGTAGTAGGAAAAGTTAGTTGACACCAAGAAGAAGCCAAAAGAGGCAAACTGACTTCAATCAAATAATTTCTACACCTCATGCACAGTCAAAGGCAAGGGATGCAGCATGATTGTTGATGGGCAACTTGAGAACATGATTTCGTAGGAGGTAGTGAATAAATTGCAATTCAAGATTGAGAAGTATCCAGGCATGATACCGACTCTCTTTGTTCAAAAAAGAACTGAGGCAGCTAAAAAATACCATCCTTTTTTCTTTCTCTATCGGTGGCACTTGCCACAATAATGGTGGTGACATTTGGTCCAACACACAGACATGTGCCACATATTGGTTAATATCCTGACAATATGACAAGTGCACAATTTGTGAAAGATATGACTAATACGCGATTCGGAAACATAAGAAAGAGGCAGTCATGAAGCCCTTGAGAGAGTATTCAATCAAACCCACAGACAGGAAGCATCTGAATTTCTTTTCCTCACCAAAATTTCCCAAAACTAGACAAATAATGTACAGTGCACATGTTGGTAGGGAAGAATGCTAATAGAAAACTCCCTGCCGAGTTCATTTAACTTATTGACAACAGTAAAGATTTTTCCATAAATGACCGCCAATTTGCCACCAATGAGGGATATTTAGCAATGTATCAACTTAGTTCTAGTTTACCTAATTGGACAGCTTATCAAACGAACCTGAAGTAACTCAATGAACCGAGGACTAGTGACTGGATTAAACTTGCATTTTCAGTCTTTAGGTAGTATTCCGGGTTGATTTTGACGCTGGGAAGGAGCGGAACTCCAACGAGATGGGCAACCCATTGGGTTTTCCAGTGAAAAGTTGTGACCCAAGACCATGACACTCTTCATATGGTGCACATCTCGTATGACATAGTGCGGGCACTTGGGCTTCGGAGGCACTACTCGATGCAATAGTTGCATTTGGACCATGTACCATTAAAAGTATTCACAGGGGTAACAAAAGCGAAATCATAGACATGAAAAGTGGATAGGCATTCCTACAAGATATTTTTTTAACTTTGGAATATTGGTGGTAACACTACAACAGAGATTCCCAAGCAGGTACAGACAAGAGTTTACAATCACATTGAAGCACAAGCAGGTACAGACAACTTAGTTGTGAAGACACTAAGAAGAAGGTCAGCTTGTGTCTACATCGAAGGTTGATTTCTTTGTCGAGCATTATGTGAGTGACTGCTTGCACAAATTTGGGTCGAAATGAAAACCATACAAAAAGGAGAGTTTCTCATCAGGGGTTTTTCCTTTGTTCCTGTTTGGTAAAGCTTTGTGCCTAGATAACTCATTTTGGGAAAAGATAATTCCCAAAATTCATGTGGGGCCGCTATTAGGACATGAAGGCTGATTCAAGACACTGGCCTTAGTTGAAGAAAGATATTATAGGCCAAGATTAAAATGCGATTTTGATAAATGCAGCGAGGTTCCTAGTAAGTCAGACGGCTAAGCGGTACACATGGATTATAGAGTTAAACAAGCCATTACCAATTCCAATGGGACAGAAAAGGTCTTCTTGGACCATGCATATAGAGGAATCCTAAAGAGCTTGATCCAAGGACAGAAAAGATCTTCTTGGATCATGCATATAGAGGAATCCTAAAAGCTTGATCCAAACTGGCAGCACAACAGGTCCAAGGATGTCCATCCATTTATCTATTTGGCAAAAAGAACCTTGCATGTTTTCCTGTGGGGGGAGTATGTCACGCCTGTAACTCCCCTGTAGAAGTTGGGTCTGATGAGGACTGGGTATGCAGTGGTGCATAACTCCCACATTGGAAACACGATAGTCTTGATCTTAGGTATATATATGTCTGACCTGGTCCTTAACTCCACATGAGGCCTTTTAAAACCATGGGGCAAGATTGGGTTGGAATCCCATGAACAAAAACGGACAATATCATGTGGACAGCGGGCCTGGGTCGTTACAGATGGTATCAGAGCCGATTTTTCTTTAGAAACCTCAATGTCTGATGCAGATACAAGGTCCCCACAAATGTGTTTTCTACGTTCTGTTTCAAAATGCTGGACAGATGCTTAGCTACCTTGATGACTCTCTATTTTCCCCATTGTTCCATCGAGACGCCAACATCCCCAGAGAATTTCCATATTAGAATCTATTAGCCGCTTATCTGATTGAATCAATTCTCTAAAAGTGCAACAACCAATTGTAAGTGTGGCCCAACATTCATTCGTCTCCTCGTATCTGGTTCTGGTCTCCCATATCAATAGACATTTCCACCAAAATTTTCTTCTCTCCCATTAATTACATTCAATTTTTTAACTGCCTTCTTCGCATCCCATTCATTTTTGTAACCAAAACAAGGCAAAACACCTATCCCCTTTTGTCACTCTATTCACAGAGATAAAGACATAAAAACAGGGCCTACCTCAATAAAAACTGCCTAATGTCTGAATGGCATGATCACAAGGGATTTTCTGATGAACAAGGTCCAGGACCCCTTCCTCCAATCAAACCCAGTACCCATTCTCTGTGTCTCACCGTCCAACTTTCAACTTCATGTTGATAACTTGACTACATCAATCCCGTGTTACGAAAAAATTCCCTTCAGTTTGTTGATAACATAGGTATGCCCTTTCGTGGCTTGTATTGAAATTATTGTTGTGAAAATTCTACAATTCAAATCTGAACCATCAAAAGAGAAATAAGTACACTAAAAAATACTTTTTCTATCAGGGTGAGCCAAACAGGTTTCGCAATTCAGAGTCTATTAAAGGAAAAAGGATATAATATAGTGGATTCTATATTTTCTAAAGGATTATGACTTCACTTATTCATCAAAAACTGTACGGAAGAATGATAATTATGGGCTAAAAGAAGATGATAAAATAGATCATAATTTACAGAAGTTTCATCATTACCCAGTGTGGGTACCACCAAAGAAGGGTTCTAGGAGGGTCCGAATTGGAGACAGACCTAACCTTTGGCAATTTTGCACAAAGTAGCTGCTCGCAGGTCTCGAATTGTGTTGTCACGCATGGCACTCTTACAAAAGTTTGATTAGAAGGGACTAAAAATGGGATGATGAAATAGATGGAGCTGGACATCACATGAATTCACTCACAACACACGCACAGTAATAGGATCCTCACCTATCTGCATTGATAAGCCAATCAATACAAAATTCTCAAGTCCAGACCAAGCTTTTCTGAAAGAAAAATGCAACCATCCCCGAGAATTAGAACAGAGTCAGCAATAACAAAAAGCCATTTGCAAAAAAAGAAATAATGTAGGCTTCAATTAAACAAACTACAAGATCACCAAACCTGTAAGTCCTTCCTGAGGACAGCACTCCACAAAGCGAATACATGCAGAACAAAATATGCACTCCACTGCAAGCTGTAACATGGGTAAAGTAAACTTTTCAATAACATGGGTAAAGTAAAGTCAGCACTAAATTCAAAAAGAATTGAGGATTTCTTTCGACACAAATTACAAGAAAAGGAACATACTTTCTATAAGGTAAAAGCATTCTATGCAAACAAAAAAAAAAAAAACCAAATTTTACTAATTTATATTTTTAGTACATAATGGCTCAAAGTTAATATCTATGAATTCATATCTCAATTTCACCAAAATATGGTTACACCCACCTAGGATGAAACTCTATGGGTAGAGTATCCACCATGCTATAGGCCAATCTAACCATATGACAAAAGGACACCTGCAAACTGGAAGACAACCTTTTGATCTCATTGAAATGAAATCGAAGCTTTCAAGTCCTAGAAAATACTCTTCAACATCCAACATCCACCCAACCGCATTTGAAGATTCACTCCCCACCACCAGCAAACTTGAAAGGAGGCTGAAAAGATTCCAAGGGCTTCCAAAATAGTTCAAAACCTTCACTTTGCTGCAATCTCAAATCCCAAAATTTTTTTTATTTTTGAACATAACTAATGCATTACTGTTACAATTGGGAAGCACTCCTCCAATTCCTGTTGGCACTGGTTTGTCTCTCAATGGACCATCGACGTTAAATTTCAGCATCTTGAGCTGTGGAGGAGCCCAAGACACCACATCATTTCATGCATGCTTGTCAATTGAAAAGAAGATCATTCAACTTGATGTCGTTAAAATCCTGATTGGTTATATCGAATTGTCAATGCCCAATAATTGATAAACCAGAAAAAGAAAAGAAATTGAAGGGCCTTGTAGAAATTTCAAAAATCAAAAGAAATTAATGGGGAAATAAATCAACAACATTACTAACCTTAGATCCCTTCTCAATCTCCAAAATCCACACGCGGCCAAGAAATAGAAAGAAAAGAAATTTTCTAGAACTTCATTTCATTCACTGTATGATGGACATTTGCCAGTGGACACTTACAATAATATATAAATCTTGAAACCCCCAAAACCCTGAGGAAAAAGGACTCCTAAGCATAGTTGTTAATTTCGTATCATTTCAGCTGAAAAGGCCGAAATTTTTCATTTCGGTCAAGTAACCGAAACGAAATTTCATATAAAACTTTTCGTTTTAACTTTGGGCGAATTTCGGCCAAAATTCTGGATTTCAGCCGAAATGGTAGTTTACATAATTAATTATTATTTTTTAATTTTTACCGAAATGGTATTTTACATAATTAATTAAATTTTTTTTTTACTTTTTATACATATATACACTTTGTATTTCTTATATTTCTCCACAATGTAATTCTAAAAAGCTTTTCTAGATGGATTAAATCCATAGTTAGTGTTTTATTTTTATTTTTTATACTTTTACATATATATATTATTTTTTATATTTCCACAAAAGTAATTCAAAAAAGTTATCCAAAATTTCAAATCGGCCGAAACTTTTCATTTTGGAGGCCAGACCCAAATGGGGTCCGAAACAATATTGACAACTATGCTCCTAAGACACCTACTTTTAATAGACTTTCCCACTAAGACTTTAATAGACTTTCCTACTAAGACTAAACTCCTAATCAAACCACAGTTGCTAAAGAAAACTAAGGAACTTACAGAATTTTGGAAGTTTGGATGTCCAAGAAATTCCTGGACAAAAGGCCCTATCGGAACCACAAGGTCCATTTCTAGATGAAGGGGACCCCACTAGGCTTAAGCTCACTTTTGGGCGATCCAAGCGGTAAAGTCTCCTAATGGATTTAGGCTTAAGTTGGCCCATAAATGAGGCCCAAAAACAGTTACACTTACTGAAATCTGAGTTAAAATTTTTCTTGTAATTTCAATAATCCCCTTATTTTCTCTGTTTTTTTTCCAAAACAGCCCCTAACATTAACTATTACTTGATAACTGGGCTACTTGGGGTCCGAATCTTGATTAATTCTCGATCTAACCCTTATGGGTCTTCTTAAAGATCTCATACTGCTCCATAAACTCCTCAGCAAATGCAATTATGTGCTCTTCTTCAGTGGCGGACCCAGGATTTTCGGTTAGGTGGGGCTAAACTTTTGCTAATTTTTTTTTTTTCAAATAACAATAGCAAAAGATAACATATTGAATTTAAATAGAACCCCAATCGATTCACTCATAAATGCAAACACAAATCTTTCTTTCAAAACAAAGCACCCCAAAAGAATAAAATAATGATAAAATATTTTTGACTCACCATGATGTTTTCAAGTCTATTCAAATTAAAATAATAAAAACAACGAACAGAAATAGAGCAGAAACAGACTTGATTTGTTTCAAGACGAACAAGAAACAGAGCATAATCACAAAATAGTAAATGAGAAAAGTTGTTTCAAGCCATGCAATTCGATTTAATCATACAGCGTCAAGCATTTCCATAACAGATTTCTCCAACCATTCCATCAATGCTTATTATGCAATGCAATGTAATGCCTACTTAAAAACAATTTCCCATAAAGAAGAAAACCAGAGATTGAGATTGATAGAGAGAGGACAATGGCGACAAATAAGAGATTAGGGTTTTAACATCTGTGAGAATGGAGAACTTGAAGAAAGAGAAAATGGTTTATATGGATGCGAACAATCTCGAGCCTTGAAAGGACTTTCAGCGGTAGAGATCTCGGGCGTGGAGGCCATTATAGGGCTGGGGCTGACTACTAGGGGTTGAAAGGAGGAAGCACGAACGAAGAGGATGTGAGGCTTCTGGAACGAAAGAAGAAGGGTGGGGCGGTAGTTTTGATACACGTGGGGAATTAGCAGGGGCCTACTATTTTAAAGGGAACTCAGGGATTTGATCTGGGGCGGTAAGCCCAGATGCCATACACGTGGGGTCCGCCAGTGATCTTCTTCCATGTCGTCATCAACTCCTTTCTAGTCAAGACTCACTTCTCAATCTTTGAGCTTTGTCGTTAGAACTCATAGCTTCTAAAGAAGATGAAGAGCCCTAAAAACCCTCTTATTCCTTTCCCTCCGAACTGAAGGATGGCAGAAGGAATGGTTGTCCAAAGCAAGAGACCGTGTCCACAAAAAGGCCCTAAACCCATGCCTCCACCATCTCCAACATAGCATTTGGAGTTTTGGATTATGACATCAAATGAGGAAAGCTACCTCGCAATGAATAGATGGTCAATCATCACCCTTCCTTTCTTCACAACACACATCTAAAATGTTATTTGACATCATGCCTCTCCTCCTCAAGTTCTCTACTGTAGAAGCCTTCCAGCAAGTGCTAGCCAACAGAAATCCTCACACAAGGAGGAACCAACTCCAACCACAACAGCGCACAGGAAGCTCTAAGTTGGGGCTGCCCCTCAAGAGCTAAGTAGGCAGCCTTCACCGAGAAAACACCCATAATGGACATGTTCAAAAAACAAAAAAGAAAAAAAAAAAGAAAAAAAAACTTAGTGGAGTGTTTCTGTAATAACCTGGGCCAGATTGGGCGCAGATTCGTTCGACCCATAGGGTTTTGGGATGAGTTGGATTTCAATAGTTATATTTTTACCTGGCCTCAGCCCATTAGCACTATTTGTTTGTTAAGTTGTTGGAACAATATCTCCTTGTGAGGAGAATATTGTTTCGGTACCCAGG